>CM042177.1:56284558-56625821 GCA_023376005.1 Doryteuthis pealeii
TGAAAAGATAAATATAATATAAGCCAAACCCTCTGTGCCCATCACCCCCCCCCCCCCCTATCAGTAGAAAATCCTTATAAAACAATCTGAAAACATAAAAGGAAAATCTTTGTGAAAAAGATAAATAATAATATAAGCAAACCCTTTAGCCATCAATCAGTAGAATCTTTATAAAACAATCTGAAAACATAAAAGAAAATCTTTGTGAAAAAGATAAATAATAATATAAGCAAACCTCTAGCCATCAATCAGTAGAATCTTTATAAAACAATCTCAAAACATAAAAGGAAAATCTTTGTGAAAAGATAAATAATAATATAAGCAAACCCTCTAGCCATCAATCAGTAGAATCTTTATAAAACAATCTCAAAACATAAAAGGAAAATCTTTGTGAAAAAGATAAATAATAATATAAGCAAACCCTCTAGCCATCAATCAGTAGAATCTTTATAAAACAATCTCAAAACATAATTAACAACCATTCTGTAATCACACAAGTAACTAAATATACAATTTCAGCATAAAATAACCCATAATAGTTGACATGCCATTAAAACCAACCAACAAACTCCTTATTTTAAAAACACATGACAAATTGTTTACAATTTTCATGTAACATCCGCGATTGCAAAAAAAATTACAAAAAATCAGGTAATTATCGATTTATGAATAAATGAATTTTATAACGCATCAGTTATTTTATTGAACAACTTTTAGTATTTTTGCTATGAGAAATGAATATATAAAAAATTCATTTAAAATATGAAAAGCCTGATGTTTAGTTTAAAATGTTATATTTTTAGATTCTAGAAATAAATATCTATTTAATTCAAACCTTATTTTAGATACATAAAGTAATAAGTTTTGAAGAAAAACTCTATTGAAAATGTCCCTCCCTTTTTTTAAGCAGAAAAAATATCAATATATATATTTTTTCTTTTATAAGATAATAGCCAATTAAATAATTATCGAAATGAGTAAAAAAAAATCTCCAAAAAATAATTATTATTTTTTACATTTTATTTTTCAATTTTCGGTACTTATTTTCTCATAGAAAAGCCACAGTAATTTTTTTTCTTTCTATTCATAACTTCGGTCTTATATCTCATTATTTATACTGTAATTAGTACAGTATAAGACCAACTCGAAAAAATATTACGCCTTACGGGGGCGGGGAGTCAAAATTAAGTGACCTGAAAAAAATGAAAGTTTTGAAATAAAATAAATAATGCATTATAAAGATCATTCATTGATAAAAAAAAAATAAATAGAAGTACTGAAAATTTCATTAAAATCCGATAATTCCCTGATTTTAAAAAAAAATTATTTTCGGGGGGGGGGCTAAAGCCATTTTGTCAAAAACGCATTTTAGGCTCATTTTGCCAGTAACTAAATTTAACGTAGCCAAAAAAACAAAAAAACAAGTTATGACTAGCGGCTTTTTTTTATATTCTAAGAAAAATCAATTAACAGTCAAATTTTCGCGTAAATTTTGGTAATTATAAAATAATGTTTAAAATAGGTGTTTTCCTAAAATCTAATTTGAATAGGCAACAAAGAATGAATAAAAGAAAACGTGAGAAATTCTGTGAGATATTGGTTGTCACTGACGATACTAGATAATAAATATCTATTCAATGCAAACCTTATTTTAAATACTATTGAAAATGTACAACTTTTTAAGCAGAAAAATATCAATGTATATTTTTTTCTCTTATAAGCCAATTAAATAATTATCGATATTGGTTGTCACTGACGATAAATACAACTTCCTTTCTTAAAGGGCGCGACACTTGGGCACGAACCTCGCAATCAGAAACGACACCGATATTTTAATTTCAATTCAACCAGATAAACATTTAGTTTATTTAAAACTTTAGATTTTTATCACTTTTCAATAAGATTGCATTTCTCTAATGAAAAAAGAAATCAGACGAATTAATATCGAAAGAAGTAAGTATCACCATTTAATTTCTTTCTTTCTCTACAAATAAAATAAAAAAATATGTATTTATTTGTATTTGTAGAGAAAGACTTATTTTCATTTTTCTGTTTAAAATTGAATTTATTCCCGCTAAGGAAATATATTTATTATGAATGTTTGTTTTGAAATTATCTTCATTTTAATGTGTGTTTTGCGAGAAATGTTCGGTTTAATATAGTTCTAAAGTGGGGGTTCATTTTACAATGTAGGCCTAATTATAAACTGATCCCTCATTTTATGTCCATCTTTTTCTTTTTTTTCTTCATTTTGTAAGAAATGTTAGTTCTTAATTGGGGGTTCGATTTACAATCTAAACTTTATAATAAACATAACCCCCTTTTTATGTGTTATTGTTCTTTTTTACCTTTAAGAGTACTAAATATTTTCTTTGATAATTATCTTTAAATGAATTTTTTATATTTTTTAATATTCATTTTCATCTGTATAGTGTTTTCATTTTTGTGAGACGGTTTAGTTTTAAAGTGGGGGGTTTATTTACAAGGTAATATAATGATAAACTGGACCCTCATTTTATGACCGTATTTATGTTTTTTTCATATTCCCTTATGAAAATCAAGAATCAAGAAAATATATTTAGTATTATAAAATAACGAGTGCAAGAAAAATAGGGACTGGCCTTTTTGTCGTCTGCTAGGAATTTTAAAAGCGAATCAAAAAATAATTAAATCTATTATTTAAGGTCAAACTTTGTCTAAATCGATCAGTAGTAACATAATAACCTTCATTAAAAAAAGACAAATATCATTACATATGCAGTTTATTTTTGATAGATTTAAAACTATTTGTTTTGGTCAATTTCGACGCGATCCGCCATTCAGCCTCTTTTTCAATGGTTTTAGGTGCCTGTTTACAATTTTAAAATAACATTTGGTATGAAAAAAAAAAATTACCAAAAATCAGCTAATTATCCGATTTTAATGAAATTTTTAGTATTGATTTAACAATTAATGAATTTTATAATGCATCAGTTATTTTATTTCAAAACTTTTAGTATTTTTGCTATGAAAAATTAATATATAAAATTCATTTAAAAAAAAAAATATTCGGATTTTAAGTTTAAAATGTTATATTTTTAGATTCTAAAAATAAATATCTATTTAATGCAAATCTTATTTTAGGCTCCAAAAAATAAATTATTTATTATTTTTTTACATTTTATTTTTCGAATTTCGATACTTATTTTCTCGTAAAACAACAACCGCAAAAAAAAAAATTTGTTTCTATTCATAACTTCGGTCTTTTATCTCATCATTTATACTGTAATTTAGTATAAAAAATGACCAACTCGCAAAACATTTTACGCCCCCAACATAAGGGGTAGGGGTCAAAATTAAGTGGCCTGAAAAAATGAGAAAGTTTTGAAATAAAATAAATAATGCATTATAAAGATTGTTCATTGATAAATAAACACCGAAAATTTCATTAAAATCCGATAATTCCTGATTTTTGGTAAATTATTTCATTATTATTTAGGGGGTTTCAGCAACCACCGGCTAGCGGATTATGAGGCAGGAGGCCAGGACAGAACTCCGCAAAGAGTACCAATGGTCATTATGTTACTACTTATACTAATAATCGATTTAATTAATTTTAATTCGTTTTTTTTAAAATAGCTGACTCTAGCAGCCAAATTTTGGGCAAACCTATCTTAATGCGTATATCGATTTTTTTTCATTTTTGTAAGAAATGTTAGTTCTTAAGTGGGGGTTCGATTTACAATCTAAACTTTATAATAAACATAACCCTCTTTTTATGTGTTATTGTTCTTTTTTACCTGTAAGAGTACTAAATATTTTCTTTGATAATTATCTTTAAATGAATTTTTTATGTTTTTTAATATTCATTTTCATCTGTATATTGTTTTCATTTTTGTGAGACGGTTTAGTTTTAAAGTGGGGGTTTTATTTACAAGGTAAGTATAATGATAAACTGGACCCTCATTTTATGACCGTTTTCATATTCCCTTATGAAAATCTGACGCCAGTAATTTTAGAGTATGGAAGCTTAAAAAGAAAAAGAATTAGTGTATTCAAAACTTAATTTTTGTCATTTTTCTCTAATGTGTCATTTGACTGTAAAGTTTGAATTCGATTTACAATATAAGAATTATACCCTCCGCCTCTATATTTAACACAATAAAACTTGCATAAAAGTTAATATTATTTTGAATTTTTTTTTTTATGTGTGTATTCGAAAGAAGAAACATTTTTTTTAAATTCCTGTTGATTTAAAAAAAAAAAAAAAAAATTCAGCTTACAAAAATCATGAAAATTATGAATAACAATGTTTACATTTTTGCACTGTTAAGTCAATTGAAATTTACGATAACCAAAAACAAGTTATGATTACTGGCTTTTAAAAAAAGATCTATGAAGAATCAATTAATAGTCTGATTTTCATGAAAATTTCCATAATTATTTACCTTTTGATGAAAATATGATCTGATTAATAGTTATGACCTATTTTATGTTATGACATATGAAAAAATGAACAAACAAAAAAGGATTTTTACTTTTTTTCTTTTTAACAGCATATCAACCTCAGTGGATCATTTAATGCCGACAAAGTTTTTAAATAAATTGATTCTTAAATGGATTCTCAATTTTTTATAAACACATTTTTCTATTTAACCCATAGATGGGACCCTAACAGGTATTACCACTCCGGGTCACAGTAGACCAGAGATTAATGGTGATAAAGGAGCGCTCCACATTCCCCAAACCTCCAGAATTGGAACCTCACCATCAGATAGAGTTTAACGTAATTCCTAGGATATGGAGACCCTCAGCTACCGCCTTCTAGCACCTATATGATAAAAACGGTTGGGGCTTGCCATAAGGGCAAATGGGTTGGGGCAATCATATAGGTGCTAGGGCTTGACATGACCAGCCGATTGATCGGAGGGGTCCACTCCGACCGTGCATCTAGCCTAAGTAAGGGCCTAAGTGGAGTGTTGCATGTTATGGACTGATCAGCCTCCTGAGTTCAGTCCTTAAGCATCATGGCCAACAGATGGCCCATCGGGGGAGTATTACCCTCTGCAGAGGTACAGTCGGTGTATTCTAAAGCCCCAGCTGACAGGGCTGTTTTAGAAGGAAAAGAAAAACGAAGAAGGTTTAAAAATGGAGAAGCTGATTTGATTAAAGAAAGAAAAAACGAAAAATTAAAATGTTAGAATCAATTAACCATTTCTTAGTTGAGTAACATGATATTACAGGGTGACCTAGAAAAACGAAACCCAAATTATTTATTTATTTTACCATTAAACTAAACCTCAACCCTAAACCCTACCCCCTGTAGTTGAGTAACATGATATTACAGACTGACCCAGAAAAAACAGAACCCAAATTATTTATTTATTTTACCATTAAACTAAACCTCAACCCTAAACCCTAACCCCTGTAGTTGAGTAACATGATATTACAGACTGACCCAGAAAAAACAGAACCCAAATTATTTATTTATTTTACCATTAAACTAAACCTCAACCCTAAACCCTAACCCCCGTAGTTGAGTAACATGATATTACAGGGAGATCCAGAAAAAACAGAACCCACAAATTTTGTAAAAAAAAACGTTTATTTAAAAAAAATTTTAAAGTTTAAGTCCAACAAGTTTGTTAGGGGTTGGGCTTTAGGGTGAGTTTAATGGTAAAATAAATAAATAATTTGGGTTTTGTTTTTTCTGGGTCACCAAGTAATATCATGTTACTCTCCTTTTGTAAAATAAATGGACTGTTTTACTTATTTTTCAAGATTACTGTGAGTAATTTTCCCCCAATCAGATAATTTGAATTAACTGATTTAAGTTGTAACAAATTTTCATATTTATTAGAAAGGTAAGTTATAAAGCGAGGGTTCGATTTATAATATAAGCATAATCATAAACTGGACCCTCTTTTTTTTTGGTTTTTGTTAGCCTTGGCTACAATCTTAAATCCGTATTTTTACAGTACGGAAGCCCAAAAAGGAAACCAGATTATTGAACTTGCATTTTCTATTTCTTTCTGAAAAAGATCTTAGTGATATATGTTATTTTTTTTTAATCCAAGGGTATTATTGGTATGTAAAATAAACAACCTCATCTAGGACTTGAACTCTGGTCACCTTGTCCATTTCCTAGAATGATACTTCCCCTATCAATATGGTAACACCTCCTCCCCCAAACAAATTGGTATCTCGGGTATAACACTAGACTGCATTCAGTAATGAATCTCTTGTTCTGTAGCTCTTGGGAGTATTGAGTCAACCCTGTCATGCCATTACTCCTAGATCAACCGTGACCTGGAGTGGTATTACCTGTTAGAACAGAAGGCCTTAAATTTTTCCAGCATGTGTATCACAATCCTTAAATCAGGAAAACTTAATAGGACACAAAAAACAGTTAAATTAATGAAGAAACAATCCTGTATCCACACAGAGCTGATGTATGTAAGTTTGGTGCTGTAAAGGGTTTTCAAAGTTATACATACTTTGGATACACAAATAACTCCGACGAAGGTTAACGGACAAAACATTTAATATACACAGCACATGGATAACAGTTGATACAACGTACATAGTAAAAAAGTTACATATATAAAGGGGTACACAAATAAAGATAAAGACACATTCATGAATGGTACATTATAACATAAAAGAGTACAGACATGAGACTAGCGATAGTCCATGCTGTAAAGAACTTACAGTAATGTAAGGGGGGCGGAGCCCCAACGAGAGGGGTTAGATAAAATCTACCCCATGTGGCTCGTAGTTGCTAAAACAGGAAAAAGAGAGAGAAAGGGTTTGAACCCGGCGTTTAAATACTATGGTGCCCAGCAAACTAAAAGGGGCAGACAACTCCACCAGGCAAATACAAACTAACGCTACAGTGCCATTAAAGCCCTATGTATACATTGTATGAATGGAACACATTGTCATTGTATGATGTGGAGGGCCACACAGATGGGCTTTAAGTGCAGCTAGCCACAAGTTGGATTAGGGCCTCATGTATACACATTGTCATTGTATGATAAAACAAATTGTCATTGTATGATGTGGAAGGTCACACAGATTGACCTTAAGTGCTGTGAGCCACAAGTTGGATTAGGGCCTCATCTATACACATTGGCATTGTATGATGTGGAAGGCTACATAGATTGGCCTTAAGAGCTGAAAGCCACAAGCTGGATTAGGGCCTAATGTATACACATTGTCATTGTATGAATGGAACACTTTTCGTTGTATGATGTGAAAGGCCTTAAAGATGGATATTAAGTGCGACAAGCCACAGGTTGGAGTAGCACCTCATATATACACATTGTCATTGTATGAATAGAACACATTGTAATTTTATGATGTGGAAGGCCACACAGATTGGCCTTAAGAGCTGCAAATCACAGGCTGGATTATGGTCTCATCTATACATTAAATCTAATTATAAATAAGCAGGTGAATATGGGAATTTTAAAGTGCCAATTCCCAAAAGTGAAACCATAAATTTTCAAATCTTTCCCAACTACATATTAAAATGAAAAGTTGTTTTTCCTATATTTCAGTTTGTTTTTCATGAATTATAAAACAGCTGAATGAAGTAAACTTTTTCCTAGCAATATCTTTAAGTATAAACCATTTTCGCTTATATATTTATCAACCCCTTAGTATGAGCAGGATATGACACAAGGTCAATTTCTTAACCGCAGTTTAACAAGTTTGAATTCAGAGCTTTACTTCTCCTAGTATAGTTGCTGGAGCTGGAGGGAGGTTAGTTGGAGGCATATATTTCCCAATGTGAGATGCAAATAGTCTCACACAGGCTTTGAACTCGAGTCAGTGAGTCCATTCCCATGGCACAATCATTTACAGCACACATTTCTACTTTTTCTCATATATTTATCATTAATTGAATCTCCTTTTCTTTCTTTTTGATCAAAGTGATATTTCCATTTTTTAAATTATATTCCACTTTTATTTTTCTGAAATTGTTAATTTTTTTTCATGTCTGAACATGGATGACATAATATATGTCACGATTAATTGAAACATAAAGTTAATTATTGTAATCTTTTTACTTCAAATAAATCATGAGTCTCTTGTTTTCTTTATTAATACCTGTTCTTCTTTTACAGATATTAAATTCTGTGGAGGACAAAAAGACTGAAGAAAAACTCTGTGAACCTGAATATTAACAGAGTTCATTTTAAGTAGTTGAGTCCAAAAAACAAACAAGAGAATCCTCACTCTTACAAAGACTGTGTACATCATCATTTTTACCAAACTGATATTTTAAATTATATATTCAACAAGAAACAGAAAAGAAAAAATACTCTTATCCAGTGAGTATGTCAGTTATTAAACATCAATGAAAACAGACATGAAAAATTATATGCAAAGATGCAGAGAAAGTTTATTTATATACAGTGTATGAATCAGTAATTTAAATGTGTTGCAATTTAAAAGTTCCTCTGCAAATACACACTGGAAAGGAAAGCCTTTTCTTGTGAAGTGTATTGAATTGATAAGCACTTTAACGAATGTGCAATTTGTAAAACTCATTGGAAAGTCAAACATTTTTCTTGTCAAATTTGTGGTTCAGAATTTTTAGTTAATTCAAAATTGAAAAGCCATATGCAAAAACATACTGGTGAGAAACCATTTTCTTGTAATATCTGTGGATCAGCATTTCCAGTGAGACAAAGTTGGAAAACATATGAAAATACACACTGAGAGAAACATTTTCTTGTGAGGTGTGTGGTTCAGCATTTTCAGCATACTACAATTTGAAAAGGTACACATATAGAAACAAACATTTTTCTTGTCAACAGAATTTTTAGCAATTTGAAAATCCACATGCAAACACATACTGTGGAAAACCATTTTCTTGTGAAGTGTGTGGATCTGCATTTTCAGCGAGGAAAATTTGAAAACCACATGCAAAAAATACTGGTGAGAAACATTTTCTTGTGAAGTGTGCAGATCAGCATTTTCAGAGAGGGGCACTTTTAACCGCCACATGCGAACACATACTGGTGAGAAACCATTTTCTTGTGAAGTGTGTGGATCAGCATTTTCAGAGAGGACCAGTTTGAAATGCCACATGCAAACACATACTGGTGAAAAACATTTTCTTGTGAAGTGTGTGGATCAGCATTTTCCCAAAGTGGCAATTTGAAAAGCCACATGCAAACACATACTGGTGAGAAACCATTTTCTTGTGAAGTGTGTGGATCAGCATTTTCAGTGAGGAGCCATTTGAAATGCCACATGCGAACACATACTGGTGAGAAACCATTTTCTTGTGAAGTGTGTGGATCAGCATTTTCAGTGAGGAGCCATTTGAAAAGCCACATGCGAACACATACTGGTGAAAAACCATTTTCTTGTGAAGTGTGTGGATCAGCATTTTCAGAGAGGAGCAGTTTGAAACGCACATGCGAACACATACTGGTGAGAAACCATTTTCTTGTGAAGTGTGTGGATCAGCATTTTCACAAAGTGGCAATTTGAAAAGCCACATGCAAACACATACTGGTGAGAAACCATTTCTTGTGAAGTGTGCAGATCAGCATTTTCAGACAGGTGCCATTTGAAAAGCCACATGCGAACACATACTGGTGAGAAACCATTTCCTTGTGAAGTGTGTGGATCATTATTTTCACAAAGTGGCAATTTGAAAAGCCACATGCAAAAACATACTGGTGAGAAACCATTTTTTTGTGAAGTGTGGATCACATTTTCACAAAGTGGCAATTTGAAAAGCCACATGCAAACACATACTGGTGAGAAACCATTTTCTTGTGAAGTGTGTGGATCAGCATTTTCAAAAAGTGGCAATTTGAAAAGCCACATGCAAACACATACTGGTGAGAAACCATTTTCTTGTGAAGTGTGTGGATCAGCATTTTCACGAAGTGACACTTTGAAAAGTCACATGCGAACACATACTGGTGAGAAACCATTTTCTTGTGAAGTGTGTGGATCAGCATATTCAGAGAGGACCAGTTTGAAATGCCATATGCAAACACATACTGGTGAAAAAGCATTTTCTTGTGAAGTGTGTGGATCAGCATTTTCAGAGAGGAGCCATTTGAAAGGCCACATGCGAACACATACTGGTGAGAAACCATTTTCTTGTGAAGTGTGTGGATCTGCATTTTCACACAGGAGCAGTTTGAAAATACACAAACAAACACACTCTGTTCAGAAAATTGTTTAGAAAGTGTTATAATTCGCTGAAATGTTATGTCTAATTGCACTTTTTCCTTTATTGTTTTACTCCACAATGAACACTTGATTTATTTGCTGTACCATTTAACAGCACTTTTTCCACTATTGTTTTACTCCACAATCAACACAATCTTTATAAAACAATCTGAAAACATAAAAGGAAAATCTTGTGAAAAAGATAAATAATAATATAAGAAAACCCTCTAGCCATCAATCAGTAGAATCTTTATAAAACAATCTGAAAACATAAAAGGAAAATCTTTGTGAAAAAGATAAATAATATATAAGCAAACCCTCTAGCCATCAATCAGTAGAATCTTTATAAAACAATCTGAAAACATAAAAGGAAAATCTTTGTGAAAAAGATAAATAATAATATAAGCAAACCCTCTAGCCATCAATCAGTAGAATCTTTATAAAACAATCTGAAAACATAAAAGGAAAATCTTTGTGAAAAAGATAAATAATAATATAAGCAAACCTCTAGCCATCAATCAGACTTTTTTTTGGCAAAATACAATACACAAAATTTAAGTTACCTTCAGAATTTTAACTGAACGGTAATATCTGCTTTCTGGATATAAACGAGAGAATTATTTGTTTCCAAATAATAAATTTCTTCGAATACTGTTTGTTTGAGTTTTCTCTTACAGAGTATAATTATACACGCGTCACGGATTCGAACCTATTACTTAGAACATCTCATATTGAGAATTCTGGGGTATGGGAGTTATCGTTCTTGTCTACGAGCCTCTGTTTTGAACCAGCCAATCACGAACCAGCATACTTTGGCGGCAAAGCCAAATTAGACAAACTCGTCCTCTTCTGATCCAGCTTTCAAAGGGAACAGACCTAAAAAGGTGTCGCTTCTCTTCTTTAACACACAGCAACAGAGTCGGACATAAAAATAGAATTCTATCACATCCGAATTATCAGAGGGCCGTAGCTAAGGCTCCGATAATACCCCTATTAAATGTTTTGTCTCACAACGTGTCGGAGCTATTGTTCAGTTATTAACATTGAATCTTACACAGGTATCTACAAAAGGAGCCTCCAAGCTTATCCAGATATACCATCTCCTGATGGTCATGGATGGAAAATAGAAGATGGGGAGCTGGTAATTAACTGGATTAATCTTTCTTCTGCCCTGGAAAGTTTACTGCAATTGGTTGACTGCTCTAGTAAATGTAAAAAGAGTCATTGCCAAGATGCAAACATTTGCACATGTCTGCAAAACAATGTACCATGTACAGATTTATGCAAGTTTGCTAAAAGCAACTGTTGCCAAAGTCAAATTGGAGAGGATAGTGATGATGATGATGATGATGAGTGTGATTACGAAGTCGAGTAGCGCTAGATCAGGGAGATCATTCGGCTAAGATAAGAGCACCACACCTACCATCAGCTCCACACATATCAGATTACCAAAGCGGTACTAATGAGTTGGTGAGGACTGGTATTGAACCTGGAATCTGGGTTTAAAAATCATCTTCGGCATGCCAACTTCCAGACGTTTAAAATTCACTATTGAATTTCCAAGTGAATGAAAATAGACCAATTGAATTAGAAAAAAATTTTTTTTTTTTCATTAATTAAAAAAAAAAAAATTATTTTACAACTACAAAAAAAAATAAAATAAAATAAAACATGCTACATAAATTATTTTTTTTACTTTTAAGAAAATTTTCAAATCAATTTTTTTGAGTATAGAATTTATATTTTTTAATTTTCTTGATTTTTTTTAGGGTTACCGAAAAATCGACTGCTAATGTTTTTTTAAAAATGAATTAAGATTAATTAAATCGATTATTTAAGGTCATAAGTAGTAACATTATGACCATCAATACGAAAGCAAAATAATATAAAACATTTAATTCATTTTTAAAAGATTTAAAACGATTTTTTAATCAATTTCAATCGCATTCTGCCTAAAATGCTGTTTAAAAAATGGCGTATTTACAAAATTAATGTAATTAGCGATTGAAAAAAATTCACCAAAAATCAGGGAATTATTCTATTTTAATGAAATTTTTAGTATATATTTATCAATTAATGAATTTTATAATCCATCTGTTATTTTATTTCAAAACTTTAATTAATTATTTCTGATATGAAAAATTAATATATAAAATTCATTTAAAATATGAGCAGCCAAATTTTAAGTTTAAAATGTCATATTCTAAAAAATATCTTTTTAATAACCACATTACTTTAGTATCAATCACTCATATTTTTTGGTCGAAAACTGAATTGAAAATTTAGCCCCCCCCCCTATTTTGAGCTGAAAAAATATCGATGTATAATTTTTTTAAAATAAAATAATAGCCAATTAAATAATAATTGAAATGAGTAAAAAAGAAATCTCCAAAGATTATTTAATTTTTTTTTTTTTACATTTTTTTTTCCGATTTTCGGTACTTATTTTCTCATATAATATACTCTTTTTTTTTTTATTCACAACTTCGGTCTTTTATCTTTTTATTTATTCTGTAATTAGTATCGAACACTGACCACCTCGACGAGATTTTACGCCCCCAAAATAAGGGGGTCAAAATTAAGAGACCTGAAAAAAAATGAGAACGTTTTGAAATAAAATAAATAATGCATTAATTCATTGATAAATCAACACTAAAAATCTCATTAAAATCCGATAATTCGATAAAATCTGATATAAAATAAATATTTCCGAACTTTATTTATCAAAAATCTCGTAAAAAACAATCAAAGATCGTACATGATGATTTTTGGTAAATTATTTTCTGTAGGCGGGGCTAAATTAATTTTGTCAAAAACGGATTTTTTATGTTCTTCAGAATTTGATCTTTTATGATACGGAAAATTTCGGGAGTGGAAAATTTTTTCTTCAAATGAACACTAGGTACCACCAATTTGACCCTGTGCAATTTACCCCCCCCCTACATTTAACACAATGAAACTTGCAGAAAAAATAATATTTTGTTGAAAAGATTTTTTCCATTCGAAAGAAAAAACATTAAACAAACTCCTGATGATTTTTTAAATTTTTTATCAGCTTACGAAAATAATGAAAATTATGATTGAAAAACAATGTTTTCATTTTTGCACTGTTAAATCAACTGAAATTTAACGTAGCTAAAAACAAGTTACGATAAGAGGACTTTTTAAAAATTCTATGAAAAATCAATTAATAATCTGATTTTCCCGAAAATTTCCATAAATGTTTACCATTGGATGTAAATTCATCTGAAATAGTTTTTTTCTAAAATATATTAGGGGAAATATTTTTTACGAGGTCTATTCCCCCCCCCTATTTTATTTTATGAGATAAAAAAAATGACGCGTCAGAAAAATTTTCTTTCTTTTTTTCTATAACGATAAGAGTCTGAATAACTATATCAATGAAATTGTATGAATGTACAACGTCTAGTTTTTTGAGGAAAAATTAATGAAATCGGAAATAAAAAGTGCAAAAAAATGTCATAATATTAATATTTGAAAACTTTTTTTTGCTTTTATAATTGGTATGTACTATATTCTATTAAATTGTCAACAAAAAATAAATTTTTTTAAAGAAATTAATTTTTACGAGATTTTCAATCTTTTGTGTGATTAAATATTTTTATTTTCTGCGTGAAATAAATTAAATTTTTTTTTTTTCCTGCGTCAAAAAATCGAATTTTTCACGGATATTTAAAAATATGAATTTTATAATTCAGGTGCACTAAACATTGGTCCGATACGAGCTCGATTAATATTTTTAAAAGAATTTGTAATTTTTGTTGTTGAATAGTAATGTGTGATCCTTAGAATGTACGGAAGAGCATTGCTGACATTTGTTTTACAAAGAGACGAGACGCTTCTAAGTAACCGAAGTTTGTTCCTGTTAGGCTGACAGTGTTAGCGTGAAAAAAAACATTTTATTTAACTTTTTTCAATAATTAAAATAAAAAGTAAGTATAATAGATTATTTTATCAGTTTTTCTCTTAGAAAAAATATTCAAATTTTCATTCCATACTTTTACGGGTTAATTCTAAAATTAGTAACTTTTCTGTCTATATTACGGTCCGAAAATTACCCTTTCGCATGTAATACGGGCAGGTTTGTTTATTTTTTAAGATAACGATGTAATTTTTCCCAATCGGATAATTTGATCTTTGAATTAACTATTTTTCTTTGTAACAACCCTGTACGATCTTTTTTTTTTTTTCGAGATTTTTGATAAACAAAGTTCGGAAATATCTATTTCCGTTTTATTCAAGATGGCATAAACGGTCTGGTGGTACCTAATGAACACACACACATTTTGAATTGAAAAAAAAAATTTTCAAGTATCTTTTTTAAATGAAAATAAGTTATTGATTATAAAATTAAGTCGTTGAATAATAATTTGGTGCAAATTTCATATGATATGTGTGTATGTGTGTGTGTGTGGAGAGAGAGAGAGAGAGAGAGAGAGAGTTTTGTAGCCTCTTTTTGAGCTTACGACTTAACACCACATGGTGAAAAAAAACCAAGCACATTTATTATCCTAAGTGTTCCTTGTTCTTTTTTCAAACTGTTTAGAGAAAAGAAAGAGAGAAAAAAAGAAAGAAATCTGACGAATTTATAGAAAGAAGTAAGTATGACCATTTAATATTTTCTTTTTCATTTTTTTATTTTACAATTAAATATACTGTATGTCCCCAGGACGGGTTTTATGTTTTCCCGCTATATTTAAGTATACAGTGAAATATACTTAAATCTTTTACAATCTTAATGCACATTTATTTTGATTTAAATAAGTGACGACATTTCTTTGTTTAATTTCTTTAATTGAGTAGTGTCAACAAATGAATTGATTTGAAATCATCTACACAATTCTTTATTAAAGAATTTAAATACATTACAATGGACTGATCGAGAAATGTGCTAGACAGCTTATATAGTCAGAAATGTAAGTATCACCGTATAATTGTTTTCTTTGCAATAAAATACATGTTGTTATTATTATTATTATTATTCTTTTTGAGTTTTCACATCAGTGTTAGCTGATGGTCTTTCACTGGAGTCTGAGTGACAGCAAGTCTCCTCAGGTCTCCAGGACTCTTCTGAGTATCTGGCAGATTGCAGCAGTGCAGTGTTCTGAATGGTTTCAATCCTTCCTCTGATATCCAAATATTATTATTATTATTATTATTATTATTATTATTATTATTATATTATATAAATGAATAATTTTTATTATCATTTGTACATGCTAAACATTTTCGTAGACATCTTTGTGTTATAAGAAATGTATCACCATTTAATTTCTTTCTTTCTTTACAATAGGTACCACAATTTGACCCTGTGCAATTTACCCCCCCCACCCTACATTTAACACAATGAAACTTGCAGAAAAATTATATTTTCTTGAAAAGTTTTTCCATTCGAAGAAAAAACATTAAATAAACTCCTGATGATTTTTTAAATTTTTATCAGCATACGAAAATAATGAAAATTATGATTGAAAAACAATGTTTTCATTTTTGCACTTTAAATCAACTGAAATTTAACGTAGCTAAAAACAAGTTACGATAGAGAGGATTTTAAAAATTCTATGAAATCAATTAAATGTTCGGATTTTCCCGAAAATTTCCATAAATGTTAACATTGGATTGAAATACATCTGAATTAGTTTTTTTCTAAATATATTAGGGGAAATATTTTTTTACGAGGTCTATTACCCCCCCCCTCATTTTATTTTATGAGATAAAAAAAAAATGACGGATGGAAAAAATTGGTATTTTTTTTTCTATAAAGATAAGACTGAATAACTATATCAATGAAATGTATAACGTACCGAATTATAGTTTTTTTTAGGAAAAAAATAATGAAATCGGAATAAAAAGTGCAAAAAAATGTCACTATAATTATATTTGAAAACTTTTTTTTTCTTATGTAATTGGTATTTACTATATTCTATTAAATTCTCAAAAAAAAAAATTTTTTAAAAGAAATTATTTTTTACGAGATTTTCAATCTTTTGTGTGATTAAATATTTTTATTTTCTGCGTGAAATAATTAATTTTTTTTCCTGTGGAAAAAAATCAAATTTTCACGGATATTTAAAAACATGAATTTTAGAATTCAGGTGAACTAAAATTGGTCCGATCCGTGCTCGATTAATATTTTTAAAAGAATTTTGTAATTTTTTTGTTGAATAGTAATTTTGGTTCTTAGAATATAATGGAAGGGCATAACCGTCATATTTGTTTACAAAAGAACGAGACGAGACGAGACGCTTTGAATAACAACCGAAGTTTGTTTTTCTTTGTTCAAAAGTTAAATAAGATAATTTTTTCGCTATTAGAATACAAAATAAGTATACAGGATTATTTTTATCAGTTTTTCTCTAGAAAAAATATTCCAAATTTTCATTTCATTTTCGATTTTAAAAAGTAATACCAAACGCAAGACATTTTTTAACGTCAATTTCACGGTGACATTTTCTATTAATTTTTTCAAGTTTTATTCATGTTAATAGTAAAAACATTGTTTTTCGTTCATAATTTTCATTATTTTCCTAAGCTGAAATTTTTTTTTAATCATCAGGACTTTTTTAAAATGTTTCTTCTTTCGAAATGCACAAAAAATTCTAGATAATATTTCAAGATAAAAAAAAAAGAATATCTTAAAAATCGTTGAAACAAATAAAATCGGTTATTGAATATGCACAAGACAAAAGTTAAATTATGTATTATCCATACTTTTACTGGTTGATCGTAAAAGGGAAATAATTTGTAAGTTTTCTGTCTATATTACGGTCTGAAAATTACCCTTTCGCATGTAATACGGGCAGGTTTGTTTATTTTTTAAGATAACGATGTAATTTTTCCAATCGGATAATTTGATCTTTGAATTAACTATTTTTCTTTGTACAACCCTGTACGATCTTTTTTTACGAGATTTTTGATAACAAAGTTCGGAAATATCTATTTCCGTTTATTCAAGATGGCATAACGGTTTGGTGGTACCTACTTTACAAATAGAATAAACGTATTTATTTGTATTTGTAGAGAAAGATTTATTTTTATTACTTTGTTTAAAATTTGATTTAGTCCCATTGTGAATGTTGTAGAAAATATATTCATTTTATGTGTGTATTTGTTAGAAAGATTCGGTTTAGTCCTAAAGTGGGGGTTTTATTTACAATTTAAACATTAACATAAACTGGACCCTCATTTATGTCCATATTCCTGGATGATTTTTTTTTCTTACAACACCCATAATTTAGA
Organism: Doryteuthis pealeii; assembly: GCA_023376005.1. Lineage (NCBI taxonomy): Eukaryota > Metazoa > Mollusca > Cephalopoda > Myopsida > Loliginidae > Doryteuthis > Doryteuthis pealeii. Next base: position 56,302,004 of record CM042177.1, read on the forward strand.
TTACTAAATATGGTGGACCTGAACATCTGGGGTCCCCCATCTAAATTTAAAAAAAAAATTTTTTCCTTCAATAGATTATTATCGATTACTAGGTACCTCCATTTCGATCATGTGATTCAGCTTACGCCATCTTGAATAAAACGGAATAAATATTTCCAAACTTTTTATTTTCAAAATCTCGTTAAAAAAAAAGATTAAAGAGGAGGTTGTTAGAAAGAAAAACAGTTAATTCAAAGACCAAATTATCCGATTGGGGAAAATTACATCGTTATCTTAAAATAAATAAACCTATCCGTATACATGCGAAAGGTAATTTTTAGGCCACAATTTAGACAGAAAAAATACATATTATTACCTCTCTTCCGATGAACTCTACATATGGTGACCGTAACTAATTTTTAGCCAAAATTTACAATTAAAATGAATAAAATCTTTAAAAACTTTAATATTCAAATGTACTATTAATATTAAAATGAATAAAAACTTGAAAAAATTTCATATTAAAATTTCACAGTGAAATTGACGTTAAAGAAAAGATGTCTTCGGTTTTGGTATTAATTTTTAAAATGGAAAATGAAATGAAAATTTGAATATTTTTTCTAAGAGAAAAACTGATAAGAATAAGCATATATATAACTTTTTATTTTAATTAATCGAAAAGTTAAATAAAATATTTTTTACGCTAAGAAAAACAAACTTTGGTTACTGAAAGCGTCTCGTTTCTTTTATAAAAACAAAATAATATGTCAGTTTTGCTCTTCGATATTCTAAGAATCACACATTACTATTCAACAATAAAAATTACAATTCTTTTTATAATATTAATCGAGCTCAGATCAACGTTTAGTTCACCTGAATTCTAAAATTCATATTTTTAAATATCCGTGAAAAATTCGATTTTTTTAGCGCAGAAAAAAAATAAATATAATAAATATTTAATTTATTTCACAAGAAAATAAAATATTTAATCACACAAAAGATTGAAAATCTCTTAAAAATTAATATCTTAAAAAAAATAATTTTTTTTTTTGACTATTTAATCAGAATATAGTACGTACCAATTACAAAAGCAAAAAAAGTTTTCAAAATATTAATATTATGACATTTTTTTGAACTTTTTATTTCCGATTTCATTAATTTTCCTAAAAAAACTACACCTCGTACATTATACAATTTCATTTATATAGTTATTCAGACTCTTATCTTTATAGAAAAAAGTTTTTAAATTTTCTAAAGCGTCATTTTTTTTATCTCATAAAAAATAAATGGCGGGGGTGGGAGACCTCGTAAAAAATATTTCCCCCAATATATTTAGAAAAAAACTATTTCAGATGTATTTACATCCAATGGTAAACATTTATGAGAATTTTTGTGAAAATCAGATTATAATTGATTTTTCATAGAATTTCTTTTAAAAACCTCTAATCGTAACTTGTTTTTAGCTACGTTAAATTTCAGTTGATTTAACAGTGCAAAAATGAAAACATTGTTTATAGTAAATCGAACCCCCATATCGGAACCGCTCGAACGGAAGTCTCTTACGACTCCCAGAAAAGACATACAAGTTTACCAAAATACATATTTAAATATTCTAATCCTAACCCAAATTATTTATTTATTTTCCCATTAAACTAATATTAAACCCCCAACCCCTAACCCTAAACCCTCCTAGTTAAGATTAACAGTTTTATTACAAAATTTGTGGGTTGTTTTTTCTGGGTCAATGGTATACAGGTTGACCCAGAAAAAACAGAACCCAAATTATTTATTTATTTTCCCAGTAAACTAACCTTAAACCCCAACCCAACCAACCCCTAGATCCCCATAGTTAAAATTAACAGTATTATTACAAAGTTTGTGGGTTCTGCTTTTTCTGGGTCACCTTAATTTTGACATCTTTGTGCAAGTTCAGTCCAACTGTTAAGGTAGAGCGGTTCTGATATGGGGGATCAATTTACTATAAACTTATACGGGGAAATGAGCATTCCTGAAAACTCAAAAAATAAAGAACTTTTAAGAATTTTTTTTTTTACAATCTGATAGATTGGTGTGTAATCGATAATAATCCATTGAAGGAAAAAAAATATTTAGGGGGTTCCAGATTTTCAGGTCGACCCTAAATATATGTTCCTTATGTATTTTAATATTCATTTTAATAGAAAGATTAGTTCTAAAGTCGGGGTTCGATTTAAAACGTAGCTATAATGATAAACTGGACCCTCATTTTATGACCGTATTTATATTTTTGGTAATATCTCCAGTCAAAATCTGACGCTATTAGAGTTCGCAAACCTAAAAGAGAGAGAGAGAGAGAGAGAGAGAGTGAGAATTTAAAAACTGAATATTTAAAACTAAATGTTTGTCACTTTTCCATGTGTCATTTGGTTGTAAAGTGGGGGTTCGATTTACAATGTAAGCATTATCATAAACTGGACCCTCATTTTATGTCCGTCTTTCTACAAATAACAGCTTTTTTTTTTTTCTTCGTTAGACCCGACTATGATCTTGCACCTGTAATTGTACAGTATGGAAGCCTAAAAATGACACCAGATTATTTAAATTGTATTTTCATTTTCTCTCCGAAAAAGTTATAATTTAGGTATACCCAAATTTCCGTCTGCTTTTTATTTTAAAAATCGAATTAAAACTAATTAAATCGATTATTAAGGTCTAATTTTTGTCTAAGTCGAAAAGTAGTAACATAATGAGCATCAGTAAAAAAAAAAAAGACGATAATATTACACATCTAATTTATTTTTAATACATTTATGATGATTTTTTTCAGTCACTTTTGCTCCAATATGGCCGTAACCACTGTCGAAAGATGACTTAAAATCTGCTTTCATAAAAATAAATTTAACTCTTCTAATTGAAAAAAAAAAAAAACCCAAAAAATCATGGAATTATGTAATTTTAATGAAATTTTCAGTGTTGATTTATAAATTAATGAATTTTATAATTGATCTGTAATTTTATTTCAAAACTTTCTGATTTAATTAGATATTTCTTCTATGGTAAATTAATATATAAAATTCATTTAAAATATGAGTATCATGATGTTAAGTTTAAAATGCCATATTATTAGATTCTAAAAACATATTTTTTATAACTACTTTATTTTAGTATCAATCTCTTATAACTTTTTTGAAAACTCTATTGAAAATTTAACAAATATTTATTCCTATTTATTCATACAGTATTTTTATATTAATAAAATTCAAATCATTATCAGTATGAATTTCCAGAAGGGAGGTAATAAAAAATTAATTTTTTTCTAATTTTCAAATAATTACCAAAAATCAGAGAATTTTCCAATTTTAATGAAATTTTCACCACTTTATTCATAAATGACCTAATTTTTAAATGAATAGTTTATTTTATTTTTTTTTAAATTGGAAAAAAAGTTTTCCATCAATTCAGATTGTAGGAGGGGTGGACCTTTGGTCATTTGAATAAAAACAATTTCAGTCAATAATTTTTACATTTCTAGAAAGATCAAATCCTGAAGACCACATGGAAATATTATTTTAAATTATTTGAAAATTTAAAAATTATTTTCTTAAAACTCAAATAATGTATTATTTGGATTTTCAGACTATTGTCCTCATCTTTATTTTATATATACAACATTTTGATTTATGTGCCATCTGGCTATCTTCAGATGTTTCCTGTTGAATCAGGAACCTTCTTGTCTGTAAAATGAGTTCTAGATCTTCCCTACTCTTAAAAATTGGTTTATGAAAAATCTTTTTGTTCTGAGGAATATAAAAATGTTATCAAAAATGCACAAAATTAACCAATTTCAAGTTATTGATGATTTCTGATGTTTTCATAGCAAGAACAAGGAATCATAGAAATAAACACACATATATGTAGTATATTCCTCATAATAAAAATGAAATACCCCCAAATTAATAAACACACAGATCTTAACATATAAATCCCACAAAACATTTAAAGAAATATAAGTAGTATACTCCTCATAATCATTATAAAATCCTCCCCCAAAAAGAAAAAGAACACACAGATCTTAACATATAAATCCACAAAATATTTAAAGAAATATAAATAGTATACTCCTCATAATCATTTTAAAATCCTCCCCCCAAAAAGAAAAATACACAGATCTTAACATATAAATCCCACAAAACATTTAAAGAAATATAAGTAGTATACTCCTCATAATCATTATAAAATCCTCCCCCCAAAAAGAAAAAACACACAGATCTTAACATATAAATCCCACAAAATTTTAAAGAAATATAAGTAGTATACTCCTCATAATCATTTTAAAATCCTCCCCCAAAAATACAAAAAATCACACAGATCTTAACATATAAATCCCACAAAACATTTAAAGAAATATAAGTAGTATACTCCTCATAATCATTATAAAATCCTCCCCTCAAAAAGAAAAAGAACATACAGATCTTAACATATAAATCCCACAAAGCATTTAAAGAAATATAAGTAGTATACTCCTCATAATCATTTTAAAATCCTAACCCCAAAAATAAAAAAAAACACACAGATCTTAACATATGAATCCCACAAAACATTTAAAGAAATATAAGTAGTATACTCCTCATAATCATTATAAAATCCTCCCCCAAAATTTAAAAAAACACAGATCTTAACATGAATACTACAATGCATTTAAAGAAATATAAGTAGTATACTCATCAGTATTAAAATAAAATCCTTCCCCCCAAAACTAATGTGAAATATAATACTAAACGCCAACAAAAACAAATAACTTCTAAGATTGAAACATAAAAAATGAAAAAAAAACCTAGAATAGAAAAAACCTGAGAATAGAAATACAAAGCAAAACAAAGTAACTCCCAAGAATCAAAACATTAAAACAAAAAAAAAGAAAATATCAAAAGAAAAGACAAAAGACTTTAAGGGTTAAACTTTTATTCTAGGTTCATAGTTATTTTGTGGAGTGGAAATTTCTGAGTGTCCGTTGTAAAGTCTGTTCCCAATCAAGGTCTGGGTTGGAATAGCTGAGAGTTCTTCCTGGCCCAAGGATGGGGGTCCTTTCTCTTGTATGCTCTGAGGGTGTTTCCTGTCTACAGACTCCTGAGAAATTGTTATTTTTATATTTTATTTTAATCCCCACAAACCAAAAGGAACGAGAAATGTGAGACCTAAAATAAAGTAACCCATCCCTTAGATGAAATCTTAACCCAGCGTATGGTTTACAGCCATAGGCTGGGTTAAGATCTCATCTATAATTAGGATTATAAAAGATGTGACTGAAGTAAAGTTGTCTTGTTGGCTACATATTTGAGTGTGAATTATTTTCTCTCATATTATCAGTAATAGAGTGTCCTTTTTTTCTAAATAAATCTTTGGCCAAAGTAAAATTTCTGTTTAAATTATATTCCATTAAATTATGTTTCTGAAATTGTTAATATATTTTTTTAATATCTGAAAATGAATAACATATGACACTGATTAATTGAAACACAAAGTAATTTATTGTGATTTTCTTACATAAAGTATGAGTCACGTGTTTTCTTTAATAATACCTGTTCTTCATTTACAGATATCAAATGCAGTTGAGGATAAAAATTTTGCAATTTAAAAAAAGACTGATAAGAAAACCAATAAAAAGATACATGGAAACATACTGAAGACAAACCATTTCTTGTGAAATTTGTGGATCAGCATTTTCATATTGGTCAACTTTGAAGATGTACAGGCAAACACACACTGAATAGATAAAAATTTTCCTGTGAAATTTATGGATCAGCATTTTCTTATAGATCCAATTTGAAAAGTCACATGCAAACACATGCTGGTGAGAGACTATTTTCATATGAAGTTTGTGGATCAGCTTTTTCATGAAGGGGCCATTTAAGACGTATGCAAACTCACACTGGAGAGAAACATCTTTCTTGCAAAGTAGGTGGATCAATATTTTCAGATAATGCACATTTGAAAAGACACGTGAACACATACTGGTGAGAAACCATTTTTCTTGTGAAATTTGTAGATCAACATTTTCACATAAGTCACTTTTGAACACTCACATGTGAACACATACTGGTGAGAAACCTTTTTCTTGTGAAGTTTGTGGATCTGCATTTTCCCTGAAGGGCAATTTGAAAGGACATAAGCAAACACACACTGGCGAGAAACCTTTTTCTTGTAAAGTTTGTAGATCAGCATTTTCCAAAATAGAATCTATGGAAATACACATGCAAACAGGTACTGGCGAGAAACCTTTTTCTTGTGAAGTTTGTGGATCAGCATTTTACTACAAGAGCTATTTGAAACAACATATGCACATACACACTGGAAAGAAACCTTTTTCTTGTGAAGTTTGTGGATCAGCATTTTCCCTGAAGAGCTCTTTGAAAATGCACATGCGAACACACACTGGTGAGAAACCTTTTTCTTGTGAAGTTTGTAGATCAGCATTTTCAAAAAAAGGATCTTTGAAAATGCACATGCGAACACATACTGGTGAGAAACCCTTTTCTTGTGAAGTTTGTGCATCAGCATTTTCAGGAAAAGGATATTTGAAAATCCACATGCGAACACACACTGGCGAGAAACCTTTTTCTTGTGAAGTTTGTGGATCAGCATTTTCGAAGAATAACATTTTGCAATCCCACATGCGAACACACACTGGGGAGAAACCTTTTTCTTGTGAAGTTTGTGGATCAGCATTTTCACAGAGTGGCAATTTGAAAAGACACATGCGTACACACACTGGCGAGAAACCTTTTTCTTGTAAAGTTTGTGGATCAGCATTTTTCACAATAGAATCTATGGAAATACACATGCAAACACACACTGGCAAGAAACTTTTTTCTTGTGAGGTTTGTGGATCCGCATTTTACTACAAGAGCCAGTTGAAACAACATATGCACATACACACTGGCAAGAAACCTTTTTCTTGTAAAGTTTGTGGATCAGCATTTTCAGGAAAAGGATCTTTGAAAAGGCATATGCGAACACACACTGGCGAGAAACCTTTTTCTTGTGAAGTTTGTGGATCAGCCTTTTCCCAGATGGGCAATTTGAAAGGGCATATGCGAACACACACTGGTGAGAAACCATTTTCTTGTGAAGTTTGTGATTTAGCATTTATAGAAAAAGGACATCTAAAACACCACATGCGAACACACACTGGTGAGAAATCTTTTCTTTGTGAAGTGTGTGAATCAGCATTTTCACAAAAAGGATCTTTGAAAATGCACATGCTAAAACACACTGGTGAGAAACCCTTTTCTTGTGTAGTTTGTGGATCAGCATTTTCCCAGAAAGGCAGTTTGCGATCACACATGCGAACACACACTGGTGAGAAACCTTTTTCTTGTGAAGTTTGTGGATCAGCATTTCAGAAAAAGGAATCTTTGAAAAAACACATGCGATCACACACTGATGCAGCTTGAGAGAACACAGTACATCTGGGAACATGAGCCTCCACCAATAACATCAAATGGAAAGGTGACTGTGTTCTATGACAAAGTAATCCAGACAGGCAGATATATAAAAGACAAATCCAATAACCCAGATATTGTCATCTGGGATAAACGAAAAAAAACTGCTCTTATTATTGATGTAGCTGTCCCAAATGACTATGGCCTAAATAGAACTAAGCGAGAAAAGATCACAAAATATCAACACCTCAAGAATGACCTAAAAACAACTTGGTCATTGAAAGAAATTGACATCATACCCGTTGTGGTTGGGGCAACTGGACTGGTGAAACAAAATCTAAAAAAATACCTAGAAACAATACCAGGGAAGCCAAGCTGCTGTGAAATACAAATAGCAGCCATCAAAGGAACATGCTCTATCCTAAAAAGATCATTAGGATATAAGTACTATTGTTAAAGGAATCAAGTGTTAGCCCAGGACAGGGGCCCCTTGACTTCTAAAAAAACTAATAAGAAAATGAAACAAAAAAAGTGAGAAACCTATTTGTTAATTAATCATTAAGATTAATTAACAAATAAGTGAATATAATACTCAATGGAAGGTTTTTTTTATTTTTTTCAATTCCTGATTGGCTACTTTGTCTAGCCAATCATCCTTATGTTCCAGTGGATACATTATGACCAAAACATACTGTTTTCAAATCAAAATACATATTACATAGACTAGGTGGGTGTTAGTAGCAGTTTGGGGATAATCTTATTGTTTGCTCGTGTTTATATCATTTAGTTATTATTCTATTCTCATAGGAAGTATGTCTGGTGATTTACAAATACTCCTATCCACCCAGCATTGTGTATATGGTCTTGTTACCATTAATATATATGGGGGAGTACACTCCTTATTGATTCTAGTAAACCAAATGTATTATCTATTCTCATAGGAAGTATGTTGGTGATTTACAAATACTCCCTATCCACCCAGCATTGTGTATATGTCTTGTTACCATTAATATATATGGGGGAGTACACTCCTTATTGATTCTAGTAAACCAAATGTATTATTCTATTCTCATAGGAAGTATGTCTGGTGATTTACAAATACCCCTATCCACCCAGCATTGTGTATATGGTCTTGTTACCATTAATATATATGGGGGAGTACACTCCTTATTGATTCTAGTAAACCAAATGTATTATTCTATTCTCATAGGAAGTATGTCTGGTGATTTACAAATACTCCCCTATCCACCCAGCATTGTGTATATGGTCTTGTTACCATTAATATATATGGGGGAGTACACTCCTTATTGATTCTAGTAAACCAAATGTATTATTCTATTCTCATAGGAAGTATGTCAGGTGATTTACAAATACCCCCTATCCACCCAGCATTGTGTATATTGTCTTGTTACCATTAATATATATGGGGGAGTACACTCCTTATTGATTCTAGTAAACCAAATGTATTATTCTATTCTCATAGGAAGTATGTCAGGTGATTTACAAATACCCCTATCCACCAGCATTGTGTATATGGTCTTGTTACCATTAATATATATGGGGGAGTACACTCCTTATTGATTCTAGTAAACCAAATGTATTAATCCATTCTCATAGGAAGTATGTCTGGTGATTTACAAATATCCCCTATCCACCCAGCATTGTGTATATGGTCTTGTTACCATTAATATATATGGGGGAGTACACTCCTTATTGATTCTAGTAAACCAAATGTATTATTCTATTCTCATAGGAAGTATGTCTGGTGATTTACAAATACCCCTATCCACCCAGCATTGTGTATATGGTCTTGTTACCATTAATATATATGGGGGAGTACACTCCTTATTGATTCTAGTAAACCAAATGTATTATTCTATTCTCATAGGAAGTATGTCAGGTGATTTACAAATACCCCCTATCCACCCAGCATTGTGTATATGGTCTTGTTACCATTAATATATATGGGGGAGTACACTCCTTATTGATTCTAGTAAACCAAATGTATTATTCTATTCTCATAGGAAGTATGTCAGGTGATTTACAAATACCCCTATCCACCCAGCATTGTGTATATGGTCTTGTTACCATTAATATATATGGGGGAGTACACTCCTTATTGATTCTAGTAAACCAAATGTATTATTCTATTCTCATAGGAAGTATGTCTGGTGGTTTACAAATACCCCCCTATCCACCCAGCATTGTGTATATGTCTTGTTACCATTAATATATATGGGGGAGTACACTCCTTATTGATTCTAGTAAACCAAATGTATTATTCTATTCTCATAGGAAGTATGTCTGGTGATTTACAAATACCCCTATCCACCCAGCATTGTGTATATGGTCTTGTTACCATTAATATATATGGGGGAGTACACTCCTTATTGATTCTAGTAAACCAAATGTATTATTCTATTCTCATAGGAAGTATGTCTGGTGATTTACAAATACCCCTATCCACCCAGCATTGTGTATATGGTCTTGTTACCATTAATATATATGGGGGAGTACACTCCTTATTGATTCTAGTAAACCAAATGTATTATTCTATTCTCATAGGAAGTATGTCTGGTGGTTTACAAATACCCCTATCCACCCAGCATTGTGTATATGGTCTTGTTACCATTAATATATATGGGGGAGTACACTCCTTATTGATTCTAGTAAACCAAATGTATTAATCCATTCTCATAGGAAGTATGTCTGGTGGTTTACAAATACCCCTATCCACCCAGCATTGTGTATATGGTCTTGTTACCATTAATATATATGGGGAGTACACTCCTTATTGATTCTAGTAAACCAAATGTATTAATCCATTCTCATAGGAAGTATGTCTGGTGATTTACAAATACCCCTATCCACCCAGCATTGTGTATATGGTCTTGTTACCATTAATATATATGGGGGAGTACACTCCTTATTGATTCTAGTAAACCAAATGTATTATTCTATTCTCATAGGAAGTATGTCTGGTGGTTTACAAATACCCCCTATCCACCCAGCATTGTGTATATGGTCTTGTTACCATTAATATATATGGGGGAGTACACTCCTTATTGATTCTAGTAAACCAAATGTATTATTCCATTCTCATAGGAAGTATGTCTGGTGATTTACAAATATCCCCTATCCACCCAGCATTGTGTATATGGTCTTGTTACCATTAATATATATGGGGGTACACTCCTTATTGATTCTAGTAAACCAAATGTATTATTCTATCTCATAGGAAGTATGTCAGGTGATTTACAAATACCCCTATCCACCCAGCATTGTGTATATTGTCTTGTTACCATTAATATATATGGGGGAGTACACTCCTTATTGATTCTAGTAAACCAAATGTATTATTCTATTCTCATAGGAAGTATGTCTGGTGATTTACAAATACCCCTATCCACCCAGCATTGTGTATATTGTCTTGTTACCATTAATATATATGGGGGAGTACACTCCTTATTGATTCTAGTAAACCAAATGTATTATTCTATTCTCATAGGAAGTATGTCAGGTGATTTACAAATACCCCTATCCACCCAGCATTGTGTATATGGTCTTGTTACCATTAATATATATGGGGGAGTACACTCCTTATTGATTCTAGTAAACCAAATGTATTATTCTATTCTCATAGGAAGTATGTCTGCAAATACCCCTATCCACCCAGCATTGTGTATATTGTCTTGTTACCATTAATATATATGGGGGAGTACACTCCTTATTGATTCTAGTAAACCAAATGTATTAATCCATTCTCATGGGAAGTATGTCTGGTGATTTACAAATATCCCCTATCCACCCAGCATTGTGTATATGGTCTTGTTACCATTAATATATATGGGGGAGTACACTCCTTATTGATTCTAGTAAACCAAATGTATTATTCCATTCTCATAGGAAGTATGTCCGGTGATTTACAAATACCCCCTATCCACCCAGCATTGTGTATATGGTCTTGTTACCATTAATATATATGGGGGAGTACACTCCTTATTGATTCTAGTAAACCAAATGTATTATTCTATTCTCATAGGAAGTATGTCTGGTGGTTTACAAATACCCCCTATCCACCCAGCATTGTGTATATGGTCTTGTTACCATTAATATATATGGGGAGTACACTCCTTATTGATTCTAGTAAACCAAATGTATTAATCCATTCTCATAGGAAGTATGTCTGGTGATTTACAAATATCCCCTATCCACCAGCATTGTGTATATGGTCTTGTTACCATTAATATATATGGGGGAGTACACTCCTTATTGATTCTAGTAAACCAAATGTATTAATCCATTCTCATAGGAAGTATGTCTGGTGATTTACAAATACCCCCTATCCACCAGCATTGTGTATATGGTCTTGTTACCATTAATATATATGGGGGAGTACACTCCTTATTGATTCTAGTAAACCAAATGTATTATTCTATTCTCATAGGAAGTATGTCTGGTGGTTTACAAATACCCCTATCCACCCAGCATTGTGTATATGGTCTTGTTACCATTAATATATATGGGGAGTACACTCCTTATTGATTCTAGTAAACCAAATGTATTAATCCATTCTCATAGGAAGTATGTCTGGTGATTTACAAATATCCCCTATCCACCCAGCATTGTGTATATGGTCTTGTTACCATTAATATATATGGGGGAGTACACTCCTTATTGATTCTAGTAAACCAAATGTATTAATCCATTCTCATAGGAAGTATGTCTGGTGATTTACAAATACTCCCTATCCACCCAGCATTGTGTATATGGTCTTGTTACCATTAATATATATGGGGGAGTACACTCCTTATTGATTCTAGTAAACCAAATGTATTAATCCATTCTCATAGGAAGTATGTCTGGTGATTTACAAATATCCCCTATCCACCCAGCATTGTGTATATTGTCTTGTTACCATTAATATATATGGGGGAGTACACTCCTTATTGATTCTAGTAAACCAAATGTATTATTCTATTCTCATAGGAAGTATGTCAGGTGATTTACAAATACCCCCTATCCACCAGCATTGTGTATATTGTCTTGTTACCATTAATATATATGGGGAGTACACTCCTTATTGATTCTAGTAAACAAATGTATTAATCCATTCTCATAGGAAGTATGTCTGGTGATTTACAAATATCCCTATCCACCCAGCATTGTGTATATGGTCTTGTTACCATTAATATATATGGGGGAGTACACTCCTTATTGATTCTAGTAAACCAAATGTATTATTCTATTCTCATAGGAAGTATGTCAGGTGATTTACAAATACCCCTATCCACCCAGCATTGTGTATATTGTCTTGTTACCATTAATATATATGGGGGAGTACACTCCTTATTGATTCTAGTAAACCAAATGTATTATTCTATTCTCATAGGAAGTATGTCAGGTGATTTACAAATACCCCTATCCACCCAGCATTGTGTATATTGTCTTGTTACCATTAATATATATGGGGAGTACACTCCTTATTGATTCTAGTAAACCAATGTATTAATCCATTCTCATAGGAAGTATGTCTGGTGATTTACAAATATCCCCTATCCACCCAGCATTGTGTATATGGTCTTGTTACCATTAATATATATGGGGGAGTACACTCCTTATTGATTCTAGTAAACCAAATGTATTATTCTATTCTCATAGGAAGTATGTCTGGTGGTTTTACAAATACCCCCTATCCACCCAGCATTGTGTATATGGTCTTGTTACCATTAATATATATGGGGGAGTACACTCCTTATTGATTCTAGTAAACCAAATGTTTATTTTCTATTCTCATAGGAAGTATGCCAGGTGATTTACAAATACCCCCTATCCACCAGCATTGTGTATATTGTCTTGTTACCATTAATATATATGGGGGAGTACACTCCTTATTGATTCTAGTAAACCAAATGTATTATTCTATTCTCATAGGAAGTATGTCAGGTGATTTACAAATACCCCCTATCCACCCAGCATTGTGTATATTGTCTTGTTACCATTAATATATATGGGGGAGTACACTCCTTATTGATTCTAGTAAACCAAATGTATTATTCTATTCTCATAGGAAGTATGTCTGGTGGTTTACAAATACCCCCTATCCACCCAGCATTGTGTATATTGTCTTGTTACCATTAATATATATGGGGGAGTACACTCCTTATTGATTCTAGTAAACCAAATGTATTAATCCATTCTCATAGAAGTATGTCTGGTGATTTACAAATATCCCTATCCACCCAGCATTGTGTATATGGTCTTGTTACCATTAATATATATGGGGAGTACACTGCTTATTGATTCTAGTAAACCACAAATATACTTGGGGAAACATTTATCCCAATGTAATATATCAAGTAATGAAGGTCCAACAAACTTAAAAATTGATGTATTGTGTATATTTGTCTAAATTACTGCCCTTCTCTTCTTCCATAATTATTTTATGAATTCTGATTGACACTTTTTATGTCTCCAGATTGTCTGTGATCATTCCTACTTCCCACTTTAGTTCAAGGAGTGCTAACCACTATTTCAGAATGATTACTGCCCTTCTCTTCTTCCATAATTATTTTATGAATTCTGATTGACACTTTTATGTCTCCAGATTGTCTGTGATCATTCCTACTTCCCCACTTTAGTTCAAGGAGTGCTAACCACTATTTCAGAATGATTACTTCTTCTTCCATAATTATTTTATGAATTCTGATTGACACTTTTTATGTCTCCAGATTGTCTGCTGATCATTCCTACTTCCCCACTTTAGTTCAAGGAGTGCTAACCACTATTTCAGAATGATTACTGCCCTTCTCTTCTTCCATAATTATTTTATGAATTCTGATTGACACTTTTTATGTCTCCAGATTGTCTGCTGATCATTCCTACTTCCCCACTTTAGTTCAAGGAGTGCTAACCACTATTTCAGAATGATTACTGCCCTTCTCTTCTTCCATAATTATTTTATGAATTCTGATTGACACTTTTTATGTCTCCAGATTGTCTGCTGATCATTCCTACTTCCCCACTTTAGTTCAAGGAGTGCTAACCACTATTTCAGAATGATTACTGCCCTTCTCTTCTTCCATAATTATTTTATGAATTCTGATTGACACTTTTTATGTCTCCAGATTGTCTGTGATCATTCCTACTTCCCCACTTTAGTTCAAGGAGTGCTAACCACTATTTCAGAATGATTACCCTTCTCTTCTAATTATTTATGAATTCTGATTGACACTTTTTATGTCTCCAGATTGTCTGCTGATCATTCCTACTTCCCCACTTTAGTTCAAGGAGTGCTAACCACTATTTCAGAATGATTACCCTTTCTCTTCTTCCATAATTATTTTATGAATTCTGATTGACACTTTTTATGTCTCCAGATTGTCTGCTGATCATTCCTACTTCCCCACTTTAGTTCAAGGAGTGCTAACCACTATTTCAGAATGATTACTGCCCTTCTCTTCTTCCATAATTATTTTATGAATTCTGATTGACACTTTTTATGTCTCCAGATTGTCTGCTGATCATTCCTACTTCCCCACTTTAGTTCAAGGAGTGCTAACCACTATTTCAGAATGATTACTGCCCTTCTCTTCTTCCATAATTATTTTATGAATTCTGATTGACACTTTTTATGTCTCCAGATTGTCTGCTGATCATTCCTACTTCCCCACTTTAGTTCAAGGAGTGCTAACCACTATTTCAGAATGATTACTGCCCTTCTCTTCTTCCATAATTATTTTATGAATTCTGATTGACACTTTTTATGTCTCCAGATTGTCTGATCATTCCTACTTTAGTTCAAGGAGTGCTAACCACTATTTCAGAATGATTACTGCCCTTCTCTTCTTCCATAATTATTTTATGAATTCTGATTGACACTTTTTATGTCTCCAGATTGTCTGCTGATCATTCCTACTTCCCCACTTTAGTTCAAGGAGTGCTAACCACTATTTCAGAATTTCTCTTTTATTTTATGAATTCTGATTGACACTTTTTATGTCTCCAGATTGTCTGCTGATCATTCCTACTTCCCCACTTTAGTTCAAGGAGTGCTAACCACTATTTCAGAATGATTACTGCCCTTCTCTTCTTCCATAATTATTTTATGAATTCTGATTGACACTTTTTATGTCTCCAGATTGTCTGCTGATCATTCCTACTTCCCACTTTAGTTCAAGGAGTGCTAACCACTATTTCAGAATGATTACTGCCCTTCTCTTCTTCCATAATTATTTTATGAATTCTGATTGACACTTTTTATGTCTCCAGATTGTCTGCTGATCATTCCTACTTCCCCACTTTAGTTCAAGGAGTGCTAACCACTATTTCAGAATGATTACTGCCCTTCTCTTCTTCCATAATTATTTTATGAATTCTGATTGACACTTTTTATGTCTCCAGATTGTCTGCTGATCATTCCTACTTCCCCTTTAGTTCAAGGAGTGCTAACCACTATTTCAGAATGATTACTGCCCTTCTCTTCTTCCATAATTATTTTATGAATTCTGATTGACACTTTTTATGTCTCCAGATTGTCTGCTGATCATTCCTACTTCCCCACTTTAGTTCAAGGAGTGCTAACCACTATTTCAGAATGATTACTGCCCTTCTCTTCTTCCATAATTATTTTATGAATTCTGATTGACACTTTTTATGTCTCCAGATTGTCTGCTGATCATTCCTACTTCCCCACTTTAGTTCAAGGAGTGCTAACCACTATTTCAGAATGATTACTGCCCTTCTCTTCTTCCATAATTATTTTATGAATTCTGATTGACACTTTTTATGTCTCCAGATTGTCTGCTGATCATTCCTACTTCCCCACTTTAGTTCAAGGAGTGCTAACCACTATTTCAGAATGATTACTGCCCTTCTCTTCTTCCATAATTATTTTATGAATTCTGATTGACACTTTTTATGTCTCCAGATTGTCTGTGATCATTCCTACTTCCCCACTTTAGTTCAAGGAGTGCTAACCACTATTTCAGAATGATTACTGCCCTTCTCTTCTTCCATAATTATTTTATGAATTCTGATTGACACTTTTTATGTCTCCAGATTGTCTGCTGATCATTCCTACTTCCCCACTTTAGTTCAAGGAGTGCTAACCACTATTTCAGAATGATTACTGCCCTTCTCTTCTTCCATAATTATTTTATGAATTCTGATTGACACTTTTTATGTCTCCAGATTGTCTGCTGATCATTCCTACTTCCCCACTTTAGTTCAAGGAGTGCTAACCACTATTTCAGAATGATTACTGCCCTTCTCTTCTTCCATAATTATTTTATGAATTCTGATTGACACTTTTTATGTCTCCAGATTGTCTGCTGATCATTCCTACTTCCCCACTTTAGTTCAAGGAGTGCTAACCACTATTTCAGAATGATTACTGCCCTTCTCTTCTTCCATAATTATTTTATGAATTCTGATTGACACTTTTTATGTCTCCAGATTGTCTGTGATCATTCCTACTTCCCCACTTTAGTTCAAGGAGTGCTAACCACTATTTCAGAATGATTTCTCTAATTATTTTATGAATTCTGATTGACACTTTTTATGTCTCCAGATTGTCTGCTGATCATTCCTACTTCCCCACTTTAGTTCAAGGAGTGCTAACCACTATTTCAGAATGATTACTGCCCTTCTCTTCTTCCATAATTATTTTATGAATTCTGATTGACACTTTTTATGTCTCCAGATTGTCTGCTGATCATTCCTACTTCCCCACTTTAGTTCAAGGAGTGCTAACCACTATTTCAGAATGATTACTGCCTTCTCTTCCATAATTATTTTATGAATTCTGATTGACACTTTTTATGTCTCCAGATTGTCTGCTGATCATTCCTACTTCCCCACTTTAGTTCAAGGAGTGCTAACCACTATTTCAGAATGATTACTGCCCTTCTCTTCTTCCATAATTATTTTATGAATTCTGATTGACACTTTTTATGTCTCCAGATTGTCTGCTGATCATTCCTACTTCCCCACTTTAGTTCAAGGAGTGCTAACCACTATTTCAGAATGATTACTGCCCTTCTCTTCTTCCATAATTATTTTATGAATTCTGATTGACACTTTTTATGTCTCCAGATTGTCTGCTGATCATTCCTACTTCCCCACTTTAGTTCAAGGAGTGCTAACCACTATTTCAGAATGATTACTGCCCTTCTCTTCTTCCATAATTATTTTATGAATTCTGATTGACACTTTTTATGTCTCCAGATTGTCTGCTGATCATTCCTACTTCCCCACTTTAGTTCAAGGAGTGCTAACCACTATTTCAGAATGATTACTGCCCTTCTCTTCTTCCATAATTATTTTATGAATTCTGATTGACACTTTTTATGTCTCCAGATTGTCTGTGATCATTCCTACTTCCCACTTTAGTTCAAGGAGTGCTAACCACTATTTCAGAATGATTACTGCCCTTCTCTTCTTCCATAATTATTTTATGAATTCTGATTGACACTTTTTATGTCTCCAGATTGTCTGCTGATCATTCCTACTTCCCACTTTAGTTCAAGGAGTGCTAACCACTATTTCAGAATGATTACTGCCCTTCTCTTCTTCCATAATTATTTTATGAATTCTGATTGACACTTTTTATGTCTCCAGATTGTCTGCTGATCATTCCTACTTCCCCACTTTAGTTCAAGGAGTGCTAACCACTATTTCAGAATGATTACTGCCCTTCTCTTCTTCCATAATTATTTTATGAATTCTGATTGACACTTTTTATGTCTCCAGATTGTCTGTGATCATTCCTACTTCCCCACTTTAGTTCAAGGAGTGCTAACCACTATTTCAGAATGATTACTGCCCTTCTCTTCTTCCATAATTATTTTATGAATTCTGATTGACACTTTTTATGTCTCCAGATTGTCTGGTGATCATTCCTACTTCCCCACTTTAGTTCAAGGAGTGCTAACCACTATTTCAGAATGATAATTTGTACTATATTTGGATTATTTATGTATTTCATTCTCTTTTTTATGAATATTTTATGAATTCTGATTGACACTTTTTATGTCTCCAGATTGTCTGCTGATCATTCCTACTGCTGATCATCCTACTCCCTTTAGTTCAAGGAGTGCTACCACTATTTCAGAATGATACCGCCCTTCCTCTCCTCTTCCATAGTTATTTTAATGAATCTGCTTGACAACTTTTTATGTCTCCAGATTGTCTGCTGATCATTCCTACTNTCCCTACTTTACTTCAAGGAGTGCTAACACATGTTTTTTTCTCTGATTTTTATTCTTTTATTTCAGTAAAAAAATATGAACAGAATTTGAACATTTAATGCAACAAAAATAAATTGATTTTTAATTTTTAAATAATTAAACAAAAAGGATTTAATATTTCTCTGGATTTTGTAAATGAGACTTGATAATTTTGTAATATTTGGATTATTTGGACGATTGTCTTCACCTTTATTGTTTCTACACAAGGTTTCAGCCGATGTGCCCTCCAGCCTTCTTCAGGCATTTCTTGTTAAACTTGGGAACCTTATATATTCATCCAAAAGTAAGTATTTTGGAAATTTTCGTGAAAATTGGACCATTAATTTATTTTTCATAGAATAAAAAAAAAAAACCTTAGTTATAAACTTGTTTTTTGGCTACGTTAAATTTCAATTGATTTAACGGTGCAAAAATGTAAACATTTTTTTTTGTTTATAATTTTCATTATTTTTGTAAGCTGAAAAATTTTTTTAAAAAATCTTTGGAGTTTATTTAATGCTTCTTCTTTCGAGTGAATAAAAAAATTCAAGATAATATTAACTTTATGCAAGTTTTATATGTTAGTGGGGGAAAATTGGTGGTACCCACCCGAAAACTTCAAAATAGACAACATTTATGCTTAAGAAAATTATGATATTCAGAAGTCTATTAGACATTCATTTGGCCGCTTTTTCCCCCACCATCAAAATTACGAATTAAATAAAAAAAAAACTAGAGCCTTTTGGCCTTTGGGTCCGTAGCCATACTAGTTTTGTATTGTTGAAATTTTTTTTTTGTGGGGGGGGGGTGAGATTCTCTGAAATGGCTGCAACAAGTACCCCATCTACAGGGGATATTTTGTAATAAAATATATTTTTGTTTTGGCCATGGTGCCTTTATTTTCAAAATTCGCAGAGTGAATTTTGAGGACATGTGATTGGTTGGTTGTGTGATCCCTAAGAGAATCGGAGAATCTCAGATGAGGGTAGGCTTTTTTTTACTATTGGCGCTACAAGATGCAGACAGGAGAGAAGGCTCTCTCCTCCTTTTTTAGCTTGGAGTTGGCTCTGTGAACAGGGGTGAGAGAAAGACTCTCTCTCTCTCTCTCGGGCTGAAGCCCCCCTCCCTCTGTGTTTGGTTAAACTGCTGTGAACAGCAATTAGGGCTGGTATCCGGGGGAGGGGGGTAACAGCTTGAACTGATGTTCGAACATTTTTGTTCGTTTTTACTTCCTTCCAAGAAAAATACTTTATAAAGAAGCATTGAAGGAGAGGGAAAGAAGGAGAGCATTGAGAAGAGAGGGAAAGAAGGAGACATTGAGGAAAGAAGAAAAGGAAGAAAGAAAGCATTGAAGGAGAGAGGAAGAAAGGAGAGCATTAAAGGAAGAGAAAAGGAAGGAAGAAAGCATTGAAGGAAGAGAGGGAAAGAAAGGAGAGCATTGAGGAAGAGAGGGAAAGAAAGGAGGCATTAAAGGAAGAGAGAAAAGGAAGGAAGGAGAACATTGAAGGAAGAGAGGGAAAGAAAGGAGAGCATTGAAGCAAGAGAGGGAAAGAAAGGAGAGCATTAAAGGAAAGAGAAAGGAAAGGAAGGAGAACATTGAAGGAAGAGAGGGAAGAAAGGAGAGCATTGAAGAGAGAGGGAAAGAAAGGAGAGCATTAAGCAGAGAGGGAAAGAAAGGAGAGCATTGAAGCAAGAGAGGAAAGAAAGGAGAGCATTAAAGGAAAGAGAAAGAAAGAAGAAGAACATTGAAGGAAGAGAGGAAGAAAGGAGAGATTGAAGGAAGAGGGAAAGAAAGGAGAGCATTAAGGAAAGAGAAAAGGAAGAAAGAAATTGAAGGAAGAGAGGGAAAGAAAGGAGAGCATTGAAGGAAGAGAGGAAAGAAAGGAGAGCATTGAAGGAAGAGAGGGAAGAAAGCGAAGAGAAGCATTAAAGGAAGAGAAAAGGAAAAGAAAGGAGAGATGAAGAAGAGAGGGAAAGGAAAGAGAGGCATTGAAGAGGAGGGAAAGGAAGGAGATTGAAGAAGAGAGGGGAAGAAAGGAGAGACATTGAAGGGAAGAGAGGAAAGAAAGGAGAGAATTGAAGGAAGAGGGAAAGAAAGGAGAGCAGTTAAGGAAAGAGAAAAGGAAAGGAAGGAGAGAAATTGAAGGAAGAGAGGAAAGAAGGAGGAGCATTGGAAGGAAGAGAGGGAAAGAAAGGAGAGCATTGAAGTGAAGAGAGGAAAGAAAGGAGAGCATTAAGAAGGAAAGAGAAAGAGAAAGAAAGAAAGCATTGAAGGAAGAGAGGGAAGAAAAGGAAGCATTAAAGGAAAGGGAAAAGGAAAGGAAGAAGCATTGAAGGAGAGAGGGAAAGCATTGGAAGAGAGGGAAAGAAAGAGAGCATTAAGGAAAAGAGAAAGGGAAAGAAGGAGAACATTGAAGGAAGAGAGGGAAAGAAAGGAGAGCATTGAAGGAAGAGAAAGAGAAAGGAAAGGAAAGCATTTGAAGGAAGAGAGGGAAAAGCATTGAAGCAAGAGAGGAAAGAAAGGAGAGCATTAAGGAAGAGAGAAAAGGGAAAGAAGAAAGCATTAAGGAAGAGAGGGAAAGAAAGGAGAGCATTAAAGGAAAGAGAAGGAAAGGAAGAAAGCATTGAAGGAAGAGAGGGAAAAGAAAGCGAGAGCATAGGAAAGAAAAGAAAGGAAAGAAGCATTGAAGGAAGAGAGGGAAAGAAAGGAGAGCATTGAAGGAAGAGAGGGAAAGAAAGGAGAGATTTAAAGGAAAGAAGGAAAAAGGAAAGCGAAGAGAAAGCATTGAAGGAAGAGCAGGGAAAGAAAGGAGAGCATTAAAGGAAAGAGAAAAGAAAGGAGGAGAACATTGAAGGAAGAGAGGGAAAAGAAAGGAGAGCATGAAGGAAAGAAAAAGGAAGAAGAGAAGAAGAGAGGGAAAGCATTGAAGGAAGAGAGGGAAAGAAAGGAGAGCATTAAGAGGAAAGAAAAGGAAAGGAAGGAAAAGCATTGAAGGAAGAGAGGGAAAGAAAGGAGAGCATTAAAGGAATAGAGAAAAGGAAGGAAGAAGCATTGAAGGAAGAGAGGGAAAGAAAGGAGAGCATTAAAGGAAAGAGAAAAGGAAAGGAAGAAAGATTGAAGGAAGAGAGGGAAAGAAAGGAGAGCATGAAGGAAGGAGAGAAATGAAAGGAGAGCATAAAGGAAAGGAAAAGGAAAGGAAGAGCATTGAAGAAGAGAGGGAAAGAAAGGAGAGCTTAAAGGAAAGAGAAAAGGAAAGGAAGGAGAACATTGAAGGAAGAGAGGGAAAGAAAGGAGAGCATTTGAAGAGAGAAAAGGAAAGGAAGAAAGCATTGAAGAAGAGAGGGAAAGCATTGAAAGGAAGAGAGGGAAAGAAAGGAGAGCATTTAAAGGAAAGAGAAAAGGAAAGGAAGAAAGCATTGAAGGAAGGAGAGGAAAGAAAGGAGAGCATTAAAGGAAGAAGAAAAGGAAAGGAAGAAAGCATTGAAGGAAGAGAGGGAAAGAAAGGGAGAGCATTAAAAGGAAAGAGAAAAGGAAGCGAAGAAAGCATTGAAGGAAGAGAGGAAAGAAAGGAGAGCATTGATAGAAGACGAGGGAAAGAAAGGAGAGCGCCATTAAAGGAAAGAGAAAAGGAAAGGAAGAAAGCATTGAAGGAAGAGAGGGAAAGAAAGGAGAGCATTAAAGGAAGGAAAAAGAAAGGAAGGGAACATTGAGGAAGAGAGGGAAGAAAGGAGAAGCATGAAGGGAAGAGAGGGAAAGAAAGGAGAGCATTGAAGGAAGAGAGGCGAAAGAAAGGAGAGAATCTGAAGGAAGAGAGGAAAGAAAGGAGAGAATTAGAAGAGAGGGAAAGAAGGAGACATTGAAGCGAGAGAGGAAAGAAAGGAGAGATGAAGAAGAGCAGGGAAAGAAAGGAGAGCAATTGAAGCAAGAGAGGGAAAGAAAGAGCATTGAAGCAAGAGAGGGAAAGAAAGGAGAGCATTGAAGCAAGAGAGGGAAAGAAAGGAACATTGAAAAGAGAGGTAGGGTACCACCAGACCGTTTAGGCATCTTAATAAAACGGAAATAGATATTTCCGAACTTTGTTTATCAAAAAATTTCGTTAAAAAAAAGATATGTACAGGGTTTGTTACAAAGAAAAAAGTTAATTCAAAGATCAAATTATCCGATTGGAAAAATTACATCGTTATCTAAAAATAAAAAACCTATCCTATACGATGCGAAAGGGTAATTTTCAGGCGTGATTTAGAGAGAAAAAATACATATTATTACCCTCTTACAGTTGATGCATCTAAGTACGGATGGGTAACGGACAAACTTTTAAGCCAAAATTTATTTCTATTAAAATGATAAATAAAATCTTTTTTAAAAACTTTAATTATTACAATTTACTATGAATAAAAACTTAAAAACTTTAATCTTAAAATTTCGCAGTGTAATTGACGTAAAAAATGTCTTCGGTTTTAGTATTAATTTTAAAATCGAAAATAAAATGAAAATTTGAATATTTTTTCTAAAGAAAAACTGATAAAAATCATTCAATATATATTTATTCTAATTGTCGTAAAAGTTAATAAAAATATTTTTTTACGCTCAGAAAAACAAAACTTTAGTTACCGAGAAGCGTCTCGTCTATATGTCAGTTTTGTTCTTCCGTAATTCTAAGAATCACACATTACTATTCAACAATAAAAATTACAAATTCTTTTAAAAATATTAATCGAGACGGATCGGACCAACTTTTAGTTCACCTGAATTCTAAAATTCATTTTTAAATATCCGTGAAAATTTTGATTTTTTTCACAGGAAAAAAAAATATTTAATTTATTTCACGCAGAAAATAAAATATTTATCACACAAAAGATGAAAATCTCTTAAAAATTTAATTTCTTAAAAAAAATTTTTTTTTGACAATTTATAGAATATAGTACATACCAATTACAAAGCAAAAAAAAAGTTTTCAAATATTAATATTATGACATTTTTTTTCACTTTTATTTCCGATTTCATTATTTTTTTCCTAAAAAAAACTAAATCGACGTTATATCAATTCATTGATATAGTTATTCAGACTCTTATCTTTATAGAAAAAAGTACAAATTTTTTCACTCATTTTTTTTATCTCATAAAATAAATAGGGTGGGGGGTGATAGACTCGTAAAAAATATTTCCCTAATATATTTTTTAGAAAAAAACTATTTCAGATGTATTTACATCCAATGGTAAACATTTATGGAAATTTTCGTGAAATAGACCATTAATTGCATTTTTCATAGAATTTTTAAAAAACTCTTATCGTAACTTGTTTTTAGCTACGTTAAATTTCAGTTGATTTAACAGTGCAAAAATGAAAACATTGTTTTTCAATCATAATTTTCTTATTTTCCTATGCTGAAAAAAATTTAAAAAATCATCAGGAGTTTATTAATGTTTTTCTTTCGAATGGAAAAAATTTTCAAGAAAATATTAATTTTTCTGCAAGTTTCATTGTGTTAAATGTAAGTGGGGGGGTAAATTGCACAGGGTCAAATTGGTGGTACCTAAAGAGAGCGGAAAGAAAGCATTGAAGAAAGAGAGGAAGAAAGGAAGAAAGCATTGAAGGAAAGAAAGAAGAAAACAAAAGAGATCATACAAACACTGGGTTCTCTGTCACACTGACCGAAGTAAGGCCCAACCAAAACTATTCGGGCATTTCGAACTTTCACCTCCCGGCAAGTAATTTCAAGTGTAATTTTGTAGATGTTGTATTGTTTGTTTTTGTTAAATGTTTTTTCCTTTTTTAACTGTTATATATAAAGATATGCACGAGAAACATTTGTGCAGCCTCAGCAGACAGTATTTAGTAGAAATTAAATAAATTATATGTTAATGTATATGTAAGAGTTTGTCTCATTTTATTAGACTTTTGTCAAATTCCTTTTTTCGTTCATTATATTATTTTGCACTTGTTATATATTTTGTTTTGTTTGTTGATTGCGGTCGAAATTTTGATAAGACAAACAAAAATTTCGAAGTATTCCCTTTGTGCTAGTTTGCTACGTCTCCTCTCTGTCACTGCAGAGTCTACATTTACTATTTTATTGGGTCTTATCAATTTTGCTTTGGTATAGTTTGTCCTAAAGCGTTATTTGTACAGCAATTATTAGTGATTCAGTCTCCCTTTTGAGGTTTCCTTTTCTTAACCATGTCCAAGTCTCTCCAATTTGTCATTTGAAGTGTCCATATAATTGTTTTTCTTTACCATTTGTGTTTTCTAGTTTTTGTTGTTTTTTCTGTTTATCCATGTTGTTAATGACAGTCCCACAATTTTGCTGACACAAATTTGGCTTTCCGTGTCTTTACAAAGAAGTTTGTTTCGCACCATGCGCTAAGGACGTACAGACAACACCGTAATTCAAAAATAGTTCTTATTTTTTCATACGGTGATGCCATGAAAACTGCTGAATTAAACGAAATTCAGCCATAAGTCACAATATCGCCACAAAATACAATTAAAAATAGGACAAATATTACACAAAAGATAAAAACACAATTACCAAGAAGGTTTACGTCATATATACAGATTGAACTAATTCCTTACAACTATAAAACCATTAACCAAAAACTATGAATTACAAATTACACCTATGAGGGATCTCTCTCTTTGTGTAATATAGAGCGAGGTATAATTCTAATTGTAAATCGAATGCAAACTTTACAGTCAAATGACACATTAGAGAAAAATGACAAAAATTAAGTTTTGAATACACTAATTCTTTTTCTTTTTAAGCTTCCATACTCTAAAATTACTGGCGTCAGATTTTCATAAGGGAATATGAAAACGGTCATAAAATGGGTCCAGTTTATCATTATACTTACCTTGTAAATAAACCCCCACTTTAAAACTAAACCGTCTCACAAAAATGAAAACAATATACAGATGAAAATGAATATTAAAAAACATAAAAAATTCATTTAAAGATAATTATCAAAGAAAATATTTAGTACTCTTAAAGGTAAAAAAGAACAATAACACATAAAAAGAGGGTTATGTTTATTATAAAGTTTAGATTGTAAATCGAACCCCCACTTAAGAACTAACATTTCTTACAAAAATGAAAAAAAAATCGATATACGCATTAAGATAGGTTTGCCCAAAATTTGGCTGCTAGAGTCAGCTATTTTAAAAAAAAACGAATTAAAATTAATTAAATCGATTATTAGTATAAGTAGTAACATAATGACCATTGGTACTCTTTGCGGAGTTCTGTCCTGGCCTCCTGCCTCATAATCCGCTAGCCGGTGGTTGCTGAAACCCCCCTAAATAATAATGAAATAATTTACCAAAAATCAGGGAATTATCGGATTTTAATGAAATTTTCGGTGTTTATTTATCAATGAACAATCTTTATAATGCATTATTTATTTTATTTCAAAACTTTCTCATTTTTTCAGGCCACTTAATTTTGACACCCCTACCCCTTATGTTGGGGGCGTAAAATGTTTTGCGAGTTGGTCATTTTTTATACTAAATTACAGTATAAATGATGAGATAAAAGACCGAAGTTATGAATAGAAACAAATTTTTTTTTTGCGGTTGTTGTTTTACGAGAAAATAAGTATCGAAATTCGAAAAATAAAATGTAAAAAAATAATAAATAATTTATTTTTTGGAGCCTAAAATAAGATTTGCATTAAATAGATATTTATTTTTAGAATCTAAAAATATAACATTTTAAACTTAAAATCCGAATATTTTTTTTTTAAATGAATTTTATATATTAATTTTTCATAGCAAAAATACTAAAAGTTTTGAAATAAAATAACTGATGCATTATAAAATTCATTAATTGTTAAATAAATACTAAAAATTTCATTAAAATCGGATAATTAGCTGATTTTTGGTAATTTTTTTTTCCATACCAAATGTTATTTTAAAATTGTAAACAGGCACCTAAAACCATTGAAAAAGAGGCTGAATGGCGGATCGCGTCGAAATTGACCAAAACAAATAGTTTTAAATCTATCAAAAATAAACTGCATATGTAATGATATTTGTCTTTTTTTAATGAAGGTTATTATGTTACTACTGATCGATTTAGACAAAGTTTGACCTTAAATAATAGATTTAATTATTTTTTGATTCGCTTTTAAAATTCCTAGCAGACGACAAAAAGGCCAGTCCCTATTTTTCTTGCACTCGTTATTTTATAATACTAAATATATTTTCTTGATTCTTGATTTTCATAAGGAATATGAAAAAAACATAAATACGGTCATAAAATGAGGGTCCAGTTTATCATTATACTTACCTTGTAAATAAACCCCCCACTTTAAAACTAAACCGTCTCACAAAAAAAAACACTATACAGATGAAAATGAATATTAAAAAATAAAAAAATTCATTTAAAGATAATTATCAAAGAAAATATTTAGTACTCTTAAAGGTAAAAAAGAACAATAACACATAAAAAGGGGGTTATGTTTATTATAAAGTTTAGATTGTAAATCGAACCCCCAATTAAGAACTAACATTTCTTACAAAATGAAGAAAAAAAAGAAAAAGATGGACATAAAATGAGGGATCAGTTTATAATTAGGCCTACATTGTAAAATGAACCCCCACTTTAGAACTATATTAAACCGAACATTTCTCGCAAACACACATTAAAATGAAGATAATTTCAAAACAAACATTCATAATAAATATATTTCCTTAGCGGGAATAAATTCAATTTTAAACAGAAAAATGAAAATAAGTCTTTCTCTACAAATACAAATAAATACATATTTTTTTATTTTATTTGTAGAGAAAGAAAGAAATTAAATGGTGATACTTACTTCTTTCGATATTAATTCGTCTGATTTCTTTTTTCATTAGAGAAATGCAATCTTATTGAAAAGTGATAAAAATCTAAAGTTTTAAATAAACTAAATGTTTATCTGGTTGAATTGAAATTAAAATATCGGTGTCGTTTCTGATTGCGAGGTTCGTGCCCAAGTGTCGCGCCCTTTAAGAAAGGAAGTTGTATTTATCGTCAGTGACAACCAATATCGATAATTATTTAATTGGCTTATAAGAGAAAAAAATATACATTGATATTTTTCTGCTTAAAAAGTTGGAGGTACATTTTCAATAGTGTTTTTCTTCAAAACTTATTATTTTATGTATTTAAAATAAGGTTTGCATTGAATAGATATTTATTATCTAGTATCGTCAGTGACAACCAATATCTCACAGAATTTCTCACGTTTTCTTTTATTCATTCTTTGTTGCCTATTCAAATTAGATTTTAGGAAAACACCTATTTTAAACATTATTTTATAATTACCAAAATTTACGCGAAAATTTGACTGTTAATTGATTTTTCTTAGAATATAAAAAAAAGCCGCTAGTCATAACTTGTTTTTTTGTTTTTTTGGCTACGTTAAATTTAGTTACTGGCAAAATGAGCCTAAAATGCGTTTTTGACAAAATGGCTTTAGCCCCCCCCCCCGAAAATAATTTTTTTTAAATCAGGGAATTATCGGATTTTAATGAAATTTTCAGTACTTCTATTTTTTTTTTTTTATCAATGAATGATCTTTATAATGCATTATTTTATTTATTTCAAAACTTTCATTTTTTTCAGGTCACTTAATTTTGACTCCCCGCCCCCGTAAGGCGTAATATTTTTTCGAGTTGGTCTTATACTGTACTAATTACAGTATAAATAATGAGATATAAGACCGAAGTTATGAATAGAAAGAAAAAAAATTACTGTGGCTTTTCTATGAGAAAATAAGTACCGAAAATTGAAAAATAAAATGTAAAATATAATAATTATTTTTTGGAGATTTCTTTTTTACTCATTTCGATAATTATTTAATTGGCTATTATCTTATAAAAGAAAAAATATATATATTGATATTTTTTCTGCTTAAAAAAAAGGGAGGGACATTTTCAATAGAGTTTTTCTTCAAAACTTATTACTTTATGTATCTAAAATAAGGTTTGAATTAAATAGATATTTATTTCTAGAATCTAAAAATATAACATTTTAAACGAAACATCAGGCTTTTCATATTTTAAATGAATTTTATATATTCATTTCTCATAGCAAAAATACTAAAAGTTGTTCAATAAAATAACTGATGCGTTATAAAATTCATTTATTCATAAATCGATAATTACCTGATTTTTTGTAATTTTTTTTGCAATCGCGGATGTTACATGAAAATTGTAAACAATTTGTCATGTGTTTTTAAAATAAGGAGTTTGTTGGTTGGTTTTAATGGCATGTCAACTATTATGGGTTATTTTATGCTGAAATTGTATATTTAGTTACTTGTGTGATTACAGAATGGTTGTTAATTATGTTTTGAGATTGTTTTATAAAGATTCTACTGATTGATGGCTAGAGGGTTTGCTTATATTATTATTTATCTTTTTCACAAAGATTTTCCTTTTATGTTTTGAGATTGTTTTATAAAGATTCTACTGATTGATGGCTAGGGTTTGCTTATATTATTATTTATCTTTTTCACAAAGATTTTCATTTTATGTTTGAGATTGTTTTATAAAGATTCTACTGATTGATGGCTAGAGGGTTTGCTTATATTATTATTTATCTTTTTCACAAAGTTTTCCTTTATTTTCAGATTGTTTTATAAAGATTCTACTGATTGATGGCTAAAGGGTTTGCTTATATTATTATTTATCTTTTTCACAAAGATTTTCCTTTTATGTTTTCAGATTGTTTTATAAGGATTCTACTGATTGATGGCTAGAGGGTTTGCTTATATTATTATTTATCTTTTTCACAAAGATTTTCCTTTTATGTTTTGAGATTGTTTTATAAAGATTCTACTGATGATGGCTAAAGGGTTTGCTATATTATTATTTATCTTTTTCACAAAGATTTTTCTTTTATGTTTTCAGATTGTTTCATAAAGATTCTAATTGATGGCTAGAGGGTTTGCTTATATTATTATTTATCTTTTTCACAAAGATTTTCCTTTTATGTTTTCAGATTGTTTTATAAAGATTCTACTGATTGATGGCTAGAGGGTTTGCTTATATTATTATTTATCTTTTTCACAAAGATTTTCCTTTTATGTTTTCAGATTGTTTATAAAGATTCTACTGATTGATGGCTAAAGGGTTTGCTTATATTATTATTTATCTTTTTCAAAGATTTTCCTTTTATGTTTTGAGATTGTTTTATAAAGATTCTACTGATTGATGGCTAGAGGGTTTGCTTATATTATTATTTATCTTTTTCACAAAGATTTTCCTTTTATGTTTTCAGATTGTTTTATAAAGATTCTACTGATTGATGGCTAGAGGGTTTGCTTATATTATTATTTATCTTTTTCACAAAGATTTTTCTTTTATGTTTTCAGATTGTTTCATAAAGATTCTATTGATTGATGGCTAGAGGGTTTGCTTATATTATTATTTATCTTTTTCCACAAAGATTTTCCTTTTGTTTTGAGAATGCATTTTATAGTAAAAATCATTTCCAATTAATTTTTATAGTAAAAATAATTTTCAATAGTAAATATTATTTATCAATACATTTTTTAGTAAAAACAAATCATTTAAATTTTGTTTTTAGTGTAAAAATCATTGACCAATGCATTCCTGTCCAATTTGGGAGATTTTTGAATTAGTATCATTTAATTTTTGATAGTGGAGCCATGTGTTAAAGTTTTGAAGAATTCTAACAACACAAAAGCCAGTTGGAGAGAAATCTTTTCATGAGCTTGCATTGTGAGTTTTAGATGTTATTCATTAATGTTCTGACCCATGATATGACAGTGGGGATTTATTGAGATTTTGTCAATAGGCCTATTTCAAATCCATAAAGAAACAATAAAAAGACAGACTTTAAAGTTTAGTAGATGAAAGAAATTTGTTTTATTTCTAAAAGAAGAAAAACATAACTTTGCATTTTTTTTAAACACTGCCATTAGTTAGCAATAAAGGAAAAAGTTCAGTTAAATGGTACAGCAAAAAATCAAGTGTTGATTGTGGAGTAAAACAATAAAGGAAAAAGTGCAGTTAAATGGTACAGCAAATAAATCAAGTGTTGATTGTGGAGTAAAACAATAAAGAAAAAGTGCTGTTAAATGGTACAGCAAATAAATCAAGTGTTGATTGTGGAGTAAAACAATAAAGGAAAAAGTGCTGTTAAATGGTACAGCAAATAAATCAAGTGTTGATTGTGGAGTAAAACAATAAAGGAAAAAGTGCAGTTAAATGGTACAGCAAATAAATCAAGTGTTGATTGTGGAGTAAAACAATAAAGGAAAAAGTGCAATTAAACATAACATTTCAGCAAATAAATATACATGATGAAATCATTTTGAAAAGTCTATTAAACTGTTTTGGTCATCAGTCATTTAGTAGTGTTGATTGTAGAGTAAAACTTGATAAAATAACCTTAAAGAATATATTTTAACAAAGAACGTCATTACAACATTTAACAATAAACAGAAAATATAAAAGTCTATAGTAAAATCACTTCCAATGTCACACTGTAATGGAGCAAAGTAAATCAAAATGATGAAATAAGTTTGGAAAGTCTATTAAACTGTTATGTATCATCAGTCATACAGAAGTGTTGATTGTGAAGTAAAACTTGACAAACATCATTTTAAAAACAAACAAGAGTACATGCAATAAAAGTTGTACAACACAACATTTATTAAAACATTTTAAATTCACATTCTAAAACCAACTAAAAGCACTGACCTCAACAAATATCATTAATAACATAGTTTTCCTGCATGTTTGCATATGTATTTTTTAAAGTTTTAATCTTGGAAAATAGTTAATATTCTTTGTGTGTTTATGAATGGCATTTAAAATAGGAACTTATTAAAACTGAATCATCTGAAAATGCAGCCTCACAAACTTCACATGAAAATGGTTTCTTAATTTTTTGTTTTATTTTCTTATGACAATTTCTAAACAATTTTCTGACAGAGTGTGTTTGTATGTGTATTTTCAAACTGTTCCTGTGTGAAAATGCAGATCCACACACTTCACAAGAAAATGGTTTCTCACCAGTATGTGTTTGCATGTGGCGTTTCAAATGCCACTTTGTGAAAATGCTGATCCACACACTTCACAAGAAAATGGTTTCTCACCAGTATGTGTTCGCATGTGGCTTTCAAACTGTGAAAATGCTGATCCACACACTTCACAAGAAAATGTTTTTCACCAGTATGTGTTCGCATGTGGCATTTAAAATTGCCCCTTGTGAAAATGCTGATCCACACACTTCACAAGAAAATGGTTTTCACCAGTATGTGTTTGCATGTGGGTTTCAAACTTTGTGAAAATGCTGATCCACACACTTCACAAGAAAATGTTTTTCACCAGTATGTGTTCGCATGTGGCTTTCAAATGGGCCTTCTGTGAAAATGCTGATCCACACACTTCACAAGAAAATGGTTTCTCACCAGTATGTGTTCGCATGTGGCGTTTCAAATTGGTGAAAATGCTGATCCACACACTTCACAAGAAAATGGTTTTTCACCAGTATGTGTTCGCATGTGGTTTTCAAATGCCCTTCTGAAAATGCTGATCCACACACTTCACAAGAAAATGGTTTCTCACCAGTATGTGTTCGCATGTGGGTTTTCAAATTGCCCTTCTGAAAATGCTGATCCACACACTTCACAAGAAAATGGTTTCTCACCAGTATGTGTTCGCATGTGGCTTTTCAAAACTTTGTGAAAATGCTGATCCACACACTTCACAAGAAAATGGTTTTTCACCAGTATGTGTTCGCATGTGGTTTTCAAATGAAAATGCTGATCCACACACTTCACAAGAAAATGGTTTCTCACCAGTATGTGTTCGCATGTGGTTTTCAAATGCTCCTTCTGAAAATGCTGATCCACACACTTCACAAGAAAATGGTTTCTCACCAGTATGTGTTTGCATGTGGTTTCAAATCTGAAAATGCTGATCCACACACTTCACAAGAAAATGGTTTCTCACCAGTATGTGTTCGCATGTGGCTTTTCAAATTGGTGAAAATGCTGATCCACACACTTCACAAGAAAATGGTTTCTCACCAGTATGTGTTCGCATGTGGTTTTCAAATGAAAATGCTGATCCACACACTTCACAAGAAAATGGTTTCTCACCAGTATGTGTTCGCATGTGTTTCAAATGAAAATGCTGATCCACACACTTCACAAGAAAATGGTTTCTCACCAGTATGTGTTCGCATGTGGCTTTTCAAACTTTGTGAAAATGCTGATCCACACACTTCACAAGAAAATGGTTTTTCACCAGTATGTGTTCGCATGTGCTTTTCAAACTGCTCCTTCTGAAAATGCTGATCCACACACTTCACAAGAAAATGGTTTCTCACAGTATGTGGCATGTGGCTTTTCAAATTGTATGTTGAACCACACACCTCACAAGAAAATGGTTTCTCTCAGTATTTTCATGTGTTTTCCAACTTTGTCTCACTGGAAATGCTGATCCCCAAACATTACAAGAAAATGGTTTCTCACAAGTATGTTTTTGTATATGGTTTTTCAATAATGAATTAACAAAAAATTCTGATCCACAAACTTGACAAGAAAAATGTTTGACTCTCCTATGAGTTTTACAAATTGCACATTCATTAAAGTGCTTATCAATTCAATACACTTCTCAAGAAAATGCTTTCCTTTCCAGTGTGTATTTGCAGATGTACTTTTAAATTGCAACACATTACTGATTCACATACTGTATATAAATAAACTTTCTCTGCATTTTGCATATAATTTTTCATGTCTGTTTTCATTGATGTTTAATACCTGATGTACTTTTCGGTTTCTTGTTGAATATATAATTTCAAATATCAGTTTGGTAAAAATGATGATGTACACAGTCTTTGTAAGAGTGAGGATTCTCTTGTTTGTTTTTTGGACTCAACTACTTAAAATGAACTCTGTTAATATTCAGGTTCACAGAGTTTTTCTTCAGTCTTTTTGTACTCCACAGAATTTAATATCTGTAAAAGAAGAACAGGTATTAATAAAGAAAACAAGAGACTCGTGATTTATTTGAAGTAAAAAGATTACAATAATTAACTTTATGTTTCAATTAATCGTGACATATTCAGACATGAAAAATAAAATTAACAATTTCAAAAAAATATGGAATATAAATAATTTTAAAAATGGAAATATCACATTGATCAAAAAGATAGAAAAGGAGATCTAATTAATGATAATTATATGAGAAAAAGTAGAAATATCACTTTGATCAAAAAGAAAGAAAAGGAGGTTCAATTAATGATAAATATATGAGAAAAAGTAGAAATATCACTTTGATCAAAAAGAAATAAAAGGAGATTCAATTAATGATAAATATATGAGAAAAAGTAGAAATATCACTTTGATCAAAAAGAAAGAAAAGGAGATTCAATTAATGATAATTATATGAGAAAAAGTAGAAATATCACTTTGATCAAAAAGATAGAAAAGGAGATCTAATTAATGATAATTATATGAGAAAAGTAGAAATATCACTTTGATCAAAAAGAAAGAAAAGGAGATCAATTAATGATAATTATATGAGAAAAAGTAGAAATATCACTTTGATCAAAAAGAAAGAAAAGGAGATTCAATTAATGATAAATATATGAGAAAAAGTAGAAATATCACTTTGATCAAAAAGAAAGAAAAGGAGATTCAATTAATGATAAATATATGAGAAAAAGTAGAAATATCACTTTAATCAAAAAGAAAGAAAAGGAGATTCAATTAATGATAATTATATGAGAAAAAGTAGAAATATCACTTTAATCAAAAAGAAATAAAAGGAGATTCAATTAATGATAAATATATGAGAAAAAGTAGAAATATCACTTTGATCAAAAAGAAAGAAAAGGAGATTCAATTAATGATAATTATATGAGAAAAAGTAGAAATATCACTTTGATCAAAAAGATAGAAAAGGAGATCTAATTAATGATAATTATATGAGAAAAAGTAGAAATATCACTTTGATCAAAAAGAAAGAAAAGGAGATTCAATTAATGATAAATATATGAGAAAAAGTAGAAATATCACTTTGATCAAAAGAAAGAAAAGGAGATTCAATTAATGATAAATATATGAGAAAAAGTAGAAATATCACTTTGATCAAAAAGAAAGAAAAGGAGATTCAATTAATGATAAATATATGAGAAAAAGTAGAAATATCACTTTAATCAAAAAGAAATAAAAGGAGATTCAATTAATGATAAATATATGAGAAAAAGTAGAAATATCACTTTGATCAAAAAGAAAGAAAAGGAGATTCAATTAATGATAAATATATGAGAAAAAGTAAATATCACTTTGATCAAAAAGAAAGAAAAGGAGATTCAATTAATGATAAATATATGAGAAAAAGTAGAAATATCACTTTGATCAAAAAGAAAGAAAAGGAGATTCAATTAATGATAAATATATGAGAAAAAGTAGAAATATCACTTTGATCAAAAAGAAAGAAAAGGAGATTCAATTAATGATAATATATGAGAAAAAGTAGAAATATCACTTTGATCAAAAAGAAAGAAGAAAAAGAGATTCAATTAATGATAAATATATGAGAAAAAGTAGAAATATCACTTTGATCAAAAAGAAAGAAAAGGAGATTCAATTAATGATAAATATATGAGAAAAAGTAGAAATATCACTTTGATCAAAAAGAAAGAAAAGGAGATTCAATTAATGATAAATATATGAGAAAAAGTAGAAATATCACTTTGATCAAAAAGAAAGAAAAGGAGATTCAATTAATGATAAATATATGAGAAAAAGTAGAAATATCACTTTGATCAAAAAGAAAGAAAAGGAGATTCAATTAATGATAAATATATGAGAAAAAGTAGAAATATCACTTTGATCAAAAAGAAAGAAAAGGAGATTCAATTAATGATAAATATATGAGAAAAAGTAGAAATATCACTTTGATCAAAAAGAAAGAAAAGGAGATTCAATTAATGATAAATATATGAGAAAAAGTAGAAATATCACTTTGATCAAAAAGAAAGAAAAGGAGATTCAATTAATGATAAATATATGAGAAAAAGTAGAAATATCACTTTGATCAAAAAGAAAGAAAAGGAGATTCAATTAATGATAAATATATGAGAAAAAGTAGAAATATCAATTTGATAAAAAAGAAAGAAGTAGAAATGTGTGCTGTAACTGATTGTGCCATAAGGAATGAACTCATTGACCAGAGTTCAAAGTCTGTGTGAGACTATTTGCATCTTATATTGGGAAAGGTATGCCTCTAACTACCCTCCCTCCAGCTATGGGTAAACAGTAGGGCAGGCTATGTTCTTTAATCATACTTCAGCAACTATACTATAGGAAGGAAAGCTCTGAATTCAAACCTGTTAAACTGTGGTTAAGAAATTGACCTTGCGTCACATTCTGCTTGTGTTGAGGGATTGGTAAATATATAAGCGAAAATGGTTTATACTAAAAGATATTGCAAGGAAAAAAAGTTTACTTCATTCAGCTGTTTTATAATTCATGAAAAGCAAACTGAAATATAGGAAAAACAACTTTTCATTTTAATATGTAGTTGGGAAAGATTTGAAAATTTATGGTTTTCACTTGTGTGGCCTTCCACATCATATAATGACAATGTGTTCCATTCATACAATGACAATGTGTGTAGATGAGGTGCTAATCCAACCAGTGGCTTGCCGCACTTAAGGCCCATCTTTAAGACCTTCCACAACATACAATGACAATCTGTTCCATTCATACAATGACAATGTGTATACGTGAGGCTCTAATCCAATCAGTGGCTTGCAGATATTAAGGATCATCTGTGTAGCCTTACACACCATATAATGACAATGTGTTCCATTCATACAATGACATTGTGTATACATGAGGCCCTAATCCAATCAGTGGCTTGCAGCTCTTAAGGCCAATCTGTTTAGCCTTCCACATCATACAATGACAATGTGTATAGATGAGGCACTAATGCTAATTGTGGCTTGCAGCACTTAAGGCAAATCTGTGTGGTCTTCCGCATCATACAATGATAATGTGTTCCATTCATACAATGACATTGTGTACACATGAGGCCCTAATCCAATCAGTGGCTTGCAGCTCTTAAGGCCAATCTGTTTAGCCTTCCACATCATACAATGACAATGTGTATAGATGAGGCACTAATGCTAATTGTGGCTTGCAGCACTTAAGGCAAATCTGTGTGGTCTTCCGCATCATACAATGATAATGTGTTCCATTCATACAATGACATTGTGTATACATGAGGCCCTAATCCAATCAGTGGCTTGCAGCTCTTAAGGCCAATCTGTTTAGCCTTCCACATCATACAATGACAATGTGTATAGATGAGGCACTAATGCTAATTGTGGCTTGCAGCACTTAAGGCAAATCTGTGTAGTCTTCCGCATCATACAATGATAATGTGTTCCATTCATACAATGACATTGTGTACACATGAGGCCCTAATCCAATCAGTGGCTTGCAGCTCTTAAGGCCAATCTGTTTAGCCTTCCACATCATACAATGACAATGTGTATAGATGAGGCACTAATGCTAATTGTGGCTTGCAGCACTTAAGGCAAATCTGTGTGGTCTTCTGCATCATACAATGATAATGTGTTCCATTCATACAATGACATTGTGTATACATGAGGCCCTAATCCAATCAGTGGCTTGCAGCTCTTAAGGCCAATCTGTTTAGCCTTCCACATCATACAATGACAATGTGTATAGATGAGGCACTAATGCTAATTGTGGCTTGCAGCACTTAAGGCAAATCTGTGTAGTCTTCCGCATCATACAATGATAATGTGTTCCATTCATACAATGACATTGTGTACATATGAGGCCCTAATCCAATCAGTGGCTTGCAGCTCTTAAGGCCAATCTGTTTAGCCTTCCACATCATACAATGACAATGTGTATAGATGAGGCACTAATGCTAATTGTGGCTTGCAGCACTTAAGGCAAATCTGTGGTCTTCTGCATCATACAATGATAATGTGTTCCATTCATACAATGACATTGTGTATACATGAGGCCCTAATCCAATCAGTGGCTTGCAGCTCTTAAGGCCAATCTGTTTAGCCTTCCACATCATACAATGACAATGTGTATAGATGAGGCACTAATGCTAATTGTGGCTTGCAGCACTTAAGGCAAATCTGTGTGGTCTTCCGCATCATACAATGATAATGTGTTCCATTCATACAATGACATTGTGTACACATGAGGCCCTAATCCAATCAGTGGCTTGCAGCTCTTAAGGCCAATCTGTTTAGCCTTCCACATCATACAATGACAATGTGCATAGATGAGGCACTAATGCTAATTGTGGCTTGCAGCACTTAAGGCAAATCTGTGTGGTCTTCCGCATCATACAATGATAATGTGTTCCATTCATACAATGACATTGTGTACACATGAGGCCCTAATCCAATCTTCCACTGGGGAAGTATTTAATGTATTCTAATCATCACTGACAGAGAACCTCAGTATTGTTACTATAAGTGTTACTATAAGGGAGGTACTAGTGTTGTAATGGTTATCGTTGTAGGAAATGGTCCAGGTGAGCAGAGTTCAAGTCCTAGTTGAGGTTCTTTATTTGGCATACCAATAATGAATACTATTAGATTTTTTAAAAATATGTACATCACTAAGATCTTTTTCAGAGAGAAATAGAAAATGCAACTTCAATAATCTTGTTTATTTTTAGGGCTTCCATACTGTAAAAATATGGTTTAAGATTGTAGCTGTTTCTAACAAGAAAAAGAGCCAAAATGATGATCCAGTTTATCATTATCCTTACATTGTAAATCGAACCCCCACATTATAATTAATCTTCCTCACAAAAATGAATTAAAAAAAATATATATACATTAAAATGAATATTAAAATACATTAAAAAAATATATTTTAGGTATGCTTAATTTCTCGCTGGTTCTAAAAAGAGTGATCACAGAAAATTCTAAAAATCATATAAAATAGCATTGAAGTTGGGGTTTTTTTTTTGGGGGGGGGTTCAAGTGACACTGTTTCAGCTACTGACTTAAATCGTAGCCGTTTTTTTTCAGCAGCCACCGGC
The DNA here is from genome assembly GCA_023376005.1 of Doryteuthis pealeii. NCBI lineage: Eukaryota > Metazoa > Mollusca > Cephalopoda > Myopsida > Loliginidae > Doryteuthis > Doryteuthis pealeii. The sequence goes on from CM042177.1 coordinate 56,340,710, forward strand.
TAGTGGTTTTTTTTTTTTTTTAGGCTGGAGGCCGGGACGGAACTCCGCGAATATTGCGTAGAAATCTATCTGAAATATAAAATAAACTATCTGATTTTAATAAAACTTTCGGTATATGAAGTAATAAGAGACAAACTTTTATTGTAAATAAATGTTTCCTAAATTGAAAAGGCTAATCATTTTTTTTCGTTAGTTTTTGTTTCGCACATTTATCTCCCGTACTATATTTTTGTAATTTTTATTGTTTAAAAATAATTTTTACATTTTTGGAAAGATAATTCAATGACAGATCATATAAAAAAATTAAAAAATCGCTACTAGACCAGGTTTGGTAATAGGGTGTCTTAAATCTCAGAAAAAAAAAAAATTATTTCACGTATAAGCCTCCATAAAAAAATTAATTGGATCAAAATGTTCAGGTCAAGAGGCGATAATCTGTGCATCGGCAGGATGGACTAATTTATCGGCAGTGATATGATAAAACAATATGAAACGATAAGTATGATTTAATTTCAGAATATTCTAATAATAATAGAAAAAAATTTTAATTTGAGAACAGTTTCATGATTAAAAATCCTTAAAATTTTATTACAAATTAAGAAAATTAAATTTCTTTAAATTCAAATAAATATTTTTACGAGGTCTATCCAACCCCACTTTATTTCATGAGAAAAAAAAATGACGCATCAGAAAATTTTTTTAACCTTTTTTTCTATAAAGATAAGAGTCTGAATTAACTATATCAATGGAATTGTATAACGTACAATGTGTAGTTTTTTTTTAGGAAAAATTAATTAAATCGGAAATAAAAATTGTCATAATATTTGAAAACTTTTTTTTACTTTTGTAATTGGTATGTACTATTAAATTCTAAAAAAAAAAAAAAATTTTTTAAATAAATTGATTTTTAAGAGATTTTCAATCTTTTGTGTGATTAAATATTTATATTTTCTGCGTGAAATAAATTTAATTTTTTTTTCCGCATCAAAAAATCGAATTTTTCACGTATATTTAAAAATATGAATTTTAGAATTCAGGTGAACTAAAAGTTTGTCCGATCCAAGCTCGATTAATATTTTAAAAATAATTTGTAATTTTTATTGTTGAATAGTAATGTGTGATTCTTAGAATATACGGAAGAGCAAAACTGACATATTTGTTTTGCTTTTATATAAAGAGACGAGACGCTTCTCAGTAACCAAAGTTTGTTTTTCTTAGCGTAAAAAATATTTTATTTAACTTTTTTGATTAATTAGAATAAAAAATAAATATATATTTATTATTTTATCAGTTTTTTTCTTAGAAAAAATATTCAAATTTTCATTTTATTTTCGATTTTAAAAATGAATACCAAAACCGAAGACATCCTTTTTTTAATGCCAATTTCACTGCGAAATTTTAATATTAAATTTTTTTCAAGTTTTTATTCATTTTAATAGTAAATTTTAATATTAAAGTTTTTAAAGATTTTATTCATTTTAATAGTAAATTTTAATTTTAAAGTTTTTAAAGATTTTATTCATTTTAATAGTAAATTTTAATATTATAGATTTTAAAGATTTTATTCATTTTAATAGGAAATTTTAATATTATAGATTTTAAAGATTTTATTCATTTTAGTAAATTTAATATTATAGTTTTTAAAGATTTTATTTTTAATAGTAAATTTTAATATTATAGTTTTTAAAGATTTTATTCATTTTAATAGTAAATGTTGTCCGTTACAACCATATGCAGATAGATTATCATAAGAGGGTAATAATATGTAATTTTTTCTGTCTAAATTTCGGTCTGAAAATTACCCTTTCGCATGTAATAGGGATAGGTTTATTTATTTTTTTAAGATAACGATGTAATTTTTCCCAATCGGATAATTTCATCTTTGAATTAACTGTTTTTCTTTGTAACAACCCTGTAGGATCTTTAATTGTTTTTTTACGAGATTTTTGATAAACAATGTTCGGAAATACTTATTTCCGTTTTATTGAAGATTGCCTAAACTGGTCAATTGGTGGTCCCTAGCATATGTAATGATATTTTTCTTTTTTTATAGACAAAAGTTTGACCTTAAATAATAGATTTAATTATTTTTAATTCGCTTTTAAAACTTGTAGAAGCCGATTTTTTTGCCAGTACTTAAAATAATAAGTATCATTTAATTTCAGAATATTCTAATGAAAATAGAAAAAAATGTTTAATTTGAGAACAGTTTCATGTTTAAAAATCCTTAAAATTTTATTACAAATTAAAAAAATGAAATTTCTTTAAATTGAAATGAATATTCTTTATAAACGAATAGAGTTATCAATAGATTAATCTAAATATGAAAGAAAAGTAATAAATACTCATGCACGAAAAACAATGTTTCATTTAGAATAATAAAAATAATAACAAAATACAGATAAAATATCAATTTATATTTCGCAAGACACATTATTGAACATCAACAATTAATAGGGATACCCATTTTTGTCGGCTGTTAGGTTTTTAAAAACGAATTAAAAATAATTAAATCTATTATTTAAGGTCAAACTTTGTTTAAATCGATAAGTAGTAACATAATGACCATTATTAAAAAAAGAAAAATATAATTACATATGCAATTTATTTTTAATACAATTTATACATTAAAAATTGTCCAAATTTCTACGAAAAGTTAAGTCGAATTTATTTTGATTTATCGTGTTCAATAATGGTTTAAAATAGTTTTAAATACTTATAAACATTTCCTTTTAGAAATAAGTAAGGCGTTACTTTAAATACATATTTATTAAATATTTTAACTTTTAACCAAGTAAAATTCGTTTTTTACATGTAAAAAAAATATATATTAGTTTCGTTTGAAATGAAATGTGTATAAATATTAATTTTCGAACATTATGTGTTTATATTGAAAATAAATTTGTTTTAAAATATGAAAAGCCTTATTTTAAGTTTAAAACGTTATATTTTTAGATTCTAGAAATAAATTTTATTTTAAATAAAATTTATATATTCATTTTTCATAGCAAAAATACTAAATTAAAGTTTTGAAATAAATAACTAATGCATTATAAAATTCATTAATTGATAAATCAAGACTAAAAATTTCATTAAAATCGGATAATCACCTGATTTTTTGTAAATTTTTTTCCCATCCTAAATGATACGTTAAAATTGTAAACAAGCGCCTAAGAACATTGAAAAAAAACAAACAAAATGGCGGATCGCGTCGAAATTGACCAAAACAAATTGTTTTAAATCTTTTTAAAATAAACTGCATATGTAATGATATTTTTCTTTTCTTAATGATGGTCATTATGTGACTACTTATCGATTTAGACAAAGTTTAACCTTAAATAATAGATTTAATTAATTTTAATTTTTTTTTTATTAAAAAGCTAGCAGCCGACAAATTTGGGTATGGCTAGTATAAATTCAGTTATTAACAGCACTCAAAAAAATAAACAAAAAACAATGTTTCATTCAGAATAATAAAAATAATAACAAAATACAGATAAAATATCAATTTATATTTCGCAAGACACATTATTGACATCAACAATTAAGTAACAAAAAATAATAAAATTTGGTGATGAGCTCATTTTAATGCATTGTATTAAAATTTAATATTTTATTAAAGAATTTAATAATAAAAAGCTTTAATAAAAAAATGTGATGGGGGTTTAATAGGGACCACCAATTGACCAGTTTAGGCCATCTTGAATAAAAACGGAAATAAATATTTCCGTTCTTTGTTTATCAAAAATCTCGTAAAAAACAATTTAAAATCGTACAGGATTTTTACAAAGAAAAACAGTTAATTCAAAGATCAAATTATCCGATTGAGAACAATTACATCGTTATCTTAAAAAATAAACAAACCTATCCGTATTACATGCGAAAGGGTAATTTTCAGGTCGTAATTTAGATAGAGAAAAATACATATAATTACCCTCTTACGGTTATGCATCTAAGTACGGATGGGTGTAATGGACACACTTTTTTAGCCAAAATGTTTCTATTAAAATGAATAAAATCTTTAAAAACTTTAATATTACAATTTACTATTAAAATTAATAAAAACTTGAAAATATTTAATCTTAAAATTTCGCAGTGAAATTGACGTTAAAAAAATGTCTTCGGTTTTAGAATTAATTCTTAAAATCGAAAATAAAATGAAAATTTGAATATTTTTTCTAAGAGAAAAACTGATAAAATAATCTTACTTAAAAAAATATTTACTTTTTATTCTAATTGGTCGAAAAAGTTGTATAAAATATTTTTTACGCTAAGCAAAACAAACTTTGGTTACTGAGAAGCGTCTCGTCTCTTCGTATGAAAAACAAAAAATATGTCAGTTTTGCTCTTCCGTATATTCTAAGAATCACACATAACTATTCAACAATAAAAATTACAAATTCTATAAAAAAAATATCAATCGAGCTCGGATCGGACCAAGTTTTAGTTCACCTGAATTCTAAAATTCATATATTTAGATATCCGTGAAAAATTCGATTTTTTGACGCAGAAAAAAAAAGAAATATTTAATTTATTTCACGCAGAAAATAAAATATTTAAGCACACAAAAAATTATAAATCTCTTAAAAATTAATTTCTTAAAATAATTTTTTTTTGGACAATTTAATAGAATATAGTACGTACCAATTAGAAAAGCAAAAAAAAAAGTTTTCAAATATTAATATTATGACATTTTTTGGGCACTTTTTATTTCCGATTTCATTAATTTTTCCTAAAACTACACCTCGTACATTCATACAATTTCATTGATATATTATTCAGACTCTTATCTTTATAGAAAAAAAAAGTACAAAATTTTTCTGACGCGTCATTTTTTTTTTATCTCATAAAATAAAATAGGGGGGGGGGGATGATAGACCTCGTAAAAAAATATTTCCCTAATATATTTTAGAAATACTATTTCAGATATATTTACACCCAAAGGTAAACATTTATGGAAATTTTCGTAAAAATCAGATAATTAATTCATTTTTCATAGAATTAAAAAAAAAAACTCTTATCGTAACTTGTTTTTAGCTATGTTAAATTTCAGTTGATCTAACAATGCAAAAATGAAAACATTGTTTTTCAATCATAATTTTCATTATTTCCTTAAGCTGAAAATTTAAAAAAGAAATAATCAGGAGTTTATTTCATGTTTTTCTTTCGAATGGAAAAATTTATTTAAAGAAAATATTAATTTTTCTGCAAGTTTCATTGTTTTAAATATAGGAAAGTAAATTTTACAGGGTAAAATTGGTGGTACGTAGAATAACAGTTATCAATAGATTAATTTAAATATGAAAGAAAAGTAATAAATACTCATGCACGAAAATCAATGTTTCATTTAGAATAATAAAAATAATAAATACAGATAAAATATCAATTTATATTTCACAAGACACATTATTGAACATCAAAAATTAAGTAACAAAAATAATAAAATTTGGTGATGAGCTCATTTTAATGCATTGTATTAAAATTTAATATTTTATCAAAGAATTTAATAATTAAATTCTTTAATAAAGAAATTGTGTTGGGGGTTTAAATGGTATAAATCAGTTGGTAACAGCACTCAATTTAAAAAATAAACAAAAAAATGTCACCACTTATTAAATCAAAATAAATGCGTAGATGAGATTTCAAAAGTGATCCTTAAATTTAGATGGAAAATATTAATCCGGCGTAGTGGATTATACAGTATATCTAATTGTAAATAAATGAGATTCTAAAAGTGTATAGTATACTTTAGCGGGAAAACATAAAACACGTTCTGGGACATACAGTATATTAATGGAAATAAAAAAAAAGAAAAGAAAATATTAAATGGTCATACTTACTTTTTTTTCTCTATCAATTCGTCAGATTTCTTTTTTCTTTTCTTTACACAGTTTGAAAAAAAGAACAAGGAACACTTAGGACAATGAATGTGCTTGTCTTGTCTGTCTTGTCGTTCGTCTTGTCTCTTATTGAATAGGAAGGGAGATTACTCTTACAATTTAAATTCAAAAAGAGGCTACAACACACACACACACACACTTCTCTTTTCTCTCTCACACACATACATACACACAGGTAGCACAATGTAACCAAGGGAGGTAATATTTTTTACATTTCTTATTTTAGAACAATTGCCAAAATCAGGGAATTGTCCGATATTAATTAGATTTTCATCAAATTATTAGTCATAGATTTAATCTTATAAGAATAGCTTATAATAATAATAATAATAATAATAATAATAATATAATAATAATATATAATAATAATAAAACAAAAAAAATTAAACAATAATTTTTGTAACAATTCAGAATATATGAATGTGTGGCGGGGGTGACCTTTCTCCATTAAAAGTAAAAATATTTCCGGTCCAATGTTTACATTTCCTCAAAGATCAAATTCTGAAGAAAATTTTCAGAAAAAAATAAATTCAAATCAAATAAAAATGAATAAATAATATAAATTCAATACCCCAAAAATGTTATATTTTTAGTTTCTAGAAATAAATATCTATTTATGCAAACCTTATTTTTAACTCACGAAGTAATAAGTTTTGAAGAAAAATTCTATTTTCGCAGAAAAAATACCGATGTATAATTTTTTTTTTAATAAGATAATAGTCAATTAAATAATTATGGGAATGTGTAAAATAGAAATCTCCTAAAAAAATTTATTTTATATTTTTTTTTTACATTTATTTTTCGATTTTCGGTACTTATTTTCTAATAGAAGTGTAACCGTAAAACATTTTTTTGTTTCTATTCATAACTTCGGTCTTTTATCTCTTTATTTATACTGTAATTAGTATCAAGTAGGNCTCACACATGCGAAAGGTATGAACTTACTCTTCTTAAAAACATACGATATCGAGATAACATTAGGATGCAATCAACTTATGCCTGACTGTTGTGTGACTTTACTTCATTTTTCTTTCTCACTTAGAGATTATAACATCCTGCTTATATTCATAACAATTGAACTTTTTTAAAAGCATTTACAGAACTTGCAGTATCGTGTATACCTTTGTAAACTTCATGTAATACAATTTTGTTTGTTTAATAAGGTTTTTTCTATTGCCATTGTGGATTGTTTATGTCTTTAAATGTATTGAACACTTTATTTATATTGACATCAAAACAGCCTACTAACACTTATACACAATTTGTCAAAATCGTGTTTTGTTGTTGTTATTTTTCGAATAAATTATTGAGCCCGCCGTTGATGAAAAAAATTATCAAAATCAGAAATTTGATTTGAATAAAATGTTCAGTGATGATTATCAATGAATGAATTTTAATACATCAGTATTTTTTCATCACCTGTCGCGGGCGTTTAAGATGCACAGATGACTTTGAAGAGGGGGTAAGACTCCCCCAATGGGCACCGTTGGCGTGGGCGGCAATCCGTGGATGCTAAGGGGATAGAGCCAGTGTGGATGACAGTTCAATGACATGCAATACTCCACTTTGCCTATCGGGGCAACGGGCGTACGAGAGGGCCCTCACATCAATCGGCTGGTCCGTAAGCCCTAGCACTATATGATTTCCCAACCCAGTGCCTATGGTAGCCAACCCCATATTTATCAATGGATGCTAGAAGCGGGGCTGCGTCTATCATGTTCCTGGGAATGACGTTAAACTATATTCTGATGGTGAGGTCCCAGTTCTGGAGGTTGTGAATGTGGGTCACCCCTTCATACATTGCTCCTAGGTCCACTATGACCGGAGAGTATCGCTGTTGGTCCCATCTATGGGTTAAATAGAAAATGTATTTATTAAAAAAATTGTAATATATCCATTAAGAATCTTGATTTATGTCAACAACTTATCGGCATTTAATGATCCCATGAGGGTGATAATGCTTAAAACAAAACAAAAAAAATTTTATTCAACTTTTCTGACTTTTTCAGTTCCTCCCCTCCACTTGATTTTGGGGTGCAAAATCAGATGAGGCTATATGTGGTTGATATTTACTGCCATAAATAAAAAGACCGAAAATTGTGAAATAGAAGAAACAAATTTTTAAAGATATGCTAATGTACATGATGATTACCTAAATGAAAAATAAATGAAAAATAAAAACTAAAAAAATAATTTTTTGGAGATTTTTATTATATTAATTTCGTAATTATATAATCCTAGTATTTTTAAAACAAAGAAATATACTTACAATATTGTTCCGCTTTAGGGGTCTTTTTCTTAATTCCATCCAAGTTATTCAACCAAAAATTTTTTAGAATATTAATATGAATATTAAAGACTTAAATTTTCCTGGTTCATATTTAAATGAATTCTATTATAATAATATATATATAAGATAGTAATATATAATTATAGCAGAATACTAATTAAAGTTTAAAAAAAATATTGATGCATTATAAAATTTATTAATGACTAAATCAATACTAGAAAATTCATTAAATCGAATAATTACCCTATTTTTAGTAATTTTATCAATAGTGAATGTTACATATTTTTGTAACACCGGATTTAAAATGTTTTCAGCTATATGCAGTCAAGTTGATGCAAAAAATTGTTTTAAATACTATTAAAATAAATATCAGTAGTAAATCTATTTGTTTTTTTATATAGCTAATTTATTTATACTTTCGGCTTAGACAACATTTAGCTTAAATAATTAATTTAATCACTTTATTACTTTAAAATGAATAGCAGTGTGATACTATGATGAGGAGACAATGGTCAGAATAAATGAATAAAAATAAATTTGTTAAAGCCAGATAGTAAAATGCGTGGTAGTTGTCCTTTACAAAACAAAAAGATTAAGCTGTAAAGTTTAAGAGAATGTACGACCCCTGGAAGTTTGACACTAGGATAATATCTTTAGACATCTAGTATTAAAGCCAAAAATGGATTTTTTGAGAGAAATCTCTTTTAAAAAATTAATGATCGAAGTATTGAGACTAAGTCTGAAAACGAATATATTGCTTAAATTAAAAAACATACTCAAAGAAGTTACCAAAGAATTATTACACAAACTTCTCCACTTCAATGGTCAATAAATCATCAAAGAAAAAAGCACTGAAGAATTAGCACCAATTTTAATAGAAAAAAAAATGTCTCAAATAAGACCAAAAAAATTTAAAAAGTCGATATCATCTGCTTGAATTTCCAATAATATGTGCCGCTTCTGAGCGTAAGTAGGAAATTAAATATTAATTTCCATATTGAAATTGTTCAGTTTCCATCACAAGTAAATTCTGATCTTATAACTGGGTGCATAACCTGATGAGTTGAGTAGTCGGATTGCATAGTTGAAACAATGCGTGAAAAAAAATTACATAGATAAAAGAGAATGTGAGAGACGGACAACACGAGGTAGATTCACAAAATTTATTACGAATAAATAAGTTTTATAAAAAGGCTTTTTAAAAAGCGGAACAGATTTTTCGAAATGGGTGGAGTTTGCTCCTAGCTGATGTACATTAAAATAATTATTATTAGAAATTGAGCTTATAAAAATATATCAACCATTTTAACCAGTAAACATATTATTAGTTTTAACAATTCTTTATTATTTTGAATAACAAAATCAGGGTAATTAAAGATTAAAGGATTTGTTTTTTTAGGTCAAAACACACTAGGAAATGATGTTGTGATCCAAAATCCAGAATATCATGCTTCGTTTTTTTAAGTTTTTTAATGTTATTTATGTAATGATGACTGGCAAGTATAGAGATGCTAATAATTAAACAAAAAATGATTTCGGGACGGGTCCAAACCCATTATCAATCGTCCCGAATAGAGTTTGAACCAACTCATTCGGGACGTTATAATTTTTGTTCTGGACGGTCATGCAAAAAAGTTAGCGACTATAAGAAATACTATCTTAAACAATTCTAATTATCTCCCTTTCTATATGCGACAAGAGCCTAATGACTTAGACCATAAACTGGTGAGAAAACTCAGTCGATTGGCTAAGGGCCTTTGCGCGACCAATCAGAGACACGTTACGAGGCTCAGTTTGGAGCGCCAATTTTGATAGTGAAACTGCTATCCATCCCTCTTGCCTGCTGGAATCATTATTTCGGGAAGGACGTAAATTTAAGCTCCAGGCGTTCCGGAACGAGAAGAACAGAACAGCTAATGAGGCGCTGTCGGCGTAAAAGGAACTAACAACTAGGAATCGCTCTTTTCCAGCAAGAGGTCGAGATAAGACATGCTTTTGAGCCTACAGTCACTGACATCGAAACACTGTTTGAACTCCAAAAGGGTGGAGCCGTAGATTTTCGAAAATCCACTTCTAACAAGAGACAGATAAGTTTCGCAAAGACATTAATTTGCAAATCATTAAACACCATATACAGTGCATTTTGTTAATCTTGCTACATTGTGAATCTTGCATAGACTTTGTAATCTTTATATATACTTTGTATACATCTCACGTATGTATTTTGTGTGTTACTGTTCTTGTTGTTTGATAACGCATTGTTTTGTTGTAAAGCCTTGATTGTGTTTATTACTGTATTTTATCCTTGTTTTATCTTGCCACTATATTCCAACACGACGGTCCTGTCCTGTAATATTAGGTTGTGCAACTCATGCTCTCTTCTGATCAGCTAGCATGGGGCAGACCTGAAAAAGGGTCGCCATCTCTTCCTAACAACTAGAAATCGAGTCGGACACAAACAGCAAGTCCATCTATCCGAACGAACAGAGGGCCGTAGCAAGTCTCGTTAAATCCCATATCTCAGGATACACCAGATAAGTGACAAATATATATGCGCAGACGAATAAGGTTCAACTCTTTATATGTGTTACGTTTATCAAATTATCAACATTTTGGAAACTCCTAGAATATTCTGAGAGACTGTCGGACGCCAGGAGAGGGGCTCCTAGAATGTGACCCTAAAAGCTACGGAGAAGAAAAATTTCGCTACGTCATTAGCACGTAGCCGACCTTGCGGAGGGAAACGAAAAACTGAATACACTCGTTGCATTTACCCACGTACGCCAAGCCTACCGAGAGACAGGTGACGTCACGTTTGGGGAAGGAAAGCGATCCAGAGGGTTTTTTTTTCAGTCAGTACTCGGGACCCGGTCAGCGTGGGGGAAGGGGAGAAAAATATTCCAAGAAGAAAGTTACCAGGATTAAAAATGCCATATAAAGAAATGATACCGGAAATAGTCATTAATACAGAAAAATGAATCACCCATAAAAAGATAAGTGCAAATTTCTTTCGTTGCGAACATTTGTAAATTGATTTGAAGAAATAATTCGCCAAATACATTATGAAATCCTAGCCTGTCGGCGTCCGTATCATGATTCTCCAGCTTACAAATTTGAATTAAATGTATTTTTAAATATATACGTGTCTTGTTATTCATTGCCAAATTTAATGTATACCTCTCATCTTTCTTTGGTAAACTCTAATGAAAAGCGCTGTATAGCATTGAAACTGTTAAAACCGTAATTAGCATGCAAGCGTATGGTGATGAGGAAAATGAACAAAACACAGAGTTTAAGTTTTAAAATTGTATTAAGAAAAAACAACATGAGAACGGTGAAAGATAGAATGAGAATTAACAGGATAAATTTGGTTATAGTTAATGGGTGGATATTAAGTCCGTAAAATGTCCAGCGTGACTGTGGTAGTGGGGTGGTGATGTAGGCCGAAATTTGTTTTAGTAGAGAAATTTTTGTATCTGTTGTGCGATATAGAAATGTTCGGTAGTTGACTTGTTGATTTGACTGCCTGTGAGGTCAGTTTGGGTAAGTTGGGGGTGTTGATCCGCCGCTTTGATGTGTCCTTCGTTTTGCTAGCGCTCGTCAAGACTGCGTCGTGATGGTGTCTAAATCTCTGACTGTCGGTGCTTTCAAAGCTGTTCGTTTTATAGAGATTGCTAGCCGAAGTTGGATCAAGTGAAGTTGTTGTTTTTTCCCCGGAATCGCTTTCATTGAGATTAATGCGAATTTTATTTACCAAATTTTTTTATTTTTATTTAATGTCAGGAATTGACTATCAAAGCGGAACTCCGATCGGAGCCCATGCGAGGATATTGTTAAAATGGTCATCGTTAGGTAACGATAGAGGACACTTCCGACTTTGTCCGTCCGTTGGCGAGTGTATGTATATTCTAATAGTGATCGGGAGATTTCGACTTTTGCTATACAACAAAACGATAGGCGAATGTAACAATATGTAATACATGTTTTGTTCAATTCTAGTTGTTCGTTTATTTCTTTGACTATTAACTGTCTGCCACACTCGTGTTTATAAATTCATAAATTTCGTAATTTAATTTATTTATTGTTTTAACTCAAAGATCTTCTTCTCTTTGTTATTTACATCACATTCTCCATGATTTTTTTTTATTTAAACCTCATACTAAGAACATGCAATTGTATTTATATACACAACAAATAGCGTTTACAGTGTGAATTGGAAGGCTTTGCATTTCGATCTTAAAAATGTGATTTTAATACATATATGCTTAGTATTATTGATTTCTAATTTTTTGGTTTTATATTAATGAATATGAGCAACAAATCTCGGGGATAAATCTTAAAAGAATCCAATGACAAGAAGAAATAATTGTAATTTATTCTTTACTTCTTATTTTAACTAAATAGTTAAATTAGGAAAATTTACCAATGAAAGGCGGAGTAATGGTAAATGGTAGAAGAGTTAGTTTCAACGTTGTTCTATTTTTCAATCATACCCCCTCTGTTCCAAATATTTTTATCTGAATTCTTATTAAGTTTCATTAACCTTTCTAATTTAATATGATATTTTATTATATCAAAACTTAAATACTTGCACCCGGAGGGTGCATATATTTGCTAGTTCAAATAACTAAAGAAAAAAATGTTTGTAGAACCCTAAATTTACATGATTTCGTGGTCGTACTTTTGAAAACATTACGAGGCTGGCATCTGCTGCTATTTACGTTTAATATAAAAAAAACAAAAAAAAAACACCAAAACAAAACAATTCCAAGTTGTGTACCATTTTTACTTCAAAAATTATTTTCAATTCATAAATTTCAGAATTTCCGTAATTTATTTATTTTTTTTTTGTTTTTTAATAAAGTTTTAACTCAAAGATCTTAAAATTTATCGAGTGAGGGGAAACAGGAAATGATTGTTTGATTATTTCTAAAAAACAAAACAAAAAAAAAAGTAAAGATTCGTGCATATTCAAATAACCAAGAAAAATGTTTGTAGAACCGTAAATTTACATGATCAAAGTTGTTTTATTTAAAACTTTCAATTTTCTAAGCTAAAAAATATTACGTTTTAAAAGTAAAATAGGACCGTACTTTTGAAAAGTACGATCTTTCTTTTCATTAAGATTTGTAAGCGTGTATAAATATTTTAGTTTTTCATTTGAATTTAACTTTTTTTACTAATTTTAAACCAGAAAACATCGAATAACATAAAATTTTAAAGTTTTAAAAAGTTAAACAAAATTATTTAATGTTTTAAATGAAAAACAAGTTTGTCCCCATCCCCCAAAGCAAATCAAAACGTTACGAGGCTGACACATGCTGCTATTTACGTTTAATATTAAAACACAAAAACAAACAATTCCAAATTATGTACCATTTTTACTTCAAAAATTATTTTCAATTCATAATTTCAGAATTTACGTAATTTTTTATTTTTTTTTGTTTTTTAATAAGTTTAATAATTATAATAGTTTTAATAAGTTTTAACTCAAAGATGTTCTTAAATTTATTGCGTGAGGGGAAACATGAAATGATTGTTTGATTTGTAAAAAAAAAAAAAAAAAAGGAATGTAAAGATTCGTGCATATTCAAATAATTAAAGAAAAAATGTTTGTAGAACTCTAAATTTACATGATTCAAGTTATTTTAATTAAAACTTTCAATTTTCTAAGCTAAAAAATATTACGTTTTAAAAGTAATATATGACTGTACTTTTGAAAAGTACGATCTTTCTTTTCATTAAGATTTGTAGCGGGCTATAAAAATCTGTGGGGGGCTTATAAAATCTTGGGGGGCTAATTGGCTGGACTCGAGCGTCAGGCAGTTGGCCGTACCAAAAAAGTATTACCCCATATATTATGTCATTATTTCTAGCGAGATATTATTTTATACAGTATTTTCTTTGATTAAATAAATACGATTTTGCTAGACATTAAAGAAAAGTATTTATTTTACATTTTATAAATTTTTTAAAATCTCTGAAAAATAAAATAAAAATGTAGACAATAGGAACTTTTAATATAAAATTATTTTGAAAATAATCTAACAATTAAAAAAAAAAAGGATACATTTTTTTTCTTATTTACGAGATTTAAGTTTCAATGTTTAAGATGCCCTATTTCCAAAACTGATTTATTACCGAATTATCTTTTTTATATATGTTCTGTCATTGAATTGTCTTTCGAAAAATGTAAAATTTATTATATACAAAAAAAAAAAAAAAAAAAAAGGATCTTGTTGGGGGGATCAATGCGCGAAACAAAAACTAATGAAAAAAATTATTAGTCTTTTCAGTTTAGTAAAAATTTATTTACAATAAAGTTCGTCTTTTATTACTTCATAAACCGAAAGTTTTATTAGAATCGATCGTTAGTTATTTTATATGATTTTTAGAAGAATTTCCTGTGATCACCCTTTTTTAGAGCCAGCGATTATTTGCACATAGCTAGTTTTAGAACTAACTTTTATCACAAAATCAAAATTTTTAAATGATAATTAATTTAAAATGAAATCATGGAGAATTTGACGTAAATAATTAAGGGAATTGTGACTTGAGTAGTAATATAGTTTCGGTTACAGAGAGAAACACACAATCTCCATTATAATAAGATATAAATGAGAAACAGTTAAATACAGACAAGCAATAAATTAGATACAAGATAGCGATTTATTTTTTTTTTTTACATATGTTCCGTCATTAAATTATCTTTCCAAAAATGTAAAAATCATTTATATCAACAACAAAAAAAAGAAAAAAAAGGATCTTTGTACGGGAATCAATGCGTGAAACAAAAAAAAAATTATTAGCCTTTTCAATTTAGTAAAAATTTATTTACAATAAAAGTTCGTCTTTTATTACTTCATAAACCGAAAGTTTTATTAGAATCGGATCGTTAGTTTATTTTATATGATTTTTAGAAGAATTTCCTGTGATCACCCTTTATTTAGTTAGCGATATTTTGCACATAGCTAATTAAAAGTCATTTTTCGCCTTGGGCAACATACCCAAGAGTGTAATATAACAAATCAAATGATTTACTCTCTGCTTTGGTGATTATTGTGACATTCTTTATTGGAAATGTTAAAACAGAAAGAAAAGTTGGTAATTCCGGACCCCATGAAGGTACATCAGTTTACAGGGGACAGGAAGTCAGGACACCGCCTGTGAAAACAAAGACTAAAAACAAAGAAACAACAATGACTTGCTTGCTGTTGTGATCTACTTCGTAAAAAATTACATTATCGACGAAGAGAAGAAGGGAAACTGGTATGCAATGTAAAAAGGTAATTTCCATCTCACTTTTTAAAAGTACGCGAAACAAAAACTAATGAAAAAAATTATTAGTCTTTTCAGTTTAGTAAAAATTTATTTACAATAAAGTTCGTCTTTTATTACTTCATAAACCGAAAGTTTTATTAAAATCGGATCGTTAGTTTATTTTATATGATTTTTAGAAGAATTTCCTGTGATCACCCTTTTATATAATCAGCGATATTTTGCACATAACTACTGTAATATGTTTTAATTTTACGACTGATTTGCGTGTTTAGGCAATAAAATTTTAAATTTTTAGGATATTGAATCTATATTATTTTTTTTAATTGGATTTGATTTGATTTGTTTTTCTGAAAATTTTCTTCAGAATTTCATCTTTCAAGAAATGTAAAAATTTGGGACCAGAAATATTTTACTTTGAATGAACAAAGGTCACCCCCGCCACACATTCACACATTCTGAATTGTTACAAAAATTATTGTTTAAGTTTTTTGTTTTGTTTATTATTATTATTATTACTAGCAAATATATGCACCCTTCGGGTGCAAGTATTTAGGTTTTGATGTAATAAAATATCATATCAAATTAGAAACTATTTAGAAAATGATAAACTGATCGGGTAGAATCGAAAAATAGAACAGCTTTAAATCTAACCCTTCCATCATTTTCCATCACTCTCCGTCTTTCATTTTTCCTAATTTATCTATTTAGTTAGATTATGAAGTATTTAATAAAATTACAGTTCTTTCATCTTGTTTATAGATTTCATTAAAGTTTTATCCCCGAGATTTTTGCTCAGATTCATTAAGAGAAAACCAAACAATTAGAAATCAATAATACTAAGCATATATTTATTAAAATCAAATTCTTGATATCAATATGCAAATTAGCCTTCTCGTTCACACTGTAAACTGCTATTCTGTTGAATATATAAATATACTTGCATGTTATTAGTATGTAGATCCAACAGTATTTATAAGGTATAACAATTTTATCAATAATTGAGTTTTAAATAAAAATAAATTCATGGTGAATGTGATGTCAATAACTAAGGGAATTGTGACTTGAGTAGTAATATAGTTTCGGTTACAGACAAACAAACACACAATCTCCATTATAATAAGATTATTATTATTATTATTATTATTATTATTATTATTAAATAAGCTATTCATTATAAAATTAAGTCCATGACTAATAATTTGATGAAAATTTAATTAATATCGGACAATTCCCTAATTTTTGGCAATTGTTCTAAAATATAGAAATTTAAAAAAGTATTACCTCCCTTGGTTCTCATTATGCATACCTGTGTGTATGAATGTGTGTGAGAGAGAAAGAGGAGAAATGTGTGTGTGTGTGTATGTGTGTTGTAGCCTCTTTTTGAATTTAAATTGTAAGAGTAATCTCCTTCCTAATTCAGTAAGAGACGAGACGAGACAAACAAACACATTCATTGTCCTAAGTGTTCCTTGTTCTTTTTTTCAGACTGTGTAAAGAAAAGAAAAAAGAAATCTGACGAATTGATAGAGAAAAAAAAGTAAGTATGACCATTTAATGTTTTCTTTTTCTTTCTTTTTTATTTCCATTAATATACTGTATGTCCCCAGAACGTGTTTTATGTTTTCCCGCTAAAGTATACTATACACTTTTAGAATCTCATTTATTTACAATTAGATATACTGTATAATCCCCTACGCCGGATTAATATTTTCCATCTAAATTTAAGGATCACTTTTGAAATCTCATCTACGCATTTATTTTGATTTAAATAAGTGGTGACATTTTTTTGTTTTATTTTTGTAATTGAGGGGTGTTACCAAGTTTTAAAAGCGAATTAGAAATAATTAAATCTATTATTTAAGGTCAAACTTTGTCTAAATCGATAAGTAGTAAGATAATAACCATAATCAAAAAAAGAAAAATATAATTACATATGCAGTTTATTTTAAAAAGATTTAAAACTATTTGTTTTGGTCAATTTCAACGATAACAGCCAGTTAGCCTCGTTTTCGATGTTTTTAAGTGCTTGTTTACAATTTTACTGTAACATTCGCGATTGCAAAAAAATTTACCAAAAATCAGGTAATTATCTGATTTTAATGAAATTTTCAGTATTGATTTAACAATTAATGAATTTTATAATGCATCAGTTATTTTATTTCAAAACTTTAATTTAGTATTTTTCCTATGAAAAATTAATATATAAAATTCATTTAAAATATGAAAATGCTGATGTTAAGTTTAAAATCTTATATTTTTAGATTCTAAAAATTAATATCTACTTAATGCAAACCTTATTTTAGGCGGCAAAAGTAATAATTTTTGAAGAAAAACTCGATTGAAAGTGTACCCCCTCCCCCTTTTAAGCAGAAAAAACATCGATGTATAATGTTTTCTTTTATAAAATAATAGCCAATTGAATAATTATCGAAATGAGTAAAAAAGAAATTTCTAAAAAATGTATTATTTATTATTTTTTTACATTTTATTTTTCGATTTTCGGTACTTATTTTCTCATAGAAAAGCCACCGTAAAAAAAAGTTTGTTTCTATTCATAACTTCGGTCTTTTATCTCATTATTTATACTGTAATTAGTATCGAAAATGATCAATTCGCAAAACATTTTACGCCCCCCAACATAAGGGGGTCGAAATTAAGTGACCTGAAAAAATGAGAAAGTTTTGAAATAAATTAAATAATGCATTATAAAGATCATTCATTGATACATAAACACTGGAAATTTCATTAAAATCCGATAATTTCCGGATTTTTGGTAAATTATTTTCTGTAGGGGGGCTAAAGTCATTTTGTCAAAAACGCATTTTAGGCTCCATTTGCCAGTCCTAATTTATACCATTTAAACCCCCAACACAATTTCTTTATTAACAAATTTTATTATTAAATTCTTTAATAAAATATTAAATTTTAATACAATGTATTAAAATGAGCTCATCACCAAATTTTATTATTTTTTGTTGTCTTGTGAAATATAAATTGATATTTTATCTGTATTTTGTTATTATTTTTATTATTCTAAATGAAACATTGTTTTTCGTGCATGAGTATTTATTACTTTCTTTCATATTCAAATTATTCTATTGATAACTGTATTCTAGGTACCACCAATCAGTTTAGGCATCTTGAATAAAACGGAAATAAATATTTCGAACATTGTCTATCAAAAATCTCGTAAAAAAAAAGATCGTACAGGGTTGTTACAAAGAAAAATAGTTAATTCAACGATCAATTATCCGATTGGGAAAAATTACATCGTTTTCTTAAAAAATAAATAAACCTATCCATATTACATGCGAGTTGGATGTATTAATTCTTAAAATCGAAATAAAATGAAAATTTGAAATATTTGAATTTTTGAAAAAAATGATAAATAATCATATATTTACTTTTTATCTAATAGTCGAAAAATTAAATAAAATTTTTAGCTAAGAAAAACAAAACTTTGGTTACTGAAAGTGTTTGTCTCTTCGTATATTTGTAAAACAAATATGTCAGTTTGCTTCCGTATATTCTAAGAATCACACATTACTATTCAACAATAAAAATTACAAATTTTTTAAAAAATTAATCAAGCTTGGATCGGACCAACTTTTAGTTCACCTGAATTCTGAAATTCATATTTTTAAATATCCGTGAAAAATTCGTTTTTCGAAAAAAAAAATAAATTATTTCACGCAGAAAATAAAAATATTATCACACAAAAAGATTGAAAATCTCTAAAAATTAATTTCTTTAAAAAATTTTTTTTTTTTTGACAATTTAATAGAATATGGTGGATTCGTAGGGAATTTCTACTCTGCTTTTAGAAGAGGAACCATTTGAACTAAAAATGAAGAATTTGCAAATCAATGGTGCTATGGGTGTCATAAATCTAAGAAGTAGCCTCCCCTTCCGTGACCTGTCGTCCAGCTCTGTCTCTGTTTTCTTCTCTCTCCCTTTCTTTCTCTTATTTTATTTTTATAATATATATCTATCTATCCCCTCTTCTAAAAGCAACAGTAGATAATTCCCTATCGAATCCATCATATTGTGAAATTCTAAAACGTGCGAATAGTGAATTTCAGCTCAATGGCTCTATATTCCATGACACCGAGGTAAACTATTCATTTGTTAAAATTAAATTTTTTAAAGGTTCACATTCAAATTACTTGTGGTTTCGCAATATTTATACAAAAAGTTTGAAATTCGATTCTACTAAACCATTGAAAAACAATGAAAGATAATTTGCAAATCATGGTGGGCAAGGGTGTCATAAATCTAAGAAGTAGCCTCCCTCTCTCGTGGACCTGTCTACAGTCTGATCTGATTCTTCTGCACTTGATCCACCCCATTAACGCTAAACTAGGAGGGGACAGTGGACTATATACTAGTTAAATTATCTTACGCCTTCTCTCCCCCTCTTCCTCTCCCCCCCTATGCAAAATTCTAATGCACCCGGCACATAAAACCAAGCCATGGGTAGCAGATGGTGGATGTGAGATGCGGCGGAAGAGCCTAAATAGGCCAACGGGATTATAATAAGTGCTGGGCGGAAGAACCCTGAATGGGTCACGGCCAGGATCAACAGTTCAGTGAGAACTACTGCCTCATCTCTAAGGACGGCGCTATTGAATGAGTCAAACAGCTATCGATAAGATATCAATGACCTTAGACCCACCGAATATTACAATGAACATTACACAACAGTTTAAATGTGTCATGTTTTTTGAGCTCCGTAGGGTATTTATCGAACACTGGGCCGGTGCTCGAGCCTCAGCAGATCGCGTACCGTTTTTATAGCAGGGGGTACATTGCTACATGATTTTTGAACTTTGTGTAATGTCATGAATATTTTCGGTTGGGTCAAGGTCATCGATATCTATCGGTAGCTGTTTGACTCATCAATAGGCGCCGGTCTTAGAGATGAGGAGCAGTAGTTACCTAACTGAACTTGTTGATCCTGGCCGTTGACCCATTCAGGGTTCTTCCGCCCAGCATCTTATGATATACACCGTTGGCCTATTTAGGCTCTTCCGCCGCATCTCACATCCACCATGCTGCTACCCATGGCTTGGTTTTATGTGCCGGGTGGCATGTAGAATTTTGCATGAGGGGGAGGAGAGGAAGAGGGGGAGAGAAGGCGTAAGATAAGTTTTAACTTAGTATAAGTCCACCTGTCCCCTCCTAGTTTAGCGTTAATGGGGGTGGATCAAGTGGCAGAGAAAGGGAGAAAGAGAAACAGAGACAGAGCTGTGACGACAGGTCCACGAGAGAGGGAGGCTACTTCTTAGATTTATGACACCCATAGCCCACCATGATTTGCAAATTATTCTTTCATTTTTAGTTCAAATGGTTATAGTAGAATCAGAATTTCAAACTTTTGTATAAATATGCGAAACACAAGTAATTTGAATGTGAAACTTTAAAAAATTAATTTTAACAAAAATGAATAGTTTACCTCGGTGTCATGGAATATAGAGCCATTGAGCTGAAGATTCAACTATTCGCACGTTTGAAGAATTTCACAAATATGATGGATTCGATAGGGAATTATCTACTGTTGCTTTTAGAAGAGGGGGATAGATAGATATATATATAAAAAAATAAAATAAGAGAAAGAAAGGGAGAGGGAGAAAGAAAAACAGAGACAGAGCTGTGACGACAGGTCCACGGAAGAGGGAGGCTACTTCTTAGATTTATGACACCCATAGCCCACCATGATTTGCAAATTATTCTTTCATTTTTAGTTCAAATGGTTCCCCCTCTTCTAAAAGCAAGAGTAGATAATTCCCTATCGAATCCACCATATTCTATTAAATTGTCAAAAAAAAAAAAATTTTTAAACAAATTAATTTTTAAGAGATTTTCAATCTTTTGTGTGATTAAATATTTTTATTTTCTGCGTGAAATAAATTTAATTTTTTTTTCCGCGTCAAAAAATCGAATTTTTCACGGATATTTAAAAATATGAATTTCAGAATTCAGGTGAACTAAAAGTTGGTCCGATCCAAGCTTGATTAATCTTTTTAAAAGAATTTGTAATTTTTATTGTTGAATAGTAATGTGTGATTCTTAGAATATATGGAAGAGCAAAACTGACATATTTGTTTTGTTTTTATATAAAGAGACAAGACACTTCTCAGTAACCAAGTTTGTTTTTCTTAGCGTAAAAAATATTTTATTTAACGTTTTCGACTAATTAGAATAAAAAGTAAATATATATTGATTATTTTATCAGTTTTTTTCAAAAATTCAAATATTCAAATTTTCATTTTATTTTCGATTTTAAGAATTAATACATCCAACTCGCATGTAATAGGGATAGGTTTATTTATTTTTTTAAGAAAACGATGTAATTTTTCCCAATCGGATAATATGATCTTTGAATTAACTGTTTTTCTTTGTAACAACCCTGTAGGATCTTTAATTGTTTTTTACGAGATTTTTGATAAACAAAGTTCGGAAATATTTATTTCCGTTTTATTCAAGATGGCCTAAACTGATTGGTGGTACCTAGAATACAGTTATCAATAGAATAATTTGAATATGAAAGAAAAGTAATAAATACTCATGCACGAAAAACAATGTTTCATTTAGAATAATAAAAATAATAACAAAATACAGATAAAATATCAATTTATATTTCACAAGACAACAAAAAATAATAAAATTTGGTGATGAGCTCATTTTAATACATTGTATTAAAATTTAATATTTTATTAAAGAATTTAATAATAAAATTTGTTAATAAAGAAATTGTGTTGGGGGTTTAAATGGTATAAATTAGGGACTGGCAAATGGAGCCTAAAATGCGTTTTTGACAAAATGACTTTAGCCCCCCTACAGAAAATAATTTACCAAAAATCCGGAAATTATCGGATTTTAATGAAATTTCCAGTGTTTATGTATCAATGAATGATCTTTATAATGCATTATTTAATTTATTTCAAAACTTTCTCATTTTTTCAGGTCACTTAATTTCGACCCCCTTATGTTGGGGGCGTAAAATGTTTTGCGAATTGATCATTTTCGATACTAATTACAGTATAAATAATGAGATAAAAGACCGAAGTTATGAATAGAAACAAACTTTTTTTTACGGTGGCTTTTCTATGAGAAAATAAGTACCGAAAATCGAAAAATAAAATGTAAAAAAATAATAAATAATACATTTTTTAGAAATTTCTTTTTTACTCATTTCGATAATTATTCAATTGGCTATTATTTTATAAAAGAAAACATTATACATCGATGTTTTTTCTGCTTAAAAGGGGAGGGGGTACACTTTCAATCGAGTTTTTCTTAAAAAATTATTACTTTTGCCGCCTAAAATAAGGTTTGCATTAAGTAGATATTAATTTTTAGAATCTAAAAATATAAGATTTTAAACTTAACATCAGCATTTTCATATTTTAAATGAATTTTATATATTAATTTTTCATAGGAAAAATACTAAATTAAAGTTTTGAAATAAAATAACTGATGCATTATAAAATTCATTAATTGTTAAATCAATACTGAAAAAATTCATTAAAATCAGATAATTACCTGATTTTTGGTAAATTTTTTTGCAATCGCGAATGTTACAGTAAAATTGTAAACAAGCACTTAAAAACATCGAAAACGAGGCTAACTGGCTGTTATCGTTGAAATTGACCAAAACAAATAGTTTTAAATCTTTTTAAAATAAACTGCATATGTAATTATATTTTTCTTTTTTTGATTATGGTTATTATCTTACTACTTATCGATTTAGACAAAGTTTGACCTTAAATAATAGATTTAATTATTTCTAATTCGCTTTTAAAACTTGGTAACACCCCTCAATTACAAAAATAAAACAAAAAAATGTCACCACTTATTTAAATCAAAATAAATGCGTAGATGAGATTTCAAAAGTGATCCTTAAATTTAGGTGGAAAATATTAACCGGCGTAGTGGATTATACAGTATATCTAATTGTAAATAAATGAGATTCTAAAAGTGTATAGTATACTTTAGCGGGAAAACATAAAACACGTTCTGGGGACATACAGTATATTAATGGAAATAAAAAAGAAAGAAAAAGAAAACATTAAATGGTCATACTTACTTTTTTTTCTCTATCAATTCGTCAGATTTCTTTTTTCTTTTCTTTACACAGTCTGAAAAAAAGAACAAGGAACACTTAGGACAATGAATGTGCTTGTTTGTCTCGTCTCGTCTCTTACTGAATTAGCAAGGGAGATTACTCTTACAATTTAAATTCAAAAAGAGGCTACAACACACATACACACACACACACACATTTCTCCTCTTTCTCTCTCACACACATCATACACACAGGTATGCATAATGAGAACCAAGGGAGGTAATACTTTTTTAAATTTCTATATTTTAGAACAATTGCCAAAAATTAGGGAATTGTCCGATATTAATTAAATTTTCATCAAATTATTAGTCATGGACTTATTTTATAATGAATAGCTTAATTTAATAATAATAATAATAATAATAATAATAATAATCTTATTATAATGGAGATTGTGTGTTTGTTTGTCTGTAACCGAAACTATATTACTACACAATTCCCTTAGTTATTGACATCACATTCACCATGAATTTATTTTTATTTAAAACTCAATTATTGATAAAATTGTTATACCTTATAAATACTGTTGGATCTACATACTAATAACATGCAAGTATATTTATATATTCAACAGAATAGCGGTTTACAGTGTGAACGAGAAGGCTAATTTGCATATTGATATCAAGAATTTGATTTTAATAAATATATGCTTAGTATTATTGATTTCTAATTGTTTGGTTTTCTCTTAATGAATCTGAGCAAAAATCTCGGGGATAAATCTTTAATGAAATCTATAAACAAGATGAAAGAACTGTAATTTTATTAAATACTTCATAATCTAACTAAATAGATAAATTAGGAAAAATGAAAGACGGGAGAGTGATGGAAAATGATGGAAGGGTTAGATTTAAAGCTGTTCTATTTTTCGATTCTACCCGATCAGTTTATCATTTTCTAAATAGTTTCTAATTTGATATGATATTTTATTACATCAAAACCTAAATACTTGCACCCGAAGGGTGCATATATTTGCTAGTAATAATAATAATAATAAACAAAACAAAAAACTTAAACAATAATTTTTGTAACAATTCAGAATGTGTGAATGTGTGGCGGGGGTGACCTTTGTTCATTCAAAGTAAAATATTTCTGGTCCCAAATTTTTACATTTCTTGAAAGATGAAATTCTGAAGAAAATTTTCAGAAAAACAAATCAAATCAAATCCAATTAAAAAAAATAATATAGATTCAATATCCTAAAAATTTAAAATTTTATTGCCTAAACACGCAAATCAGTCGTAAAATTAAAACATATTACAGTAGTTATGTGCAAAATATCGCTGATTATATAAAAGGGTGATCAGGAAATTCTTCTAAAAATCATATAAAATAAACTAACGATCCGATTTTAATAAAACTTTCGGTTTATGAAGTAATAAAAGACGAACTTTATTGTAAATAAATTTTTACTAAACTGAAAAGACTAATAATTTTTTTCATTAGTTTTTGTTTCGCGTACTTTTAAAAAGTGAGATGGAAATTACCTTTTTTACATTGCATACCAGTTTCCCTTCTTCTCTTCGTCGATAATGTAATTTTTTACGAAGTAGATCACAACAGCAAGCAAGTCATTGTTGTTTCTTTGTTTTTAGTCTTTGTTTTCACAGGCGGTGTCCTGACTTCCTGTCCCCTGTAAACTGATGTACCTTCATGGGGTCCGGAATTACCAACTTTTCTCTTTCTGTTTTAACATTTCCAATAAAGAATGTCACAATAATCACCAAAGCAGAGAGTAAATCATTTGATTTGTTATATTACACTCTTGGGTATGTTGCCCAAGGCGAAAAAAGATGACTTTTAATTAGCTATGTGCAAAATATCGCTAACTAAATAAAAGGGTGATCACAGGAAATTCTTCTAAAAATCATATAAAATAAACTAACGATCCGATTCTAATAAAACTTTCGGTTATGAAGTAATAAAAGACGAACTTTTATTGTAAATAAATTTTTACTAAATTGAAAAGGCTAATAATTTTTTTTTGTTTCACGCATTGATTCCCCGTACAAAGATCCTTTTTTTTTCTTTTTTTTTTGTTGTTGATATAAATGATTTTTACATTTTTGGAAAGATAATTTAATGACGGAACATATGTAAAAAAAAAATAAATCGCTATCTTGTATCTAATTTATTTGCTTGTCTGTATTTAACTTGTTTCTCATTTATATCTTATTATAATGGAGATTGTGTGTTTTTCTCTCTGTAACCGAAACTATATTACTACTCAAGTCACAATTCCCTTAATTATTTACGTCAAATTCTCCATGATTTCATTTTAAATTAATTATCATTTTAAAAATTTTGATTTTGTGATAAAAGTTAGTTCTAAAACTAGCTATGTGCAAATAATCGCTGGCTCTAAAAAAGGGTGATCACAGGAAATTCTTCTAAAAATCATATAAAATAAACTAACGATCCGATTTTAATAAAACTTTCGGTTTATGAAGTAATAAAAGACGAACTTTATTGTAAATAAATTTTTACTAAACTGAAAAGACTAATAATTTTTTTCATTAGTTTTTGTTTCGCGCATTGATCCCCCCAACAAAGATCCTTTTTTTTTTTTTTTTTTTTGTATATAAATAAATTTTACATTTTTCGAAAGACAATTCAATGACAGAACATATATAAAAAAAGATAATTCGGTAATAAATCAGTTTTGGAAATAGGGCATCTTAAACATTGAAACTTAAATCTCGTAAATAAGAAAAAAAATGTATCCTTTTTTTTTTTTAATTGTTAGATTATTTTCAAAATAATTTTATATTAAAAGTTCCTATTGTCTACATTTTTATTTTATTTTTCAGAGATTTTAAAAAATTTATAAAATGTAAAATAAATACTTTTCTTTAATGTCTAGCAAAATCGTATTTATTTAATCAAAGAAAATACTGTATAAAAAATATCTCGCTAGAAATAATGACATAATATATGGGGTAATACTTTTTTGGTACGGCCAACTGCCTGACGCTCGAGTCCAGCCAATTAGCCCCGCCCACAGATTTTTATAGCCCCACCCACAGATTTTTATAGCCCCGCCTACAAATCTTAATGAAAAGAAAGATCGTACTTTTCAAAAGTACAGTCATATATTACTTTTAAAACGTAATATTTTTTAGCTTAGAAAATTGAAAGTTTTAATTAAAATAACTTTGAATCATGTAAATTTAGAGTTCTACAAACATTTTTTCTTTAATTATTTGAATATGCACGAATCTTTACATTCCTTTTTTTTTTTTTTTTTTTACAAATCAAACAATCATTTCATGTTTCCCCTCACGCAATAAATTTTAAGAACATCTTTGAGTTAAAACTTATTAAAACTATTATAATTATTAAACTTATTAAAAAACAAAACAAAAAATAAATAAATTACGTAAATTCTGAAATTTATGAATTGAAAATAATTTTTGAAGTAAAAATGGTACATAATTTGGAATTGTTTTGTTTTTGTGTTTTAATATTAAACGTAAATAGCAGCATGTGTCAGCCTCGTAACGTTTTGATTTGCTTTGGGGGATGGGGACAAACTTGTTTTTCATTTAAAACATTAAATAATTTTGTTTAACTTTTTAAAACTTTAAAATTTTATGTTATTCGATGTTTTCTGGTTTAAAATTAGTAAAAAAAAGTTAAATTCAAATGAAAAACTAAAATATTTATACACGCTTACAAATCTTAATGAAAAGAAAGATCGTACTTTTCAAAAGTACGGTCTATTTTACTTTTAAAACGTAATATTTTTTAGCTTAGAAAATTGAAAGTTTTAAATAAAACAACTTTGAATCATGTAAATTTACGGTTCTACAAACATTTTTTCTTTGGTTATTTGAATATGCACGAATCTTTACTTTTTTTGTTTTGTTTTGTTTTTTTAGAAATAATCAAACAATCATTTCCTGTTTCCCCTCACTCGATAAATTTTAAGATCTTTGAGTTAAAACTTTATTAAAAAACAAAAAAAAAATAAATAAATTACGGAAATTCTGAAATTTATGAATTGAAAATAATTTTTGAAGTAAAAATGGTACACAACTTGGAATTGTTTTGTTTTGGTGTTTTTTTTTTTTTTATATTAAACGTAAAAAGCAGATGCCAGCCTCGTAATGTTTTCAAAAGTACGACCACGAAATCATGTAAATTTAGGGTTCTACAAACATTTTTTTCTTTAGTTATTTGAACTAGCAAATATATGCACCCTCCGGGTGCAAGTATTTAAGTTTTGATATAATAAAATATCATATTAAATTAGAAAGGTTAATGAAACTTAATAAGAATTCAGATAAAAATATTTGGAACAGAGGGGGTATGATTGAAAAATAGAACAACGTTGAAACTAACTCTTCTACCATTTACCATTACTCCCGCCTTTCATTGGTAAATTTTCCTAATTTAACTATTTAGTTAAAATAAGAAGTAAAGAATAAAATTACAATTATTTCTTCTTGTCATTGGATTACTTTTAAGATTTATCCCCGAGATTTGTTGCTCATATTCATTAATATAAAACCAAAAAATTAGAAATCAATAATACTAAGCATATATGTATTAAAATCACATTTTTAAGATCGAAATGCAAAGCCTTCCAATTCACACTGTAAACCGCTATTTTGTTGTGTATATAAATACAATTGCATGTTCTTAGTATGAGGTTTAAATAAAAATAAAATCATGGAGAATGTGATGTAAATAACAAAGAGAAGAAGATCTTTGAGTTAAAACAATAAATAAATAAATTACGGAAATTTATGAATTTATAACCACGAGTGTGGCAGACAGGTTAATAGTCAAAGAAATAAAACGAACAACTAGAATTGAACAAAACATGTATTACATATTGTTACATTCGCCTATCGTTTTGTTGTATAGCAAAAGTCGAAATCTCCCGATTCACTATTAGAATATACATACACTCGCCAACGGGACGGACAAAGTCGGAAGTGTCCTCTATCGTTACCTAAAACGGAATGACCATTTTAACATATATCTGCGCATGGGCTCCGATCGGAGTTCCGCTTTGATAGTCAATTCCTGACATTAAATAAAAATAAAAAAATTGGTAAATAAAATTCGCATTATCATCCAATGAAAGCGATTCCCGGGTGAAAAAACAAACAACTTCACTTGATCCAACTTCGGCTAGCAATCTCTATAAAACGAACAGCTTTGAAAGGCACCGACAGTCAGAGATTTAGACACCATCACGAACGCAGTCTGACGAGCGCTAGCAAAACGAAGGACACATCAAAGGCGGCGGATCACACCCCCAACTTACCCAAACCTGACCTCACCAGGCAGTCAAATCAACAAGTCAACTACCGAACATTTCTATATCGCACAACAGATACAAAAAATTCTTCTACTAAAACACAATATTCGGCCTACATCACCACCCCACTACCACAGTCACGCTGGACATTTTACGGACTTAATATCCACCCATAACTATAACCAAATTTATCCTGTAATTCTCATTTCTATCCTTTCACCGTTCTCATGTTGTTTTTCTTAATACAATTTTAAAACTTAAACTCTGTGTTTTGTTCATTTCCTCATCACCATACGCTTGCATGCTAATACGGTTTATAACAGTTTCAATGCTATACAGCGCTTTTCATTAGAGTTTACCAAAGAAAGATGAGAGGTATACATATAACAATTTGGCAATGAATAACAAGACAACGTATATATATTTATAACATAACATTTAATTCAAATTTGTAAGCTGGGAGAATCATGATACGGACGCCGACAGGCTAGGATTCATAATGTCATTTGGCGGAATTATTTCTTCAAATCAATTTACAAATGTTCGCAACGAAAGAAATTTGCACTTATCTTTTTTATGGGTGATTCATTTTCTGTATTAATGACTATTCCGGGTATCATTTCTTTATATGGCATTTTTAATCCTGGTAACTTTCTTCTTGGGAATAATTTTTCTCCCCTTCCCCCACGCTGACCGGGTCCCGAGTACTGACTGAAAAAAAAAACCCTCTGGGATCGCTTTCCTTCCCCCAACGTGACGTCACCTGTCTCTCGGTAGGCTTGGCGTACGTGGGTAAAGCAACGAGTGTAGTATCAGTTTTTCGTTTCCCTCCGCAAGGTCGGCTACGTGCTAATGACGTAGCGAAATTTTTCTTCTTCCGGTGAGCTTTTAGGGTCACATTCTAGGAGCCCCCCTCTCCTGGCGTCCGACAGTCTCTCAGAATATTCTAGGAGTTTCCAAAATTGTTGATAATTTGATTAAACGTAACACATATAAAGAGTTGCAACCTTAGTTCGTCTGCGCAAATATAATTTGTCACTTATCTGGTGTATCCTGAGATATGGGGTATTAACGGAGACCTTGCTACGGCCCTCTGTTCCGTTCGGATATGATGGACTTGCTGTTTGATGTCCGACTCCGATTTCTAGTTGTTGAGGAAGAGATGGGGCGACCCTTTTTCAGGTCTGTCCCCAGTGCTAGCTGGATCAGAAGAGAGCATGAGTTTGCACAAACCTAATATTACAGGACAGGACCCGTCGTGTTGGGAATTATAGTGGCAAGATAAAACAAGGATAAAATAACAGGTAATAAACACAACTCAAGGCTTTACAACAAAACAATGCGTTTATCAAACAACAAGAACATGTAACACACAAAATACAATACGTGAGATGATATACAAGTATATATAAGATTTACAAAGTCTATGCAAGATTCACAAATGTATGCAAGATTAACAAAATGCACTGTATATGGTGTGTAATGATTTGCAAAATTAATGTCTTTGCGAAACTTATCTGTCTCTTGTTTAGAAGTGTGATTTTACGAAAATCTACGGCTCCACCCTTTGGCAGGTTTCAAACAGGTCGTTCTCGATGTCAGTGACGGGTAGGCTTCAAAAGCATGTCTTATCTCGACCTCTGGTGCTGGGAAAAGAGCGATTCCTAGTTGTTAGTTGCCTTTTACGCGGACAGCGGCCCTGCATTAGCTGTTCCTGTTCTTCTCGTTCCGTGAACGCCTGGAGCTTAAATTTACGTCCTTCCGAGATAGATTCCAGCAGGCAAGAGGGGATGGATAGCAGTTTTCACTATCAAAATTGGCGGTCCAAACTGAGCCTCGTAACGTGTGCTCTGATTGGTCGCCGGCAAAGGCCCTTAGCCAATCGCATGAGTTTTCTCACCAGTTTATGGCTAAGTCATTA
Organism: Doryteuthis pealeii; assembly: GCA_023376005.1. NCBI lineage: Eukaryota > Metazoa > Mollusca > Cephalopoda > Myopsida > Loliginidae > Doryteuthis > Doryteuthis pealeii. The sequence goes on from CM042177.1 coordinate 56,371,499, forward strand.
GGCTCTGTCGCTATAGACAAAGGGAGATAATTAGAATTGTTTAAGATAGTATTTCTTATAGTCGCTAACTTTTTTCATGACCGTCCAGAACAAAAATTATCAACCGTCCCGAATGGAGTTGGTCCAAACTCTATTCGGGACGATTGATAATGGGGTTTGGACCGTCCCGAAATCAAAATATTTTTGTTTAATTCATTAGCATCATCTATACTTGTCAGTCATCAGTAGCATAATAACATGTAATAAAACATTAAGAAAAACTGAAGCAGTGATAATTCTGGATATTTGGACACAACATCCATTTCCTAGTGTGTTTTGACCTAAAAAAAACAAATCCTGTTTTACTTTAAGTTACCCTGAGTTTGATTTATTCATAACAGAATTGCTTTAAAACTAATAAATATGTTTACTGGTTTAAAATGGTTGAATATTTTATAAGCTCATATTTCTAATAATAAATATATTTAATGTGACATCAGCAGGAGCAAACTCCACCCACTTTCGCACAAGATTCTGTTCCCGCTTTTTTAAAAACCTTTTTATAAAAACTATTTTAGTTCGTAATAAATCTTTGTTGAATCTACCTCGTGTGTGTCCGTCTCCTCACATTCTCTTTTACCTATTGTAATTTTTTTTTCACGCATTGTTTCAACTATGCAATCCGACTACTCAACCTCAACAGGTTATGCACCCAGTTATAAAAATAGAATTTACTTTGATGGAAATCCTGAACAATTTCAATTATGGGAAATTAAATTTATTTCCTACTTACGACTCCAGAAGCTGGCACATATTTTGGAATTCAAGACAGATGATATCGACTTTTTAAATTTTTTGGTCTTAATTTGGAGATGTTTTTTTTTTCTATTAAAAATGGGTGCTAATTCTTCCAGTGCTTTTTCTTTGATGGAATTAGTGACCATGAAGTGGAGAAAGTTTTGTGTATAATTTTTTGGTCTTGCTTTGAAGGATATGTTTTTATTTAAGCAATTATATTCGTTTTCAGACTTAGGGTCTTCAATACTTCGACCATTAATTTTTTCAAAAGAGATTTCCTCATAAAAAATCCTTTTTGCTTTTAATACTTAGATGTCTAAAGATATTATCACTAAGTGGTCAAACTTCACGGTGGTCGTACAATTCTCTTAAACTTTACAGCTTAATCTTTTGTGTTTGTAAAAAGGACAACTACCCACCCATTTACCTATGCCTGGGCTTTAACAAATTTTATTTTTATTCATTTATTCTGACCATGTTCTTCCTCAATCATAGTATCACAGCTGCTATTCATTTTAAAAGTGAATTAAAATTGATTAAATTAATTATTTAAGCTAAAATGTTTGTCTAAGCCGAAAAGTAGTAACATAATGAGCATCAGTATAAAAAAAAAAGAAGCAAAATAATATTACTCATAGAATTTATTTTTAATATATTTAAAACAATTTTTTCAGTCAACTTTGACTGCATATAGCCTGAAACACTTTAAAATCCGTGTTTACAAAATATATGTAACATTCACTATTGAAAAAAATTACTAAAAATCAGGGAATTATTCGATTTTAATGAAATTTTCAGTATTGATTTATCAATTAATAAATTTTATAATGCATCAATTATTTTATTTCAAAACTTTAATTAGGTATTTCTGCTATATATATATATATATATATATATATATATATATATATATAGAATTCATTTAAAATATGACCAGGAAAATTTTAAGTTTAATATGTCATATTAAATTCTAAAAAAATTTTTGGTTGAAAACTGGATTGGAAATTAAGAGACCCCCTTAAACGGAACAAATATTGATGTATATTTCTTTGTTTTATAAAATACTAGGGGATTATATAATTATCGAAATGAATAAAATAAGAAATCTCCAAAAAATTATTTTTTTTTAGTTTTTATTTTCATTTTATTTTTCAATTTTAGGTAATCATTCATTACCTTAGCAGATTCTTTAAAAAATTGTTTTTCTTCTATTCACACCTTCGGTCTTTTTATTTATGCAGAAAAAATATCAACCACATATATACCTCACTGATATTTTGCACCCCAAAATCAAGTGGGAGGGGGAAGGAACTGAAAAAGTCAGAAAATTTTGAAATAAAATTTTTTTTTTGTTTTGTTTTACGGCATATCAACCTCAGTGGGTCATTTAATGCCGATAAAGTTTTGAAATAAATCAATTCTTAATGGATAATACAATTTTTTTATAAATACATTTTTCTATTTAACCCATAGATGGGACCCTAACAGGTATTACCACTCCGGGTCAGAGTGGACCAGGGAGCAATGGTGATGAAGGGGTGCTCCACATTCCACAAACCTCCAGAACTGGGACCTCACCATCAGATAGAGTTTAACGTCATTCCCAGGACATGTAGACCCGCAGCCACCGCCTTCTAGCATCCATATGATAAAATGGGGTTGGGGCTAGCCATAAGGGCAATAGGGTTGGGAAAATCATATAGGTGCTAGGGCTTGACGTGACCAGCCGATTGATCGGAGGGGGCCTCTCCGACCGCCCGTCTAGCCCAAGATAGGGCCAAAGTGGAGTATTGCATGTCATGAACTGCTCATCCACCTGGGCTCTATCCTTAAGCATCACGGATTGCCGCCCACGGCCAACAGGTGGCCCCATTGGGGGAGTCTTACCCCTCTGCAGAGGTGCAGTCTGTGCACTCTAACGCCCCAGCCGACAGGGTGGATGAAATAAAATAACTGATGTATTATAAAATTCATTCATTGATAAATCAACACTGAACATTTTATCAAAATCGGATAATTCCCTGATTTTTGATAATTTTTTTCACAACGGCGGGCTCAAAATTGTATTGAAAAATAACAACAACAAAAAAACACGGATTTTTTGACAAATGGTGTTATAGTGTTAAGTAGGGCTGTTTGATGTCAATATTTAATAAAAGTGTTCAAACATTTAAAGACCATAAAACAATCCAACACATGGCATAGAAAACAAAACTCTTGATTAAACAAACAAAATTGTATTAACATGAAGTTTACAAAAGGTAATACACGATACTTGGCAAAGTTCTGTAAAAAGGTGCTTTTTAAAAAGTTCAATGTAAAATATAAGCAGAGATGTTATAAATCTCTAAGTGAGAAAGAAAAGGTGAAAGTTTAAAGTCAACACAACAGTCAGGCATAAGTTGAATGCATCTAATGTTTATCTCCGATAGCGTAGGTTATTTAAAGAGAGAGATAGTTCATACCTTCGGCATGTGTGAGAAATGTTCTTAAAAAAGGGTGACGTGAATTCCCTTAGACAAGTTATATCTTTCTGGTTAGGATCCGAAAAGGTGGCTTTTTTATAGTCCAGGATAGGCTCCAAAAGGGGTCTATTTGATAAATTTTCTTTTTTGGCGCGAACGTCTCCCATTGGTTGAAATTGTACAAATTTTTATTTTAATTTTTCTCTTTTACTAGGGTGCGCAATCCCCATGCGAAACTACCTATTTTTGTCATTCGACTTCTGTCTGTCGAAGTATGAACTTCCGGCTCGCCACAGTGTATCCTCATGGAACAACATTAAAAGATGCATTATATATTCCATCCTATAAACAAAATATTTTTTCGGTAGTCAGCGACCCAAAATGGTGCTTCCCTCCATTTTTACAAAAATGGCGCCAAACTCAAGACACCTAATGGATGTATATGTAATATTAAAAAAACAAGGGAAGTTATATTTCCTAAATAATATAAAAACTATACAAACTCTTACTTTAAAAGAATGGCATGGTATTCTTGGACATTGTATGGTGGTAGACCATGATGGTGACAGATAAGTTAGAGTTAAAGAACTACAACAAACAAAAACTTAGAATTGGAATAAAGACATGTATTACTGACATACATAACAAATTGTTGCAAACTTTGGTTTGTCTGCGGGAATGTTATATGAGAATAATAGTCCACTTAGCTGAAATCCTGAGGTAGGTGAATTATCGGAGTCACTTGCTACGGCTATAAAAACTAAATTTTAAAAGAGGCAGGAAATACAATGAATTTATACCAACCCAAAAGCACAGTTAGATTATATATTAATAAACAAGAAGTAGATAAACAGTGCTATTAACTGCGAAGCATACTCTTATTTTGAAAGAGTATCTACCGATCAAAGAATTGCCCCAGTAAATATACGTCTGGGTCTACCGCAGTAATAAGTATCAAAACAGTAAATCTGTACAATATGACTGGTTCTCACTTGCCAATAGTGTTATATGTAATCACTATTCGGTAAGTGAAAGAAACTAATTTGATATCTTTCAGGAGACTTCTGAAAGACATACTGCAAATGACGAATATGAAAAAATTACGGGTCACAGTAGCAGTAGCAACTGAGCACATACCGACTAAACCAGGAGCCACATATACAATTACTTGGGAGGGCACCTCACATGATGCAATGGTTTTCAAGGTATATTTGCAGACCATTGCTAGTAAGCTTATTAAATAACTATACAGCTCCGTGGGAGTCTAAAGCAGTTATAGAAAACTGGATAACATATATATATATATATATATATATATATATATATATATATATATATATATATATATATATATATATATATATATATATATATATATATATATATATATATATATATATATATATATATATATATATATATATATATATATATATATATATATATCATATATCACTTGCTACGGCTATAACTGCTGGATATAAGAGACGTCCTTTTTTGTGGTCAGACTCCGGTGCTTGTCGATCAGAAAGAGCAAGAATTTGCCTCTTTGGCTTTGCTGCCAAAAGAATGCTGGCCTGTGATTGGTTGGTTCATAGACAAGGACGATAACCCCTACCTCAGATTTCTTTACATTCTCCTGATGAAAGGAGAAACATTCAATGATAAAAATCATTGTATGTTTTCATTATAGAAAGGGGTGCAACACCCCTTTTTATTTGATTGTTTTTTTGTTGTTTTGTAAGCATGTTTTTGTTTTTATAGAAATAATTTCGGACTCGACACCCTGATATTTCGGGCATTATTCTAGCCATGCTACTGATTTTTTATTTTTGTGTAATTGTTTTGTTTCCCCATTTATTTATTTTGGGTAGGTAGATGTTAGAAAAAATGGTGTATTTTAGATTAATATTTGACAGGTTACTAGGGTGCGCAATCCCCATGCGCAAACTACCTATTTTTGTCATTCGACTTCTGTCTGTCGAAGTATGAACTTCCGGTTCGCCACAGTGTATTTTATTATTTATATTTATAATCTTAATTAGCATCTTATTCATTCACGATGTCTCTATAATAGACTAGTTGAGTTAGATTGGCAGCAAAACTGCCCATATTTTTAATGTATTTAAAATCTTGAAATATGTGTTATATAACTAAGAAATAAAGGTGTACATATTATATGGAGAGAATAATTTGCATTAAGATTTTAACTGGTGCGAAAAACTGGCAAATAATAATAATAATTATTATTATTATATTTTGGATTAAAAGAGGCTTGTTTTCTATCATTTCATACTTAAAAAAGAACTAGAGGAACTGGAAATCAGAGGAAGAACACCAGCATTGCTGAAATCAGCTAGAATACTCAGAAGAGTCCTGGAAACCTGGGGAGACTTGTTGTCACTCAAGCACCATTGAAAGACCATCAGCTTATACTGGCAGGAATAATAATAATTTGATTTGTTTTTGTTTTTGTGTAATTGTTTTGTTTCCCATTTATTTATTTTGGGTAAGTACATGTTAGAAAAAATGATGGATTCTAGGTTAATATTTGACAGGTTACTAGGGTGCGCAATCCCCATGCGCAAACTACCTATTTTTGTCATTCGACTTCTGTCTGTCGAAGTATGAACTTCCGGCTCGCCACAGATTAATATTTGACAGGTTACTAGGGTGCGCAATCCCCATGCGCAAACTACCTATTTTTGTCATTCGACTTCTGTCTGTCGAAGTATGAACTTCCGGCTCGCCACAGATTAATATTTGTGTGAAGTTTTGCCCAGGACTAATTATTTAAAAAAAATAATGATCCTGAATGCAGCAGTTTAAATGTTGTCTTTAATAATGTTCTTGAATGCAACAGTTTTGAGTCATGGGTGGACTATTTGTCTTTAATAACGATAGTAGTATATAGTAGGCTGTAGTTTAACATCATACCCAGGACTGTTTATTTCATCCGTGCGAGAAAGTTTGGGAATAAAATAACTGATGTATTATAAAATTCATTCATTGATAAATCATTGATTTCATCAAAATCGGATAATTCCCTGGTTTTTGCTAAACAAATTTCAAACAGCAACGTCAAAATTGTATTGAAAAAAAGACCTGAGGAGACTTGCTGTCACTCAGACTCCAGTGAAAGACCATCAGCTAATGCTGATGTGAAAACTCAAAAGGAGTAAATAAATAATAATAATAATAATAATAATAATAATAAAAATTTAAAAAAATTAAAAAAACGGATCACCTTATCACAGCAAGAAGGCCAGACCTAGTGTTGATAAACAAAAAAGAAAGAACTTGTCAACTGGTGGATTTTGCAGTGCCAGCAGATCACAGGGTGAAGTTAAAGGAAAATGAAAAAATAGACAAATATCTGGACCTTGCCAGAGAACTGAAAAAGTTATGGAATATGAAAGTGAAAGTGATACCAATTGTGGTTGGTGCACTTGGAACAGTCCCAGAGGGATTGGAAAAGGGTTTGGAAAGTTTGGATATCAAAGGAAGGATTGAAACCATTCAGAACACTGCACTGCTGCAATCTGCCAGAATACTCAGAAGAGTCCTGGAGACCTGAGGAGACTTGCTGTCACTCAGACTCCAGTGAAAGACCATCAGCTAACACTGATGTGAAAACTCAAAAGGAGTAAATAATAATAATAACAAAATTATTGATAATAAAATAATTCTAATAGTAATTAAATTAATCTCATGTCTTTGTAATTCACAATTGTAATTCAATTGAAATTTAGGATTAAAATTAAAGGATTAAAAAGGATTAAAATCTATCAAAATTTTCAAAATCATTTTATCCAAAAATAATTATTCATTATTCTAATTCAAAAAATATATAAATGTTAAAAATTCTCTCATTATTTGTACATAGATTTTTCACTAATAATTTTTTGTTGAATTGATGAATTATGTTTCTTAAAGATATCAGAACACTCTTCATTTTTCCTAGAATTATAAGAAAAATGCTTCATATTGTAGATGTTTGCTGACAAACTTTTAAGATTTTTACAAGGATTTAAAATAGGTTTTGATTTTTACAATATTTTTAGGTATGTGAACTACATTTTCTACCAGAGGACATAAGAAGAGAAGCACCAGCATTTGATGAAAAAACAGGGGCAGCAATTGAAGTTAAACTTTTAAAAAATCTCTTTGTGATGGCGCAATTCCTAGAATTCTCCCAAACTGTCCCTCATATCTATTATCATCAATCACCTTTAGAGAATCACCAGATTCTAGAAGAATTCGACTGGACAATTCTGCACTTAAAAGTGCTTTAAATGAAAGTGTTAAGGATGTGTTAGCATATACAAAACAAAACAAATTTTATGATATTAATGATCTGGTAGGAAAATTAAATTTTCTTGATAGAGATTACTGGAATGTTATTAGGCAGCAAGAAACAGTTATCATATGCAGTATCATAAAAAAACCATATCCAAAAATAAATTTGTCTCTTTTAATCGAGTCTAATTTTGCAGTTCATGTATTTTGTAGGGATGTGAAAATGGATATGATAGGAGATTATAAAATTCCTAAGCATATAAATTATCAAAATATCCTAGAGATTCTAATAGAAAACATGAAGAAAATGGACACAGAACAACAGCAAGCTAATCCCCCTAGTATAATTTTTATATTAAAATTAATCATGTCATTTTTTATATTGATACAAGATGAATCAAGCAAATATTTTAATTCTATAAAATTTATATATGAGCAGCTAAAATTAATGACACAGAATAAGTTTGATTATTCAACAGAACTGATATTTTCTTCATTATTATATAAATGCTCTCCTAAAGGGTATAGATTATTAAGAGATAGCAAAAATATAATTTTACCTAGTTATTCGACAATTAAAAGAGTAACATTATCAACAAATATGAATCCTTTAATTGAGCAACATGATAACAATTTTCTCATGTATATTAAAAACAAATTTAAGTTACTCGTACAGAGAGACACCACAGTATCTTTACTTGTTGATGAAATTCACCTAAAACCTTATTTTGATTATAAGGGTGGTAATATTGTTGGCTTATCTGACAATAGAAATGAAACTGCAACAAGTGCATTTGCTTTTATGCTTAGCAGTGTATTCTCACCATATAAGGATGTTGTGCATGTTATGCCAACTAAATGTCTTAAAGCTGAAAATGTATTTAATATTGTTAAACGTATTATAATTGGTTTAGAGGAGATAGGCTTTCAAGTATTATCAATCATAACAGATAATAATGCAATAAATAAAAAGGCTATATCTTACTTTTGCAATCCACCAAAGCTTTCGATTGTATATCAACACCCATTTGTTAAGTCTCGGCCTCTTTTCTTTCTATTTGACTCAGTCCATATATTAAAATGCATTAGAAACAATTGGCTTGGTCAAAAAGATGCAACTAAATGCATGCTCTTTCCAAAATTTTGTCATAATGGAAATCATGAATTAAATAGTATCCAAAGTGCCCCATTTTGTACCTTACAGAAACTTCATGCCCTGGAATCTCAGTCAATTTAAAAATATTGTTATAAATTGACCTCAAAAGTTCTTTATCCTACTAGTCTTGAAAGGCAAAATGTTAATTTAGTTCTGCAAATTTTCAATGAATACACTATTCAGGGATTATTGACGTTAGGAAAACAGGAATGTTTGCTTAATTTTTCAGAAGTTGCAGAATATATAAACATATTTTATATTTGGTGGACAATAATGAATGTAAAAACACCATATAAAGGTTGTCGCCTTAGAAATAAATTCTGTAATCCACTTAGAAGAAAATTTTAGATTTCTCTCTGTATTCTGTGACTGGTTAGAATCTTGGAATAGCATTTCTGGAAAAATGGCAAATTAAAAAAAGAAACCTTCACTGCTTTGCATCATACAACCTATGCATTTCTAGAACTGACTAAGTATTGCATGGAAGAATTGAAAATGTTATACATATTACCTGGTAAATTTCAGACTGATCACCTTGAGGCAAGGTTTGGGCAATACCGGCGACTTAGTGGTGATCAGTATAATATCTCAATACGGCAAGTCTTTGAGTGTGAACAAAAAATTAGAATGCTATCAGTTTTAAAATTGAGCTTATCATTTAATCAGCAATGATTTAAAATTGATTTAAATAATTTACAAGAACCAAATTGGGATGAAGTGACAGAGCAGCAAAAGTTAGATATTTATAAATTTACAATTGATGTCAAAGAGGATGATGTTAATAAATGTCGAGAAGTTCTTCCTGTAATATTATATTTAGCCGGTTATTGCTGTTATGCTGTTTTTAAGAAAACTAAATGCAATAATCGCAAAAACCTATTATCTGGAAGAGATAACGTGGAAAAAATACCTGAAATAAACCGCTATTTTCAAGAGATTAATAGAGGTTCTCTCTTATATCCTAATGATACAACTACTAATTTTGTTCTATATAATTATGTAGTCATTGGTAAGCTGATAAAAAATCATTCTTTTCTTCATTCAGTAAATCAAAGGAAATTAGCCATGCATATAACATTGAATGTATTAGCAGACCATGAGCTACTTTTTAATGTTGACACTTGTGATGAAGGTCATAATATTGAAAAAATAGAAAAGATGTTTATCTTAAGCTCTACAAATGCTCTTTTAAATAATTTTTGTTCTAGAGAAAATGATAACATCATTAATAAGTTAAGCAAAAAAAGAAAACTTCAGACATTCAGCTGAATTTTATATCTATAACCTATTTTTCAATAAGTATTATTTGATTTTTTTAATCTGTTTGTATTTAATTGTTTCTATTTATTCACCATTTACTTGTAATTTGTTTGTCTGTTTATATCTAATTACTGATTGTTCATTTATTCATAATTCAGTATATATTGTAAATTTACAGAATAATCATTAAAACTGAAAAAAAAAATCGAATCAAAACAATGCTTATTATAATTTATCTAAACTTGGTTTCAAATTTATATTTAATATATTTATTTATATTTATTGTAATTTGTTTGTCTGTTTATATATAATATTGTAAAAATACAGAATAATCATTAAAATTGAAAAAAAAAGCAAATCAAAACAATGCTGATTATAATTCATATTTAATATATTTATTTATATTTATTGTAATTTGTTTGTCTGTTTATATCTAATTATTGATTGTTCATTTATTCATAATTCAGTTGTTCCTGTATTAAGTAATTATCACTTGATAATTACAATATTGTAAATTTACAGAATAATCATTACAATTTTAAAAAAAAGCAAATCAAAACCATGCTGATTATAATTTACCTAAACTTCATCAAATTTATATTTAGTATATTTATTTATATTTGTTTGTTTATCTAATAATTGATTGTTCATTTATTCATAATTCAGTTTACAGTTTTTAAAAATTAAAATAAAAAAAAACATGCAAATCAAAACAATGTTGCTTATCATTTATAAAAAAATGTTTTCAATTTAAAAAAAAAATATTATGAACGAATTTCAGTTATTAAAGTTTAATGTAATGGTATGTGTTTTTTTGTGTACCTCAGCGCTGCCTTTACAGGTTTTTAAAAATTAAAATAAAAAACATGCAAATCAAAACAATGTTTGTTATTATTTATAAAATTGTTTTCAAATTTGAAATAAATAAAATTATGAACGAATTTCAGTTATTAAAGTTTAATGAAACGTAACACTTGTTTATTTACTGTCTTTACGAGACAACGGTATCTATTTCGCTTGCTCTAAGTTGGGCCTACTTTTGTGACGTCACACACCCAATGAACAGGCCTTCTATATCGGTGGCCTCGGCTCTATCCTTAAGCATCACGGGTCGCCACCCACGGCCAACAGGTTTTACCTCTCTGCAGAGGTGCAATCGGTGCATTCTAACGCCCCACCGACAGGGCGGTGTGACGACTTTCATAATGGCAGCATAAAATGAATTTTTCATGCAATCATCAGTTAAATTGACAAATCTAGGTGCCTAGTAATGATTTATACAGCATGGACTATTCTGAGTCTCATGTCTGTACCTTTATATTAGGTGTACTTTCATATTGTCTTGTCAGTGAATTTTATGTATGTATGTTTATGTACACTATTCTATCTTCTATTGTTTATGTATCTTGTTTATTCATGTGCTGTATTATATAAAATGTTTTGTCCCTCAACCCTTGTCGGAGTTTGTTTGTGTTTCAATGATGTTGTATAAGCAAATGTAGAAATCTCCCGATTCACTAATTAAAGATACATACACTCGCCAACAAAACAAACAAAATCGGAAGTGTCCTCTATCGCTACCTAAAACAGAATGACCATTTTAACACATATCTGCGCATGGGCTCCGATCGGGAGTTCCGCTTTGATAGTCAATTCCTGACATTAAATAAATAAAAAAAATTGGTAAATAAAATTCGCATTTTCATCCAATGAAAGCGATTCCCGGGTGAAATGAAAATAACTTCATTTGATCCAACTTTCGGCTGCCATCCTCTATAAATAAACATTCTGAAAGGCAGACGGCAGAGAGGGCCAGGGCGTCAATTCGACTACACGCTCGCAAGCGAAATCAACATCACAGGTGGCGATTCACCTACATCACCCACTTACCCAAACCTGACCTCACAGGCAGTCAACACGCGAACATTTCTATATCATTCGACGATACCCAAAACGCTACTACCAATACACAATATTCTGCCTACATCACCACCCCACTACCACAGTCAAGCTGGACATTTTACGGACTTAATACTCACCCACAACTATCACCAAATTTATCCTGTAATTCTCATTTCTATCCTTTCACCGTTCTCATGTTGTTTTTTTAATACAATTTTGAACTTAAAATCTGTGTTTTGTTCCTTTCCTCATCACCATACGCTTGCATGCTAATACTGTTTATAACAATGAGTTATGACTTTGTCATAACCTTTGAATCTTACTGGTGTTTTCTGTGTCCATTTTTGCTGCTGATGACGAATGTAATGATTTCTTTGGGGATATGACATAGTTTTAGTTTGATTCTGTGATGACTTTCATAATGGCAGTATAAAATGAATTTCCCATGCAATCATCAGTTAAATTGACAAATCTAGGTGCCTAGTAACAATATACAGAAAAGAAATATAAAAAAAGAGGAAAATATCAATTGCTCTAGTGATATAAAGGCGTTAACAATAAAAGGAGAACCCTTAAAAATACTTTCTCCCACATAGGAGAGATAAGGTGTTGGGAATTTTGTAATATAAGGTGTGTGTCAAAAGTCTACTTTTACTTATAGACTCGCCGAGAACCATGTGACCAACCTCTTGGCCAATCACTGGCAGTACTCTGCTGCTATTATAATATTTATACCGTCTGTTCTGATCTTAACTACTCACAATTGATTTGAACCTTCGTGGACGACGGGACATAGGATTATATCACTGGACCTTTACTAATACGCTGGATAGGACTTATTCGCAGGAAAGGATTTATTCACTTACCATAGGATTCCATATCTCAGGACTTATTTACTTAAGCCCTATTTCAACTGGCCAAGGATGGCGTTCGGAAACTTAAGTTATTGTGAGAAAAGGCTTCAAGCCTTGGTAGAGTTTTCCTAGCCATAAATGGTAAAGTCTCTTGTTCTTGTTTCTCTTGCTGAAGTGAAGGTTTTCTTTATGAAATAAATAATAGCAAGCATTTGTACTAGCGGTTGTTAATAGGGGTGGGCAAATGGAGGTGGAAATTTGGTAATTTATGAGGAAGTGCATCCCGGTCTCCTGCCTTATAAATTGCTACCCGGTGACTATTAAAATAACGACCCCAGCTACGGTGTTACTTGAAAGAAAACAACCAACTTAGGGCGTTAAATGTATTTTAGGAGGGAGGCTTCTCTTTTCTGTCGTAATTCTTATTTATTTATAGAAATTTGTCGTAATTCTTGTTTATTTATCGTATTTTGTCGTAATTCTTGTTTATTTATTTTATTTATTTATTTTTTAATTACGACAAATTACGATAAATAAACAAGAATTATGACAAATGACGATAAATAAATAAGAATTATGACAAATTACAATAAATAGATAAGAATTATGACAAAAAGAGAAGCCCCCCCCCCAAAAAAAAACATTTTTGGTTTTGTGGATTTTTTTTTGCAAGAAAGTGAAATCTTAATTTTTGATTTTCATTTATTGTAAAAGAACAAGCTCTTTTTTACTCAGTTAGAACTCGTAATTTCTGAGTTTCTTTTTATTGCGAAAAGAGGAAAAGTGTTTGATTCGGTTGAATATTTTTGTCGGTTACAAACATGGATATCCAGGCTCAAGTTTTGGAGATGATGAAACAACAACAGCAACAATTTCAACAACAACAACAGCAACAATTTCAACAACACCAACTAAAATTAGAGGAGAGATTTCAACAACAACAGCAACAATTTCAACAGCAATTGGCGGAAATACAAATTCAGTTTGACAAAAAATGGATTTATTCGCCCAAATCATAAATAAAAAATCTGCAAAGTCTTGATGATGATGACACATTCACCCAAGGCGCAGTCTGGTCGGCAGTTGATACATTTAAATACCGACCAAATGAGGATATAAGCTTTGAAGCCTATTTTAGGCGTTACGAGGATATATATCTGAATGACTGTAAAAACTGGTCAGACTCTAAAAAAGTCAGACTTTTAACAAGAAAGTTGGATACCGCCAAACATACTAGGTTCGTGAACTATATTCTACCTAGAAAAACTAACGAACAAACATTCCAAGAGGCTGTTAAGCTTCTAACTGAACTGTTTCCCCCAAAACATCTCTTTCATAAACGATGGAAATGTCTAAATTTAGGCAGGGAGGAAAATGAGGAATTCGCAGTTTTTGCGGCGAAAGTCAACAAAAGTTGCGATGACTTCAAGTTGGCGAAACTTTCAGCAGACAACTTCAAATGCCTTGTCTTTTTTGTCAGGGATTAATTTCACCAAAGGATGCAGAGGTTAGAAGGAGAGTTTTAAACAAACTCGAAAGTTAGCCTAATTTGACCCTACGACTTTTGGCGGAGGACTGCCAGAGGTACGTTACCATAAAAAAAGACTCATAAGATATAGAAGAGTCGGGGATCTCGCATGTCCGAACAGTACACTACACGAAGAAGAAATTCAGTTCACACCCCAGATGTAGCAAACCAGAAAGAACTCAGTGCTCTCCCAAGAAACAAAACAAGTTACCACCTAGCCCCTGTGTGAGATGCGGAGCATTACACTGGCCTACTGACTGCGACTACCGAAAGCGGAAGTGTTTCAATTGTAACCAAACGGGTCACAAGTCTTCCCACTGTAGAAAGAAAGCCGGTAGCAGTTATGTAAAAACAACCAAATGGGACAAGCAAGACGAAGACCACTACAGAAAATATGTACCAGTACAGATACTGGGAGGAAAAATAAATCTACAATTGGATTCTGGTAGTGACTTGACAATAATTAATCTTCAAACGTGGAGAAAGCTTGGGAGACCTACGATGCTGAAAACTACCAAAATAGCGAGATCAGTGACTGGCGAAAAAATACAATTTGAGGGGAAAATTATTGTGAACGTCACCCAAAATAACAAGACAAAAAAAATGAAGATATTTGTATTAAAAAAATACAAATAATATTTTTGGTAGCGACGCAATACAGGAGTTTGAGCTTTGGGATTCGCCAATAAACACTTTTTGCAAAAAAGTTCAAAATGCCACGGCAGAATCAGAGAAGCTATTAAACGACTTAGGAGACATTCCCAGATGTCTTTTCTGGTGGTCTGGGTCGATGTAACAAAATGTCCGTAAAACTCGAGTTAAAAAACAACAGTCAACCTGTATTTAAGAAGAAAAGAAGCGTGCTTTTTGCGTCACTTAACAAAATAGACAAGGAACTCGGAAAAGACTGGTGTAATCTCGAAAATACAGTATAACAAGTGGGCTGCACCAACCGTCTATATAAAAAAAATCAAACGAAGTTCGGGTCTGTGCAGACTTCTCCACCGGTCTAAATGCGGCACTGAAAGAATATATTTATCCACTGCCAAGTCCTGATGAGGTATTTTGCAAGCTAAACGGAGGTAAATAATTTTCAAAAATAGACCTTAGCTATGCGTATTTGCAGGTCCCCATGGAAGAAAATAGTTCCAGACTTCTGTGTATAAACACACACTGGGGACTCTATAAGTTCGAAAGACTAGTGTTTGGAGTCAAGGTCGCACCGGCGATATTTCAACAGGTAATGGATACCATGTTGGGTGGTCTTGATTTCACAATTGCCTATCTTGACGATATACTGATCAAGAGTCAAGATAAGGACGAACATAAGCTGCATGTAAATCAGGTTTTTAAGCGCATACAAGATTATGGGTTCAAAATAAAGGAATCAAAGTGCGAGTTTTTTTTTGAAAAAAATTAAATACCTAGGACACATAATAGAGGAGAACGGGAGAAAGCCAGACCCCGAGAGGTCGACAGCCATAAAAGAGATTCCGGCACCAAATAATGTCACCTTGCAACTATAACACTGTAGTAGTGTTATGGACTGATTGGCGATATCTGATTAGATACTTAAAAATAACAATTGAGTCTAGAGTTGTACAAGCGACTGATATCAGAATACCAGTCAATTGGGGAAGGGTAATGTCAACACAGGATGATAAATTAATTACTCTAACATAAAGAAATTCTAATGGCTAAAAGTAGGTTGATATAACACAAATGACTTTTTTTATACAAATGTTTTCATATAGATATATATTATCATTCTTGTAACGTCAACACAAGATAAGAAATTACTGGAACAAAAGAAATTCTAATGGCAGAGATAGGTTGATATAAAGCAAAATACGGTTTCATACATATTGTCATTTACGTGGAGACTGCATAAGATAAGGACATTTATTTAGCAAAAACAGTTTAAAGATTAAATCTTAAAAATGTTGATCAGTTAAGAATAACAATTCGGCTGGGTGGTCTTAGGCCAATTTCTGGGAATTATAATAGCAACTAACAGATAAATCTGGCACAAGACCATTTATACAATAATAAAAATAGTATCAGGTGCCTCACCAATCAGGAAACTGGGGTGGAGACTTGTTGACCCCCCTCCAAGATGTGTAACCCAAGGCCATGATTTCGATTGGCCATCCAATCAAATGCGACCGCGTGGGTGGGTTTTTGTACACCTCCTGATGTTTACACTGTAGGGCCATTGGTCCGGCATTTCTGTTGGCTGGCCAATCAGAGCCCTGGATTCGGGGGTTTGGAACCCATAAAAGAGGACCCAAAAGGGTTCCAGGCAGATTGGAGAGCTGGTCCTTGACCAGATTGGATAGCTGGTTCTTGGCCGGATTGATAGCTCCGTCTCACAGCCTTTGCTTTGTCATCTTGTTACTCAAAGTCCTGAATTTGAATCAGAACCCAACATATATCGCCAGTCAGTCCACAAAATTCCTACTCAAATTCAACTCGATACCCCTTTGTGGTTGTACATGATTTTTAATCACTGTATAATTAATAAAGGTCTTTTATTGTTAAAAACGCGTTCGTATTAATTGTGGAACAACATTGGTGAATTTGGTCACTTTCAGGTACAGCTGGGAACAAGCACTTCAACTTTCCTGTGGGTCAAAGAACACCCATTGTGTTAGATTCGTCGCCGCGACAGCATAGTGTTACATTTGGTCCCGTGAGCAGATCATAGTATTACATTTGGCACCCCGACCAGCATAGTATTACATTTGTTGCCGCGACCACCATAGTATTACATTTGATCCCGTGACCAGATCATAGTATTACATTTGGCACCCCGACCAACATAGTATTACATTTGGTGCCGCGACCACCATAGTATTACATTTGGTCCCGTGACCAGATCATAGTATTACATTTGGCACCCCGACCAACATCGTATTACACTACAAAGTTTCTTGGGACTCGTGAATTATTATCAAATCTTCATACCCAAAATGCACGACTTACGAGCACCATTAAACGAACTTTTGAAAAAAGACAAGAAATGGGATTGGTCTACAAAATGTCAAGAGGCGTTTAATAAAATTAAAGAAGCTCTAACTTCAGATTTGTTCCTTACTCATTGATTCCCAACCTAATAATCGTGCCTTTGATTCTAACCTGGAATTAATCGTTGCCTGTGACGCTAGTTCATACGACATAGGAGCGTGCATCTTACACAAGATGCCGGATGGGACTAACAAACCTATCGCGTACGCATCAAGGACCCTCCTCCCCACTGAGAGGAACTATTCGCAGATTGAAAGAAAGCCTTAGGAATCATATTTACAGTTACCAAATTTCACCGCTATCTACATGGTCGACATTTTTTATTCCAAACGGACACAAGCCGTTACTAACCATTTTCGGCTCAAAGAAGGGTCTGCCGACTCACACACGCCAACAGGTTGCAAAGATAGGGAGTGCTCCTACTTAACTACGATTTTAAAATGGAGTTCCTACCATCACAAAAATTCGGCCATGCAGACGGACTATCTAGGCTATTCCTAAGATGCGAGAGCCCCTAGAGGATACGGTTATTGCATCCCTACATACTGAAAGAGACAGGAGTACCGTATTATGCAATACAGTAAGGGAGCTACCGGTCACTCTGAAGGAAATCAGAAAGGAGTCTACGAAGGATGAGTTCATCACACAAATGAAGGAAAGAATCGCGAACAAAGACCAACAAGTAGCTAACGCTTATACATTATGCGATGATGTATTGTTGTATTGAGATCGAGTGGTCATCCCAGCCACTCTCCAAAGATGTATATTAAAAGATTTTCACGTCGAACACCCAGGGATAACTAGACTAAAAGCCTAATGAGGTCCTACGTTTTCTGGAAGAACCTCTATAGGACATTGAAAAAATGGTATGAAATGTACGGGCTGTGCCCTGGCGGCAAAGTCTCCACCTATTAAATTTAGTCCTTGGCCGAAAACGGACCTTCCCTGGTCACGCGTTCACGTGGATTTTTGCGGGCCTTTGGACGGATACTACTATTTAATAGTAGTGGACAGTTATTCCAAACGGCCAGAAGTGTTTAAATGTAAAAACGCCAACACTGAAGTGTTATCAGTGCATTACACGAACTGTTTGCTCGTTTTGGTGTAGTGATTGCATCGTGTCTGACAATTGTACGCAATTCACATTAGGGGATTTTAAGGAATTCTGTGAGGATTTCCAAGTAAACCATATCACGACTCCCCCCTTAACACCCTAGATCTAACGGATTGGCAGAGAGATTCGTTGACACATTAAAGCGTGCCCTAAAAAAAGCCAAGGGCACACCAACAGACAAAGCCCTTCAACAGTTTTACAAGTTATAGGATTACACCTAACGCAAATACACCAGCAGAATTACCTCCTGCACAAATAATGTTCGCACGCAAAGATCTGTATTTGAAAAACTACTTCCCAGACAAATCAAACAGCGTCAAAACGCTACGTTCCAGGAGAAAAAAAATTATTTTAAAATTTATAAAGAAAATAAAACGTTCTGGGAATTAGGCACCATTAAAAAAAAGAATTGGAAATATGGTGTATATCATCGACGGACAAAAATTCTTGCACAAGAGACATCTGAACCAAGCTGAGAAAGCGAGTCAGACGACATTAACACTGGTCCACCAGAACAAGAGAAGACCATGGACGTAATTTCTGATACTTTTGATCTACCATCTCCGCAACCTGCCCCCGAAAAACGCCAGTCAAATAGAAAATAGAAAAGGACTGAATTAATCAATATTAACCAAAAAAAGAAAAATATTGAGACTCCTTCGGAGTTTAGGCTTGGGGGAGGGGTGTTGTAGGTGACTCACCTATGACAGGAACATTGACTTACCCAAAGGGTATATATTTAACAGAGTAAAGCTACTCAAACGCTTCGTGTAAGCTGAAACAAGGAAACCCTTCCATTGTACGTTGATATATATTGCTGAATACAATCTGTTCCCTACATTTTATACCCGTGTTGAGTTATTATTTATTGACCCTTAAAAAGGTCATAACAGTGGCGATGGGCAGTGTAGTGGCCATCTGCCAAAAAGATCTGGCATAATCTGCATTGGTCCTTTTTGTATTCTAATCATTTTCTTGAATCCAGTTGTGGTCTTGTCCAGTTTTAATGTGTGTGTTCACATATGATCCATTAAGTGTGATTTCTATGCAAAGGAAGAGTCACACACTTCACAAGAATATGATTTCTCTCCGGTGTGTGTTCGCATATGTGTCACCAAAATTGCTTTTTGTGTAAATGAATCCCCATTCTTCACAAGAATATGGCTTCTCTCGTGTGTGTTCACATATGATTCACTAAATGGATTTCTGTCCAAAGGAGAGTCACCCACTTCAGAAGATGTGGCTCTCTCCCGCATGTGTTTGCATATGCTTAACCAAAACTGATTTTGTACAAAGGAAGAGTTACAAACTTCACAAGAATGTGGCTTCTTCTTTGTGTGTATTCTCATATGAGTCACCAAATGTTATTTGGGAAAATGAAGATCCACATTCTTCACAAGAATATGGCTTCTCTCCTGTGTGTGTTCGCATATGATCCACTAAATAGATTTTCGTACAAAGGAAGAGTCACACATTCACAAGAATATGGCTTCTCTCCTGTGTGTGTTCGTATATGCTTGACCAAATCTGATTTTGTATAAAGGAAGAGTCACACACTTCACAAGAATGTGGCTTCTGTCCCGTGTGTGCTTGCATATGCCTAACCAAGCTGATTTTACTGAAAAGGAAGAGCTACACATCTCACAGAATATGGCTTCTCTCTGGTGTGTTCGTATATGATTCACTAAATGTGATTTATTGCAAAGGAAGAGTCACACACTTCACAAGAATATGATTTCTCCCCTATGTGTGTTTGCAAATGCTTAAGCAAATCTGATTTTTGTACGAGGAAGACTCCACATCTCACAAGAAGTGGTCTTCACTCCTGGGTGTCTTTGCATATGTGTCAACAAACCTGATTTTCGTGAAAATGAAGATCCACTTCTTCACAAGAAAATGGTTTTTCTCCTGTGTGTGTTCGCATATGATTCACAAATGGGATTTCTGTGCAAAGGAAGATCATTCTCACAAGAATGCTCTCTCCTGTGTGTTCGCATATGATTCACTAAATTTGTTATGTGCAAAGGTAGAGTTACAGAGTCCAAAGAATGAAATTCTCCCTAGTGTGTGTTCGTATATGATTCACTAAATGTGATTTATGTGCAAAGGAAGAGTTACAGAGTTCACAAGAATGTAATTTCTCCCTAGTGTGTGTTTGCATATGCCTGACAATATTGATTTGTATACAAAGAAGAGTTGCACACTCCAAGAATGTGGCTCCTAGCGTCATGTTATGTGTAACTAAATTTGTTTTTTGTGAAATAAAGATCCACATTCTTCACAAGAATATGACTTCTCTCCAGTGTGCTTCGTATATGATTCACTAAATGTGATTTTTGTGCAAAGAAGAGTCACACACTTCACAAGAATATGGCTTCTCTCCTGTGTGAGTTTGCATATGATTCACTAAGTGTGCTTTCTGTGCAAAGATGAGTCACACACTTCACAAGAGAATGGCTTTCTCTTGTGTGTTTCGCATATGCCTCAACAATTGTGATGGAAAAGTAAAGGAAGATCCACACACTTGACATGAACATAGTTTATCTCCCTGGTGTGTTTGCATTTTTTCACAAAATTTGGACGTCAGAAAGAAGAATCAGAGATTTCACAAAAATAAGATTTCTCGCCTGTGTTTATATATAATCCACTAATCTGATTTCCTTGAGAGAAACAACTCCTAACTCTGTCTGCTTTTCTCCAATAAGTCGCTTCAAATGTTACTTCTTTGAAAATCCAGATCATCTAGAAATCCTCTATTCAAATTCAGGAATTATTTCATCTGTTAAAATTCTGTAATAAATAAATTAAGAAAAAAACCATAAGGTAAAAAAGAATATTAATAAAAATACTGTTTATTTGAAAATATATATTTTAATACATTCAGATGTGTTCAGTATTATATTCACAAATGTAAAACAAAAACATTTCCTTATATTATAGAAGATTGTATATAAGAAAAAATACTTTAGATTAGTAGGGTGCTGGATAAACCCTATTTAATGGTAAGAGAAAACTGCATTCACCTTCCCCAATTGTCCTATGTTTTGTTATATTCAATTTTAATCTAACATCTTTTCTTCAGGGAATTCTCTCTCTCATAAATACAAAGAAAATGTCTTACAATATTCTCTAGTCTAAAGTTGAATAAAGTGCACTTCTTTTTTCTGATGAAAATTTACTCAATTCTAAAATAATCATCTTGATGAGATGGGAACATTTGAGGTGGATATTAATTTGAATTTCACTTGCAAGAATATGAGAAAAATATTTATCTACACTTTATAGAATTGAAGATATTTGTGAAAGGTTAATGTGTAAATAAATTTCTTATTATCCTGGAGATTATCTGTCTATCTAACCTAAACAAAGTCACCAATGATGACAAACTGTACTTTGAAGAGAGAGAGAGAGAGAGAGAGAGAGAGAGAGAGAGAGAGACGAGAGAGAGAGAGAGAGAAAGAGGGGAGGGGAGGGGAAAAAAGATACACTTTATAGAATTGAAGATATTTATGAAATGTTAATGAGTAAATAAATATCTTATTATCCTGGAGATTATCTGTCTGCCTAACCTAAACAAAGTCACCAATGATGACAAACTGTACTTTGAAGGAGAGAGAGAGAGAGAGAGAGAGAGGAGAGAGATGAGAGAGAGAGAGAGAGAGAGTGAGAAGAGAGAGAGAGAGAGAGGAGAGAGAGAGAGGGGGGGGGGAAGATACACTTTTATTAATAATTGTTTTAGAAACAAATAAATAGAGACATATCATTAAAATTGGACAATTACTTCATTTTTGGTAGATTTTAAAAAAATTATATTTTTGGTTGAAAATTCGATTTTCTAATTTAATAGAGTTTTCTTTAATTTTATTTCTTTCAAAAGATACAAAGTTTTTTTTATACATGAAATAACTTCTAGAAATTTTTTTTTTTAGCTTTCCCTGTCATGTGTACATTAGGGTGGCCCAAAATTGACTGAAAATGCGTTTTTGACAAAATGAATTTTGCTACAGAAAATAATTTACCAAAAATCAGGTAATTATCGGATTTTAATGAAATTTTCAGAGTTATTTTTATCAAAGGATGATATTTGTAATGCATTATTTATTTTATTTCAAAACTTTCTCATTTTTTCAGGTCACTTAATTTCGACCCAAACATAACATTTTTTCGAGTTGGTCTTATACTGTACTAATTTCAGTATAAAATAAAGAGATAAAAGACTGAAGTTATGAATAGAAAAAAAAATTTACGGTGGCTTTTCTATGAGAAAAATAAGTACCGAAAATCGAAAATAAAAAATGTAAAAAAAATTTTAAAAAAAACAAATTTTAGATTTCTTTTTGGCGGACCTGAACTTTCGACCCCCCCCCCCCATCTAAAATTTTCGTTTTCAATTTTATTTTTTTCAACGGATTATTATCGATTGCACACCAATCTATCCGATTGTAAAAAAAAAAATTTTTTAAGTTATTTATTTTTCGAGTTTTCAGGGTGCTCAGTTCCCGTATAAGTTTATCGTAAACCGATCCCCCATATCGGAACCACTCTATCTTTGTAATTTTCTTTCTTTTTCTTCAATGGTTATTATCGTTTACACACCAATCTATTAGATGTAAAAAAAAAAAAAATTCTAAAAAGTTATTTATTTTTCGAGTTTTCAGGGTGCTCATTTCCCCGTATAAGTTTATAGTAAACCGATCCCCATATCGGAACTGCTCTATCTATACAGTTGGGCTGAATTTGCACTAAGGTGTCAAAATTAAGGTGAAACAAAAAAAACAGAACCCACAAATTTTGTAATAAAACTGTTCATTTTAACCAGGGGTTAGGGTTAGGGTTAGGGGTTAGTGTTGGGGTTTAAGGTTAGTTTAATGGAAAATAGATAAATAATTTGGGTTCTTTTTTTCTGGGCCACTTCATCTCTCTNATATGTATACACCCGGGATTTTCTCGTAGGAAAACTTTTAATCATCCATTCATGAATTAGCAGATATATTAAAATATGACAAAGTGAAAAAATTATTAATAAGGATTACCATTGTTGAATTATGCGTTCTGGCCCCTTGCCCTAAAAAACGCTACATGATGCCTTCTGAAAATTCGAACCGTGCTATTTATGAACTTCCTACCTGGGTAAAGAAGAACAATTTCCTCATAAATTCCTACAATAAAATAAATTGAACCCTCATGATTTTTAAAAATGATAACAAAATTTTGGATGGAAAGATCACAACTCCAACAAAATGATAAAAAATTTAATATCACCATTTTCTGGGTCACGTGATCATTTTAAGCTATATTTCATAAACGAAAGTAAATATTTTTGAACTTTGATTTTAGAAATCTCGCAAAAAAAAAAAAACAAAAAAAAGAGAATGATCCTACAGAGTTGTTATAAAGAAAAAACAATAAATCAAAGATCAAATTATCTGATTGGGAAAAATTACATCATTACCTTAAAAAAATAAATAAAACCTATCCGTATTACATGCGAAAGTGAAATTCGAAAGTCGATATCTGGATAGAAGAATTACATATTATTTCCCCCTTGGCAATTGTACATTTGAATTTACAACGGACTCTACTAGACATTCTTTGTCTTGTTCATATTCAATAACCGATTATTGGTTTTCAACAATTTTTAAAATATTCTTTTTTTTATCTTGAAATATTATCTTGAAAAATGTTTGTGCATTCGAAAGAAGAAACATTAAAAAAATCCTGATGATTTTTAAAAAAAATGTTCAGCTTAGGAAAATAATGAAAATTACGAACGAAAAACAATATTTTCGTTTTTGCACCGTTAAATCAATTTAAATCTAACGTAGCCCCCCCAAGAAAAGTTATGACTACCAGCTTTATAAAAAATTCTATGAAAAATCAATTTGTGGTCCATTTTTCACGAAAATTTCCATAACTTTATTTTAGGACGAACTTGAAAAACGGTCGGAAAATTAGAGTGCCCCAGAAAAAACAGAACCCACAAATTTTGTAATAAAACTGTTAATTTTAATTAGGGGGGGTTAAGGTTAGGATTATGGTTAGGGGTTAGGCTTAGGGTTGGGGTTTAGGGTTAGCTTAATGGGAAAATAAATAATTTGGGTTCTGTTTTTTCTGAGTCACCCTGTAATATGTTTTAATTTGCCGACCGATTTGCAAGTTTAGCCCAAATTTACAATTAAAATGTATAAAAACTTTAAAAACTTTGATATTAAAATTTACTATTAAAATGAATAAAAACTTTTTTTAAAATTTATATCAAAATTTCACAGTGAAATTGATTAAAAAAAAAGTCTTCGGTTTTGGTTTTTAAAATCGAAAATGTCAATGAAATGAAATGAAAATTTGAATTTTTTTTTCTAAGAGAAAAACCAATAAAATAATCAATATATACTTACTTTTTATTCTAATAGGTTGAAAAAGACTTTTTTACGTTTAAAAATAAAAATATGTCAGTTTTGCTCTTCCGTATATTCTAAGAATCGCACATTACTAGTCAATAATAAAGTAAAGTCGTCGGGGCGGCCTAAAGTCGGTATCAGCCAGTCAGCGAGGGAGTCTATCCCCTTTTCAATAGCGCTAGACCAAGGAGATTGTTTTGGCGTCTGAGGTGGAGCGCCACACCTACCATCAGCTCCTTACTTTACCGCACAGATCCCTGTGCTACTCATACGCTGATTTGGCGAGGACCGGTATCGAACTAGGAACCTTGTGGTTTCTAGCCGAACGCTCTGCCGACTGAGCTAACCCGGCCCATTCTTTTAAAAATATTAATATAGCGTGGATCGGACAAATTTTTATTTCACCTGAATTCTAAAATTCATATATTTAAATATCCGCAGAAAAAAATTTTAAACATTAAAAACAAAAAATTATTTAAGCACACCAAAAGATTGAAAATCTATTAAAAATTAATTTCTTTAAAAAATTTTTTTTTCGTTTTTGACAATTAATAGAATATAGTACATAACAATTATGAAAGCAAAAAAAGTTTTCAAATATTAATATCATGACATTTTTTTGCACTTTTTATTTCCGATTTCATTAATTTTTTCCTAAAAAACCTACTGCGTTGTATGTTATACAATTTCTATGAAATAGTTATTCAGACTTATCTTTATAGAAAAAAGTTTTCTGACGGGTCATTTTTTATCTCATAAAATAAAATAGGGGGTGATAGACTTCGTAAAAAAAATTCCCCCTAATATATTTTAGGAAAAACTATTTACATCCAAAGGTAAATAGTTATGGAAATTTTCGTGAAAATCTGACTATTGATTGATTTTTCATAAAATTTAAAAAAAACCTCTTATCGTAACCTATTTTTAGTTACGTTAAATTTCAGGTAATTTAACTGTGCAAAAATGGGACTGGCAAACTGAGCCTAAAATGCGTTTTTGGCAAAATGACTTTATCCCCCCTACAGAAAATAATTTACCAAAAATCAGGGAATTATCGGATTTTAATGAAATTTTCAGTGTTTATTTATCAATGAATGATCTTTATAATGCATTATTTATTTTATTTCAAAACTTTCTCATTTTTTTTCAGGTCACTTAATTTTGACTCCCCTTATGTTGGGGGCGTAAAATGTTTTGCAAATTGATCATTTTCGATACTAATTACAGTATAAATAAAGAGATAAAAAACCGAAGTTATGAATAGAAGCCAAAAAACATTTTTTTACGGTTGCTGTTTTATGAGAAAATAAGTACCGAAAATCGAAAAATAACATGTAAAAAAATAATAGACAATTAATTTTTTGGAGATTTCTTTTTTACTCATTTCGATAATTATTTAACTGGCTATTATTATATAAAAGAAAAAATTATACATCGATATTTTTTCTGCTTAAAAAGGGGAGGGGGTACATTTTCAATAGAGTTTTTCTTCAAAACTTATTACTTTTGGCGCCTAAAATAAGGTTTGCATAAAATAGATATTTATTTTTAGAATCTAAAAATATAATATTTTAAACTTAACATCAGGATTTTCATATTTTAAATGAATTTTATAGATTAATTTTTCATAGCAAAAATACTAAATTAAACTTTTGAAATAAAATAACTGATGCATTATAAAATTCATTAATTGTTAAATCAATACTGAAAATTTCATTAAAATCGGATAATTACCTGAATTTTGGTAAAAAAAACTTTCCTAAATGTTACGTTAAAATTGTAAACAAGCGCCTAAAACCATTGAAAAACAGCCAAAATAGCGGATCGCGTCGAAATTGACCAAAAGAAATAGTTTTAAATCTTTTAAAAATAAACTGCATATGTAATTATATTTTTCTTTTTTAATGATGGTTATCATGCTACTACTTATCGATTTAGACAAAGTTTAACCTTAAATAATAGATTTAATTATTCTTAATTCGCTTTTGAAACTCGTAGTATCCGATTTTTGTTGCTAGTCCCTATTAAAAATTATGATT
Source organism: Doryteuthis pealeii (assembly GCA_023376005.1). Taxonomy (NCBI): domain Eukaryota; kingdom Metazoa; phylum Mollusca; class Cephalopoda; order Myopsida; family Loliginidae; genus Doryteuthis; species Doryteuthis pealeii. The sequence goes on from CM042177.1 coordinate 56,398,318, forward strand.
GAAAAACAATGTTTTCATTATGAAAACATTGTTTTTCAATCATAATTTTCATTATTCCCGTAAGCTGAAATTTAAAAAAAATCATCAGGAGTTTGTTTAATGTTTTTTCTTTCGAATGGAAAAAAAATGTTCAAAATAATATTAATTTTTCTGCAAGTTTCATTGTGTTAAATATAGAGGTGGCGGGGGTAAATTTCACAGGGTAAATTGATGGTACCTAGAAATTGGAGAATCATCCCCTCGATATAGATTTCATTTTTTCTTTTGTTTAGGTTTACCGTAGATATAATTTTATTATTGGTAACATATTACAAACTGTTTGTTCAAGTCAGTCTAACAAAATACGTGGTTTCCTCTTAATGTGCGTGGAACTAGGTAAGAAAAATACTATTTCAAAAAGTACTTACAGTAAGAAGAAAATTCCGATCTCATCACTGGATAGCAGTTTCTTTCTTCTCTTCGTCTCTAATGTTCTTAATAAGAATTACAAAGGAATCAGACTTTAATAGTTGATATTTGATGCATATCACAACAACAGTGAGTGAGTCAATTTCGTTCCTTTGTTTTTAGTCGTTCTATTTTAACTACCGGTGTCGTGACTGGCCTGTCCCCTGTTAACCGATGTACTTACATGAGGTCTGAAGTCACCACATTCCTTTTCAACATTTCCAATAAAGGAATGTCACAATAATCACCAAAACAGTCACTAAATAATATGAATGCGTTCATTTTGTCGTCTGTGTTAACTAGGTGTGTGCAATTTTACTCATGGAAAATACGAAAAATCAGGGAATTGTCCAATCTTTATGCAATTTTTAGTTCTTTATTCATTATTGACTTTATTTGGTAAAAAAGAACAATTTCCTCGTATATTCCTACCATAAAATAAACTGAATCCCCATTTTATGTCCGTGTTTTTGCAATAAATGCTTTATTTTTTTTTGGCACCCGTTATTTTACAATACTAAATATATTTGATTTATTTATTTTAATATTCACTTCAATGTGCATATTCTAAAAGTTTTTATTTGTGAGAATGGTTAGTTTTAAAGGTTAGTTTTAAAGGCTCGTTTTATTTTTGTGAGAATGCTTAGTTTTAAAGTGGGGGTTCATTTTTACACTTCAACTTTTTACTCGTAAATTCCTACCATAAAATGCCCAAGCCTAATTTTATGGCAGGAATTTACGAGTAAAAAGTTGAATATTACTTTTTGTTGTTGTTATTTCTTTTCTTTTTAGCTTTGGTACTCTAAAATAAAAATGTCAGATTTTAATCATCGTCGACGAAAAAACAAAATTACGGTCATAAAAGGAGGATCCAATTTATGCCTAAATTGTAAAACGAGCCCCCACTTTAAAACTAAACATTCTCACAAAAAAAAACTTTTAGAATATGCACATTGAAATGAATATTAAAATAAATAAATAAAATATATTTTGTATTGTAAAATAACGAGTGCGAGAAAAATAAAACATTTATTGCAAAAACACGGACATAAAATGAGGGTTCAGTTTATTTTATGGTAGGAATTTACGAGCAAATAGTCATTTATTACCAAATCCGGTTAATTGTTTACAGACGATTTTTAGAGGTTTTTTTTTTAATTATAAAACTAACCCCTAACCCTAACCCTAACCCCTGACAAACAACCGGATTCTTACGGTGTAAATGAGAAAAGTGTCCCCACGAGTCGAGATCGCGGAAGGGGTGCCTTGAGATCCTTTAGTCCGGAAATGTTGAAAACTAATATGGTACATCAGTCAGCAAGGGACAAGCAGTCAAGACACCGATGGTAAAAATAGAACGAACAAACAAACAAAATTGATACATCAAATACAGACTATTAATACGTAATTCTGTCGTAATTCTTATTTAAGATATTACATTAGCGACAAAGAGAAGAAGGAAACTGCAATCCAGTAAAAGGACGGAATTTCCTTATGACTGTAAGTATTTTTTAAAGTAATATTATTTTCTGGGTTAACGCGAGTGCGGACGGAAAGACATATTTTGTTATGTGTCGGAACGAAACAGCTCGTTATATTAAGGTTATGAGCTTGGAAGAAATTGCATGACTCACCTTCAAATTAAACTTTCTTAGTATTTTATTGCAGCCCTAGGGTCGTTGGTACCAAAAATGTTAGCCGCTGTAAACCTTTTAAAAAATGAAAAAATAAAAAAGAATACATAAAAGACCAAAAAGAGAAATCTGGATTTGGGTCATATGGGAAACCTTAAAGCCAATAACTTTTCTTTGGAATTTCAGTAAATTTAATATCGTTTTTTTAGGTATATGATGGGTGTGAAGATTGTGTTAGGGTTGTATGTAATTTCGAAGGATGAAATAGATCGTGAAAGGATACAATAACAAGGAGCTTATTATTCCCTGAGGTGGATGGGCAGTGTTAGATAGATAGATTGATAGATATGAACAAATTGAGATAGATAGATAGATAGATAGATAGATAGATAGTGTGAAGATTGGGTTAGGGTTGTATGTACTTTCGAAGGATGAAATAGATCGTAGAAGGATTCAATAACAAGGAGTTTATTATATACGTTTTATTTCAGGGGATGCCAATCAAAGAGAACTCTCTCTCTCTCTCTCTCTCTCTCTCTCTCTCTCTCTCTCTCTCTCTCTCTCTCTCTCTATGCGAGTGGAGGAGGGGAGAGAACTCAATACAATATAAACAATATAAACAATGGCGTTGATCAATTTACAGACTTTTCATACGCGCGCAAATTGGTTAGAATATTTTTAAAGGTTAGCTACCACCAATTTTCTCGGTGAAATCTACCTACCTATAATGAATACAATGAAACTTGATTAAATTTTTTTATATTATCTTGAAAATCTTTTATCCATTCGAAAGAACAAACATTAAACAAAACTCTTGATGATTAAAAAAAAATTAAGCCAAGGGAAATAATGAAAATTATAAACGAAAAACAATGTTTACATTTTTGCACCGTTATATCAATTGAAATTTAACGTAGCCAAAAACAAGTTATGTCTAAAGGCTTTTTTAAAAAAATTCTATGAAAAATCAATTAATAGTCCGATCTTCATGAAAATTTCCAGAATTGCTTAACATTTGATGAGAATATACCGGAATAGTTTTTTTCCTAAAATATATTAGGGGAAATATTTTTTACGAGGTCTACCCCCCCACACACACACACTATTTTATTTTATGAAATATGAAAAAATGAACCGACAAAAAACAATTTTTACTTTTTTTTCTATAAAGATAAGAGTTTAATTAATTATATAAGAAGATGTTTATAAGTTTCAATGAAAGTTTTTTGTTTTTTGTTTTTTTTTAGTAAAAGAATGAAGAATCCAGCTAAAAAAATACCAATAAAGAAACTGACCGTGTCGTAATAAAAAAAAAGCAAAAAAAACGGACTGTTTTACTTATTTTTCAAGATAACAGTGATGTAATTTTTCCCCAGTCGGATAATTTGATCTTTGAACTATTTTTCTTTGTAACAACTCTCTATGTTTTTTTTTTGTTGTTTTTTTTTTTTTTTGGGGGGGGGAGTTTTTTTAAAAAAGTAGTTAAAAAAATTTACGTTACTTCCTTCAATATGGCCTAAACTGATCACGTGACCTATGTTTGTGGTACCTATAAAACGTCAATAAAAAAAAATGGAAAATGATCTTTTTACTGTTTGCATTTACGTTTAATATAAAGAACAATTCCAAGTTTAAGTGTTTAAAAAAAGAAAGAAAAACAAATTTCTGTTACATATAACGTAAATATTTGCATTTCAAATAAATTCTTAATCTTTGTCAACTTAGTCATTGCATCTTGATGCGAACAATTAGCCAACGTAATTTTCTACGACACATGCAATACTTTTTTATTCTATAACAAAAACAAATTACTAATTTAGCATTTCGTTGATGCCTTACGATTTAATTGTTGATATCATTTTGGGAAAAAAGTGCTGGGAAAATCAAAATTAGCATGTTAAAAATTATTATACAATAAAATTCTATGAGAAATATTATAAAAACGAGACTTTGTTTTTTGATACATTTCTAATAAGGTATATAAAACACTATATACCTCAAAGGGGAATTATTCTTTAGTTAATTTTTTAGTTTTTACATGTTGAGTATCTGACCATCATCCTTAGTTCCAGTTGTAGTAAATAAGTAAGCAAGCCAATAAGAATCCGGTGTTATAGTATTCTTTGTAAGTCCGACGTCCAAGATGGTCCGAATAGCAATGAGCCACGGTTAAGAATCAGACCTCTATAAATACACCACCAGCAGCAGCAGCACTGCCAGTGATTGGGGAATAGGAATCTTTCTCAGGTCACGTGATAGTCAACGAGTCTATATTTAGGAGTGACCATTTGCCCCATGCCTTATATTCAAAAATTCCAACACATATTAAAAAACAATAAATAAAAATTTGAAAATAAGATGTTGAATTGAAAATTGCTATTATTCCACAATATAAAAATCCTTATTCAAACATTCTGCCCCTATTTCATATTTTGTAAATAAGCAATCTTCCTCATCAGAAATTTCTGTATAACATACAATTTCATAATTGTAATTTCTGTAGCCAATCACGGTACCATCAAATTTTACATTTTTATTGCTGATTTAAAAAATAATTAATTTCTTCAAACAAACACTGAGCTCTACAGAGTATAATTATGTGTCGTGGATTTAAGCTTATTCACAGCAACTAAATAAGTAATGATTTTCTGAACATTATACAGGTCTGTATAATGTAAGAAAATCATTTTTATTTTACATTGTCAATATAATATTGAATAAATCTGAACATACTGAAATATATAATGATTTTCTGAACATTATACAGGTCTGTATAATGTAAGAAAATCATTTTTATTTTACATTGTCAATATAATATTGAATAAATCTGAACATACTGAAATATATAATGATTTTCTGAACATTATACAGGTCTGTGTAATGTAAGAATTTTTAATGTTCAGTTTATTTTATATTGTCAATATAATAAGCATTCGAACCCTACCTGTCAGGCTGACAGGCGGACATTCTAACCACTACACTAGCTGGCTTCCCCAGAATCTCTCGTCAGCCTGACAGGTAGGGTTCGAATCATGCACAAAGCACTGCCCTGTCTATAGCTCTGCTGATGAGGCCTAATGGGCTGAAATGTACATACAGAGATCGACTTTTCTCGATTTGTTTATGCTTTACATTTAAACCGATATGCACGCCTAATTCATTTAATTATAATTAATTAATTAACAAATTAGGTATGTCATTATAGTATATAACACTTTTTGCTTAGTGATATATAACACATTGTAGGATTTTAAATTATTCCATAAACAAATCATATATACATATATTAGAATAAGATTTTGTATTAAATAACCTAACAGGATTCTTTTAATTTCTGCTTTTCTCTATTTTTTTTTATTGATTACAGATTTTTAAACTAGAAGACATGATTCCCTGAATTTGGATACAGTATTTTCTTGCCGACCTGGGATCTCAAAGAAGACACATTTGAAGGGGCATCAGTCAAGAGATACTGGATAAAAGCATATTATTATGTAGTAAGGAATTGTTTCTTTACACAGACATTTGATCAGTGGAATATATGCTGATAAAAATAAGAGAGCAATCATATTTTTCTGAAATCTCTCGTTCTTTTTTTTCTTTTTTTTTCTGATAGCCAGTTTTTGTGAAAATATGCAAAAAAACAAAAGAGATAAACCATATTCATGTGAAGTGTGCAGGTCTTCCTTTACTTGTCCATCAAACTTACTGGATCATATGGGAACACACAGAGGAGAGAAACCACATTCTTGTAAAGTGTGTGGCTCTTCCTTTTCGAGAAAATCAGATTTAGGGAGGCATATGCTAACACATACAGGAGAGAAACCACATTCTTGCGAAGTGTGTGACGCTTCCTTTTCACAAAAATCAACTTTGTTGAATCCTATGCGGACACACACAGGAGAGAAACCACATTCTTGTGAGGTATGTGGCTCTTCCTTTTCATACAAATCAAGTTTATTGAGTCATATGCGAACACACACAGGAGAGAAGCCACATTCTTGTGAAGTCTGTGGTGCTTCCTTTTCAGTAAAATCAAATTTAGTGATGCATATGCGAACACACACAGGAGAGAAACCACATACCTGTGAAGTGTGTGGCTCTTCGTTTTCGCGAAAATCAAGTTTAGTGACGCATATACGAAGGCACACAGGAGAGACGCCATATTCTTGTGAAATGTGTGGCACTTCCTTTTCACAGAAATTAAAATTAGTGCGTCATATGCAAACACACACAGGAGAGAAGCCACATTCTTGTGAAATCTGTGGTGTTTCCTTTTCACAAAAATCAAATTTAGCGATGCATATGCGGACACACACAGGAGACAAGCCACATTCTTGTAAAGTATGTGGCACTTCCTTTTCAAGAAAATCAAGTTTAGTTAGTCATATGCGAACACACACAGGAGAGAAACCACATTCTTGTGAAGTGTGTGGGTCTTCCTTTTCAGTAAAATCAATTTTAGTGAATCATATGCGAACACACACAGGAGAGAAACCATTTTCTTGTGAAATATGTTGCACTTCCTTTTCACAAAAATGTAACTTGGTGATACATATGAAAACACACACAGGAGAGAAGCCCCATTCTTGTGAAATCTGTGGTGCTTCCTTTTCAAAAAAATCAAATTTGGTGATGCATATGCCAACACACACAGGAGAAAAGCCACATTGTTGTAAAGTTTGTGGCTCTTCCTTTTCAAGAAAATCACAGTTAGTGAGTCATATGAGAACACACACAGGAGAGAAGCCATATTCTTGTGAAGTTTGTGGGTCTTCCTTTTCACGAAAATCTAGTTTAGTGAAGCATATGCGAACACACACGGGAGAGAAACCATTTTCTTGTGAAATATGTTGCACTTCCTTTTCACAAATATGTAACTTGGTGATACATATGAAAACACACACAGGAGAAGCCTTATTTGTGTGAAGTGTGTGGCTCTTCATTTTTTCAAATATCAGGATTAGTGTATCATATGTGAATGTACACTGGAGAAAGACCATATTTTTGTGAATTGTGTGCCTTTTCCTTTACAGCAAAATCAAGTTTGGTGGTGCATATGCATATAAAAAAGCCATGATCTTGATGTGTGTCTCTCTTTCTTTTGAAAAAAAAATTGTGAAGCATTTGCAAACACATCTTGGAGAGAAGCCACGTTTTTGTAAAGTACCTCTTCCTTTGTAGAAAGGTCAATTTTGTTGGTGCTTATACGGATGCATACTGGAGAAAAGACATATTCTTGGGAAGTGTGTATCTTTTTCTTTTTACAAAAGTAGATTTGGTGAAGCCATATTCTTCCTTTTCCAGTAAGTCATGTTTGGCAGTGCGTATGCAAATTCACACTGGACAACATTTTTCTTTTCCTGCTAAATCTTCTGGTGCATTGTAAATTCTTAATAAAAAGTTCAAACAAACACTTGAAACTTGTATATTATACATTCTTTTTGTATTTGCAATATGTACATATTGTTGTTAAGGAACATTAGTATTTCAATCGAAATTGAACTTCGCGTGGCATCTTTTACTGTGATGTGATATAGTGACTGGTAGCCCATTGGTCTTTGGGGTTAACCCACCCGAATTAACTTGTAGAGTTTTGTAAGTGGAAAATGATAAAAGTACAATTAACACGAGATAGAAAAAAAAATTAAAAGTGCAATTTCAGACGTATTAGGAAAAATTAGAAAAGTGCGGAGAACAATGGAAATGGCTCAAGAGATTATTTGTGCTCAGAGGTGATCGGTCACGCCAGGGTTGCGGAAAGATATTGACAGAAATCTCTGGCATTGGACAGAAATCTCTGGACGGTGTTGGCAGATGAGAATTGCCGAAAATATTGTATTGGGAAAACCCCAATTATGAGGGTTACACTAGACAAATCCTTGAGAGTGACAGAAAGAGATGATAACTAAAGTAAGTGTCAGTAATAGATGACAATTGTAATGAGTTGGAGTAAAAAGGGCAGAGATGAATACAAATTAGAAGAGAACTATTTCTTGAAAACTACTTTTGTGTGACTATTACAAGAATCATCTGAATGCTTTTTAGGGCAAGTACCATGTCTGGTGATGAGGGTTATATTGTGACTATTACCAAGAGAGGAAGTGATAGCATCAACAAAGCAAATAAGGACGTGAAAGTAGCATTCATACAAGTGCAGAACTATGTGTACATAAGAACTGTAAAAAAATGTGGTGCCACACTAAGAGACATGGTGAAGGCATTTTCTTTATTATCCTGTAGAACCTTCTCTTTTGAGAAAGTTGTAAAGAATATATTTACATTTTAGAATGATGAGGGAGTGATGCAGAGTTGAAAAGGTTATCCTCTGCAAAATACATATATAGCCAAAATAAATATTCAAAAGTTGAGGCTTAAAGAATTTAAAGATGATTTGATTAAATTGTCTGGAGTTTCCGAGAATTTTAATAATTTATATCGGAGGATGGAATCTCTGTAAATTGAATGAATTATTGAGTTGAAACTTGAAGAATTACCAAGCGTAAAAACCATGTGTATACATGTATATATAACAGTAAATCAATATCAGGGTTGATTATTATTATTATAGTTTTTCACACTTGCCGTAGCTGGTGGTTCACTGGAGGCTGAGTAACAGCAAGTCTCTTCAGGTCTCCAGGACTCTTCTGAGTATTCTAGCCGATCCCAACAGTGCCGTAGTTTGGATGGTCTCGATTCTTCCTCTGATTTTAGTAAGATTTTACGTTACGTAACGTAAAATCTTATTCAATGAACATACGTGTGATCAGCTGCAATTAATCGGTAACTCGATTAATTTAGGGATTTAACCCTGATGATTCTAGCGATGAAACTCGAGTAGGTTTCTATTGTATCCATTTCTTCAATAAACTATCACAGCTAGTTTAGTAACAACTTTTGAATATGCAAAAATATTCCAATACGATTTCAGTTGAACGATGTATCACCAGAGAAGAAAACAAAAGTCAGGGTCATCCTTTAGAACCATAAACATATCATGCTTTTAAACTGACCATAAGATATCTTGATGATAAAGATGAGCAACAATTGACATTGGAAGACTTTGTTAAAATGATGAGCATATTCCTTAAGATGGCAACATTCAATATGTACAATGCAAACTGTTTCATATTACATGAGCTAAAGAAAGGAACTTTAAAAAACGTATTTGGAATATACACTATTTGATGTCTGCACGTGTGTTACGTAGCGCCTTTTCTTTTCTTCTCTGTCTAGTCTTCTCTTCTAATGGTCTTCTATTGGTCTGGTATATCTTCTACAGGTCTCGTCTGGTCTTCTTATCTGGGTTCCGTGTCTGGTTCTGCTGGAGATCATTTCTTATCAGAAGCCTTGTGTCATTGTTAGCTTTTAGTAATAACAACAAGACTTCGATTTACTTTGGATGTTAGTTTATTCTGGAACCCCCAGAACCAGACAAATGCGCGCTGAGAGTCAGATCTTGCTAGCTTCTAACTCTGCAACTGACTTACTGCAACTAACTACTGCAACTGGCTTACTGAGTTCCTTACACCTTAAACCGGAAGGGCTTCTATTGCCTTCCGATTCTCACGGTCCCTTTCCGCAAGGCAAGGTCAGAGTGAGGTCAAGCATTGTCACTCACTCTCAAGGCCATCAGCTATACTGATCGCCATAAGGATTTCTACACTACCTTAAAAAGTAATAGGGATCCAATTAATATGTAACACTTGGTCCATGTAAGTGTTTACAATTACTGTTGCTGCATACCCATGTGGCACAGTATTATTTTTATTCAATGCAGACAAAGCAGTCGTCATTAAAATTACAGTGACTTACAAAATTGTGAAGAAATCTTCTGTCTGACTAGTGCGTAGAAAAGCATCAATTTATCTGAAGATGCTTTCGTTGTTGTATATTGGGGAATAACAGAAAATCTTTGGTTTGCCCAGAACACCGATATAGTGTACTTCAATGTCCTACTTGCAGCATTCCATTCTATGTGTGTATACTACCAAGTACAAATAAGGTAATGGTTTTACACAGCCAATCAAATTGAAAATGGTCATTGACGTCATGTGATAATAATAGATATGCTACCATCATTAGTCTTTTGTAGTTAATCTGGTGCAACTGCAAAATGAATTGTAATACTCTAGAATGAAAAAAAAAAATAAAGGGGAAAAATAATAAAATTGTCTTACTTTATTAATACGCCTTATCTACATATTAACAAATGCGTTGTAGCCAAAAAATCTTGATATTAAAAATTGATTGCATAAATGCTTAGTATTATACATTTCTAATTGTTTGGTTTTATTTTAATGAATATGAGCAAAAATCTCGGGGATAAATCTTAAAAGAAATCAATTAACAAAAAATGTCATTAAAATTACAAATTGTGAAGAAATCTTCTGTCTGACTAGTGCATAGAAAAGTATCAATTTATCTGAAGATGCTTTTGTTGTTGTATATTGGGGAATAACAGAAAATCTTTGGTTTTTCGTAAATAGTGTTATAATATGATAAGTTACCTCCCTTGCACAGTGAATTGTTGGAACAACGAAAGAGCAGTACGCATGCGCGGTACGCTGCCTTTTGTAAACATTGGGTGAATACCACTAGCAGACGTGTATAAGCTGTGTGTATAAATACGTAATAAATATCCTGTTATATATTAATACTGAGTGAAAGTTATCATTGAAATAACACCAACTTATATATATAAAGGGATACTACAATAAATAGGATATATTTATGCCTTTGACCGGTCATTTCCGGTTGTGAGTCAGCGGGAATTTCAAGTCCCTTTTCCACTTCACTCAGCTGCAACAAGACATGTTCGCCGACACCTCCTATCCATCTTAAAGATTATTCTAGGCTACCCGGTAAGAAAGATTTCACTTTTCTTCTTTTCCTAATCTACATAGCTACTTGTTTACTGCTATTTTCTACTATTTCATTTTATCGAAGTTCCTATGTGAGACCCCGGTCTTTTCTTTTATTATTTCTCTTATTTGCATCTACCCCAAGGGTACTAGTATTTACCGTGTATTATTATTCTCCCACACTTACTGTTGCCTTTCTCTTAGTAAGTTACGTTTGTATTCCCTAGCCCATGTTGAAATAGCATTATTCCGTGAAATACATGCTACCTTCCCCGCCGCCTCATGCCTAAATATGTCTGTCTGACCTCGGCCATTAGTTAGACCTTTTCCGTGGACATTTGCCTCCTCTCACTCATGTTCTTAAATAGCACTGAGTGAAACGTGTCTACTGGACATATGTTTACTGCTTGCCTCCTCCTCCATCTTTCACCATGTCTGCTACCTTTCTCCTTCCCTGGGTCCCTGGGCTCCATTGCTGCTACTACCATTATTGATGTTATTATCGTTGCTACGCTATCTGCCCATTTACCTTGTGTCCCTTATCCGTTCCCTGTAATTCTTATAATTACCTTGCTTTTTATAACCTTGATTTGCCTTGTATGTTACTTGTTTCTTTTCTTATTTCAGCTTTTTACCTTCTCCTACTGAATAAAGACATTTTAACTATACCCATGGTTATTGTTTTCATTGTTGGAGACGTTAACCTGCACGCGATTAGATTGTCTCAACCACCTGGCAATAGGATTAGACATAACATTAAGAGGCGTGATAAACATAATATTAAAACTTATAAATTATCAAAAAAAAAAAAGTCTTACATAAGTTACCAAGCCAAATAATCCCTACATAAACATTGTCTTGGCTAGTAATTACGATTCCACGGTAAGGGTTATGCCCCTTAGACCCTCTTAGTTATTTTTCAATATCAAAACTGGAATTCTATGCAAATAAAGAATAATATATCATTAAAAAAAATTTTATGGTCAACCATTTACTTGTAGATTTAAAATCTGTAGATTTAAAAATATTTCTAAATAGAAGTTCATATGAAGAGATCATATTGATGAAGAGAACAGCCAATGGTGTGCAACATTCTTTGATTTTTTTCCAGTGGGGTAATTCCTTGTCAAATCATCCAGGCCCTATCACCCACCTCCTTCAATTTTTCTGAAATTTTGTCCAAGTTGGGATTATGATAAATTTGGAGAGTAAAAAAACAACTCTGCCAATTTTTGTAATTGGAAGCACAGATTTTAGGGATTGTCTAAAATGCCTAAAATCTGAGCTACCAATTACAAAAATTGGCAGAGTTTTTTTTTTGCTCTCCAAATTTGAGGGGGTGGGTTGTGAAAACTGGCAACTTTTTGTAACCGATTTTTGTCTGTAAAATGAATTCTAGAGCTTCCCTACTCCTAAAAATTGGTTTATAAAAGCATTTTTACCCAATGAATCCAAAACTGCTATAAAAAAATCTTATGGTCAATCAATATTAAGTTATTTATATATTTCTGATTTTTTCATAGGAAGATCAATATCTCAATGTGGCACTGCATCTATGACAAAAAAATGTTTTCTATTATTATTTCATATATATTGAACATTAGAAGTGGCTACCCAGCATCACCTGGTTAGAAGGGTATAAAAAAGTAGTCTTGCAGATCCATTATTGTTGAATTGGAGGTTGGATCCTTGCAGGATGCCCCATTAAAATCCCTACATAAATATAACGTTAAAGCTTTTAAATTATCAAAAATTGTATAAATCAATATCAAATATTGAAGAGAAGTGTATCAATATTTTTTAACTACATCAAACAATCAAAGATTTAGCAAAACATAAGTTACCAAGCCAAATAATCCCTACATAAACATTGTCTTGGCTAGTAATTGCGATTCCGTGGTAAGGGTTATAGACCCTCTTAGTTATTTTTCAATATCAAAACTGGAATTCTATGCAAATAAAGAATAATATATCACAATAAATATAAAATAAAAAACCTTTTTTAACAACATGTATTTGTAGCAAAGAATGTTTAATATTCAATTTTAAAATGTTTAAACAATTTATTGTGTATGTTACATACTTAACAAGAATGTGTTTTTATTCCATTATGTTTTCGCATATGAAATGCCAAATGATGTTTTTGTCAAAAAGAACCACACACTTCACAAGAATGTGGCTTCTCTCCTGTGTGTGTTCGTATATGCTTCACTAAGCTTGATTTACCAAGCCAAATGATAGCATACCAATAGTGTGAGACTTGTTTCTTTTGTCCATTAACCAACAAAAGCCAAGAAAATTTGAAATTAGATGAAGCTTTATCAATTGTATAGTTAGTGCTATAATTCAAAGAGTTCAGATGGTAATGTAAGATTCAAAGTTGATAATTGAATAACAGCTCTGACACGTTGTGAGACAAAACAATAGGTGTACAGCACAAAGCCAAGAAAATTGGAAATTAGATAAAACTTTATCAGTTGAATTGTTAGTCCTATAATTTACAGAGTTCAGATGGTAAAACAAAGTTTTTGCTTAGCTATAAACATGCAAAGCAGAGCAAACTTTTTGACTAGTCAATGCTTGCTTGGTTTAGTTATTCTTTTCAGTTTATTTTACATAAAGCTTTATCAGTCAAATAATAAGTGCTATAAAATAAAGAATATCACAATAAATATAAAATAAAAAAGCTTATTTAACAACATGTATTTGTAGCAAAGAATCTTTAATATCCAATTTTAAATGTTTGTTTAAACAATTTATTGTGTATGTACAATGAAACAGTAAATATATAATAATGAGTTAAAACAAAGAATCTCATCCATTACAAGGTTAGTTTTTTTTTATTCACAGTGAATTTGCATAGGAACATCAAATGTGATGTATTTGAAAATTAAAAGTTACATACTTAACAAGAATGTGTTTTCATTCCATTATGTTTTCGCATATGAAATGCCAAATGATGTTTTTGTGAAAAAGAAGAGCCACACATTTCACAAGAATGTGGCTTCTCTCCTGTGTGTGTTCGTATATGCTTCACTAAGCCTGACTTTCGTGAAAAGGAAGATCCACACACTATACAAAAATGTGGCTTCTCCCCAGTGTGTGTTCGCATATGTGTCACCAAATTTGATTTTTGTGAAAAGAAAGAGCCACACACTTCACATGAATATGGTTTCTCACCAGTGTGTGTTCGCATATGTATCAACAAAAGTGATTTTCGTGAAAAGTAAGAACCACACACTTCACAAGAAAGTTGTTTTTCTCCTGTGTGTATTTGTATATGTGCCTCTAAACTTGATTTTTGTGAAAAGGAAGAACCACATACTTCACAGGAATGTGGCTTCTCTCCTGTGTGTGTTCGCATATGTGTCACTAAATTTGATTTTACTGAAAAGGAAGAGCCACACACTTCACAAGAATGTGGCTTCTCTCCTGTGTGTCTATGCATATGCCTCACCAAACTTGCTTTTTGTGAAAAGGAAGACCTACACACTTCACAAGAATATGGCTTCTCCCCTGTGTGTATTCGCATATGTTTCATTAAATTTGATTTTTGTGAAAAGGAAGAGTTACACACTTCACAAGCATGTTGCTTCTCTCCTCTGTGTGTTTGCATATGATCCACTAAATGTGATTTTTGTATAAAGGAAGAGCCACACACTTCAGAAGAATGTGGCTTATCTCCTGCATGTGTTTGCATATGCTTCAGTAATTTTGATGGACAAGGAAAGGAACACCCGCACACTTTACAAGAACACAGTTTATCTTTGTTTTGCTGCATATTTTCACCAAAACTGAATGTCAGAAACAAAGAACAAGAGATTTCAGAAAAATTATTTCTCTCCCATCTTTATCTACATATACTCCACCAAACTGATTACTGTGAAACGAAACAAGTCTGCACTTCATAAGAATATGGCTTTCTCCAAGGTGGGTTCACTTGTGTTGGTTCAAATATGATTTATTTGAAATCCCAGGTCCTCAAGCAAGGTTTTCTAATTCAAGGCATCATTTCATCAGGGTTAAAAATCTGTAATTAAGAGAGAAAATTATAAGTTATAAGATATAACAGTAATAAAGAAATGCAGTAAAGTATTTCAAAATATTTAGATGTTTTAATATATTCACAAATGTAATTCAGGGAATTCATTCATTTAGGTTAAAAATCTGTAATTAATAAAAACAAGAGAAAACTGGAAGTTAAAAGAAAGAATAATGATAAAATGCAATTTATATAAATTATTATATTCTAATATATATTCACAAATGTAAGATGATAAAGATTTACTTAAATTATAAACACACAGAAAAAAATGCACAGAAAAAATGAAGTAAATGACTTAAAAAAATTACTATTCTGGACGCGTAATATAAATATAAAATCGTAAAAACGGCCTATCTATACATATGAGACCAAATTCACCTCACGTGATCAGTTTAGGCATGGCAATTGAAGAAGAAACGTAAATATTTTTGACATTAAAAAAAAACTCGCAAAAAAAAAAAAAAAAACAACACGAACATCAAGAAAAGCAGTTAATTCAAAGATCAAATTATCCGATTGGGAAAAAAATTACTCAGCGTTATCTTGAAAATAAGTAAAACAGTCCGTTTGTTGTTGTTTTTTTTTTACAACAGGTCAGTTTCTTTATTGATATTTTTTAGCAGAATTCTAGGTACCACCAAACCATTTAGGCCATCTTGAATAAAACGAAAATAAATATTTCCGAACTTTGTTTATCAAAAATCTCATAAAAAAAGATCGTACAGGTTGTTACAAAGAAAAATAGTTAATTCAAAGATCAAAATCCGATATAACACATCGAACCTATTCACTAAACGACTCACTGAATATCCAATAATGGGTGTCAATATCAGATTCTCCCTCAGCCATGGGTTGCAATGATTTTTACAAGTCTGGTCAAATGCCCGACTCAATACAAAATCTGCTGTAGGAGCTGATACACCATGGCTAATGGCTTATATAACAAAATAATGACTCTGGGTCATTCCATGTCAATTCACCAGGGTGTTACACCCACCGACACCGAATTACTTGAAATTTGGCAAAATGTTCCCCTCATGAGTTAAGAAAGTGTGCCAAATTATTTGTCTTAAACCTTACCGTTCCGATTTTAGAGGGGATATAATTTCCAATTTTGCTTCAAAATTAAGGCCGTGTGGTGTCGCAAAATCTCAGTGTTTTTTTTTTTTAAAAAAAAATACTTTCATACATTCAATATTCGAAATTTGGTATGTAAGGCAAATAAGGAGTGTAGAATCCAAATATCCAACTATTTTTAACCCTATACCTCACAGAAATTTTATTTTGCCCACCCAAATGCATGACTCCAAAATCAACAACTTTCACCATTTAGCTTACGGTCAGTCTATCGAAAATGGGTCCTCTTCAATATTCATAATATTTTTTTCTTAACATCACTATGTCTACCTAAGTTCATCAAAGAATTTTTGTGGGGCAAAGTCTACTTAGAAGATATGAACCTGCCAAGTTCAGAGTTTTTTCCTATGTACATGCAGGATTTCAGTGAAAGATTATAATTAAAGACAATCATCCTAATGCTCCATGAACTCTCAAATGTTGATATTTGGCTCAGTGACTTCTTAGACTATTAATAATAATGTTTTATCATATTAAAAAACAAAACAAATTAAATACGAGGGTGAGTCAAAAAGTAATGCCATTTTGTTTAGTATAGTATAATTACCGACACAGGAACATGTATCATGAATTAAAATGAAGTATGCCTCTGTGGATCACCTCCCTACTTTCCCACAGTCACTGTTTTTTTTTCAATAGCAATGTTCCACCTTCAAATGAGAGTATGTATCCCTATTCTGTTGACTGTTCTTGAGCCACTTCTTCACAACAGATTTCACTTCCTCATCACTGGAATAATGTTTTATTGAAAAGAAAGAATGAAAGATGGTTTTAGAGGGAACACATTATTGTTCTATTTATACTGAGCTAACAGTTGAAAAGTTTATTCCATGATAAACAAGTTGGAGTGATTCCAATTGATCAGTTGGATGCGATATGATAAAGCTTATTGCCTATAGAACAGATTGTGAAGGATAAAATACAGACTATCTGTTGCCATCACAAACATAGACCTTGTTGACTAAATATGAATGGCTTGAGAAGAGTAGCATTCCCATGATTATTTTTTATTTGAGGTTATTGTTGTTTAATCACATTAGTTATATAGACTGTGTAAATGGAGTTCAGAACCGTTTGAATTATGTAAATATACCCATGGTTCAAAGGTTATGAGAATTTAAAGCCCCGGAATTTGAGGTACAAATGTGGACATGATTTTGTTTCAAAAAGCAGTCGGACAACAGAACTACTAAAAACGAAGGAACGAAATTGACTCGCTCGCTTTTGTGCTAACGGCTAATAATAATAATAAATCCTTCGTAATAATTATTAAAGTTATTACATTAGCAACGAAGAGAAACGGAAACTGCTATCCAGTGAAAGTTACAAACGAACCCCTTTTATTTTAGCATTTGTGTATTCTGCTATTAATTGAGTGAGATTTGAATTCATTTCAAGTATTTCATTTTACCTAACGAATACCTAAAAATATTTTGTTATCAATTAAATTTAATTATTTTATATATTTAAAAATTATTTACTAACGATTATTTTTTTATTTTAATTTTTAGTTTACGGAAGATACAGTGTAATAAGTACAAATATGAGTGATTCCCCTTTTTACTTCAAACATCGGAAATGTTCACTTGTGGGACAGCAGCAACGGCCCATATCTGTTGTAGGTACGTACATCATTGATCAAGGGAAGTAATGAAAAATCATTTTCTAAATGTGAAAAAAAAAAAAATGAGATTTTTTTTTTTACTTTGTTTATTTAATTAATAGACTTTTAGATTATCAGTGAAAAATTATAATCAATATTTGTTCTGTCAAAAGGGTGGGAGCACTAAGATTTTATTTGAGTTTTCTTTAAAAAAATTAGATAACAATTACTTAAATCGATTATTTTACATAATCGGTATAATTAATTTTAATTTGTTTTTAAAGTAAAACTGAGCGCACAATTGGTGGTACCTAGCTTTAAGGTTTCTAGGGACCACAATTGATCGTTTAGCATCTTGAATAAAACGGAAAAAATATTTCCGAACTTCGTTTATCAAAAATCTCGTAAAAAATTAAACATCAAACAGATTGTTACAAAGAAAATGAGCCTAAAATGCGTTTTGACAAAAGGCTTTAGCCCCCACCCCCGAAAATAATTTACCAAAAATCAGGAATTAATCGATTTTAATGAAGTTTTCAGATATTTTTTTAATCAATGAATGATCTTAAGTACAACCTGACCGTTATGCCATCTTGAATAAAACGGAAATATATATTCCGAACTTTGTTTATTAAAAATCTCGTAAAAAAAGATCGTACAGTTGTTACAAAGAAAACAGTTAATTCAAAGATCAAATTATCCGATTGAAAATCTTGTTATCTTAAAAAATAAACAAACTTATACTTAAAAAATAAACAAACCTATCCATATTACATGCGAAAGGTAATTTTCAGACCACAATTTAGACAGAAAAAAAACAATATATACCCTCTTACGATTATTCTCTTCCTATGTCTGACTGTACGAACATACTTTTTTAGTCAAAATTACTATTAAAATAAAAAAATCTTTAAAAACTTTAATATAAAATGAATAAAACTTGAAACAATTTAATATTAAAATTTAACAATGAAATTGAATTTTAAAAAAATGTCTTCGGTTTAGTATTAATTTTTAAATCGAAAATGAAATGAAATGAAAATTTGAATATTTTTTCTAAGAGAAAAACTGATAAAATAATCATATATACTTATTTTTTATTCTAATAGCTGTAAAAATTATTTTATTTAACTTTTTTGACCAAAAAAAACAAACTTCGGTACTCAGAAGCGTCCCGTCTCTTTGTAAAACAAATATGTCAGTTTTGCCTCCCGTATATTCTAAGAACCATACATTACTATTCAACAATAAAATTACAAATTCTTTTAAAAATATTAATCGAGTTCGGATAGACAAACTATTAGTTCACCTGAATTCTAAAATTCATATTTTAAATATCCGTGAAAACTTCGATTTTTTTTTTTTGCAGAAAAAAAAAAAAATTTATTTCACGCAGAAAAATGAAAATATGTAATCACACAAAGATTGAAAATCTCTTTAAAATTAATTTCTTGAAAAAAAAATTTTTTTACAATTTAATAGAATATAGTACATACCAATTACAAAAGCAAAAAAAGTGTTCAAATAATAATATATGACATTTTTTTGCACTTTTATATCCGAGTTCATTAATTTTCCTAAAAACTATAGCTCGGTACCCCCAACATTTACGCCCCACATAAGGGGGTCAAAATTAAGCGACCTGAAAAAAAATGAGAAAGTTTTGAAATAAAATAAAAAATGCATTATAAAGATCGTTCATTGAAAATTTTATTAAAATCCGATAATTTCCTGACTTTTGGAATAAATATTCTGTGGGGGGGGGGGCTAAAGTTATTTTGTCAAAAAACACATTTTGCCAGTCCCTATGTTAAATGTAGGGGGGGGGGTAAATTTCACAGGGTAAAATTGGTGGTACGTAAAGATTTTCCATACGCCCAAAATCCATTTTTTTAAATTCATTTATTCATTTAAAGTGGTAATAAGTTTACTGTTGTAATATTTTTGGTACCACCGACCCTAGGGTTGCAATAAAATACTAAGAAAGTTTAATTTGAAGGTTAGTCATTCAATTTCTTCCAAGCTCATAAATTAATATAGCAAGTTGTTTGTTGAGAGACATAACAAAACATATTCCCTCCTTCATGCGTGGTAATGAAGGACTATTTGCTCGTAAATTCCTACCATAAAATAAACTGAATCCCCATTTTATGTCCGTGTTTTTGCAATAAATGTTTTATTTTTCTTGCCACCGTTATGTTACAATACTAAATATATTTTCCTTTATTTATTTAATATTCACTTCAATGCGTTATATTCTAAAGCTTTTATTTGTGTGAGAATGCTTAGTTTTAAAGTGGGGTTCGTTTTTACACTTCAACTTTTACTCGTAAATTCCTACCATAAAATGCCCAAGCCTAATTTTATGGTAGGAATTTACGAGTAAAAAGTTGAATATTACTTTTTGTTGTTATTTCTTTTCTTTTGGCTTTGTACTCTAAATAAAAAACGTCAGATTTTAATCATCGTCGACGAAAAAACAAAATTACGGGCATAAAAGGAGATCCAATTTATACCTAAATTGTAAAACGAGACCCCACTTTAAAACTAAACATTCTCACAAAATAAAAACTTTTAGAATATGCACATTGAAATGAATATTAAAACAAAGAAAATATATTAGTATTGTAAATATAACGGGGCAAGAAAAATAAAACATTTATTGCAAAAACACGGACATAAAATGAGGTTCAGTTTATTTATGGAAGAATTTACGAGCAAATAGTCCTCTATTACCATGTGCGTTAACACAGAAAATAAACTACTTTAAAAAGTACTACAGCGAGAATAAAATTCCGTTCTTTACTGGAATCAGCTTCCTTCTTCACTTTGTCGCCAATGTAATAAGAATTAAAAAAAATTATGACAGAATTATATAATAGCCTGTAATTTACGAGTAAATTTTGTTTCTTTATTCGTTCTATTTTTACTACCGGTGACTTGACTACTTGTCCCTTGTTGACTGATGTACCACATTCTTTTTCAACATTTTCCAATAAGGATTTCACAATAATCACCAAAGACTTAAAATATGATTCACATATATTTATGCAACTAACACGTTCTCTTGACAAATGGTATAACAATGTTATACTATTAGTGTCTATCGAAATTTAACACCAGAAAAAGTAAAACATGTTTGTAATTTAAAGTACTAGTATTATTGGACAATTCCCTGATATTTGTTAACTCCCATGAGTAAAATGTACATAACTAATTAACACAAAAGACACAGTCATGTTATTTAGTGTCTGCTTTGGTGAATTTTGTGAGATTCCTATTGGAAATGTTGAAAAGAAATGTGGTGACTTCAGACCTCCTATATTACATCAGTCAGCAGGGACATGCCATCAGGACACCGGTAGTGAAAAGAGAACTACTAAAAACGAAGGAACGAAATTGACTCGCTCATGGTGTACTATCGGATATTAAATATAAATCCTTCGTAATTCTTATTAAAGTTATTACATTAACAACGAAGAGAAGACGGAAACTGCTATCCAGGAAAGAGTAGAATTTTCTTTTTTACTGTAAGTACTTTTTAAAGTAATATTTTCTTCTTTTTTTAGTTACACGTGCATCCAGAGAGAAACCACGTATTTTGTTAGGCACTCTTGAACAAACAGCTCGTAAATTGTATCACCTACCATAACTTTAACTTCCTTAGTATTTTATTCTAACCCTAGTCCTGTATTACCAATATACCTACAGTAAACTCTAGGTACCACCAAACCGTTTAGGCCATCTGAATAAAACGGAAATAGATATTTATATCTTTTTATATAATCTCGTAAAAAAAAAGATCGTACAGGGTTCATATAAAAAACAGTTAATTCAAAGATCAAATTATCCGATTGGAAAAATTACATCTTATCTTAAAATATAACAAAACCTATCCATATTACATGCGAAAGGGTAATTCAACCACAATTTAAGACAGAAAGAAATACATATTATTACCCTCTTACTGTTATGCATCTAAGATACGGATGGGTGTAACGGCCAAATTTTTTATATTAAAATGAATAAAATCTTTAAAAACTTTAATATTACAAAAAATGAATAAAATCTTTAAAAACTTTAATATACAATTTACTATGAATAAAAACTTGAAAAAACTTTAATCTTAAAATTTCGCAGTGAAATTGACGTTAAAAAAATGTCTTCGGTTTTAGTATTAATTCTTAAATCGAAAATAAAATAAAATTTATTTTTTCTGAGAAAAAACTGATAAAACAATCATTCAATATATCATTTTTATTCTAATTGTCGTAAAATTGAATAAAATATTTTTTTACACTCAGAAAAACAAACTTTAGTTACCGAGAAGCGTCTCGTCATATGTCAGTTTTGCTCTTCCGTATATTCTAAGAATCACACATTACTATTCAACAATAAAAATTACAAATTCTTTTTAAATATTAATCGAGCACGATCGGACCAACTTTTAGTTCACCTGAATTCAAAAATTCATTATTTTAAATATCCGTGAAAAATTCGATTTTTCCACAGAAAAAAAAAAATTTAATTTATTTCACGCAGAAAATAAAAAAATTTAATCACACAAAAGATTGAAAATCTCGTAAAAATTAATTCTTAAAAAAAATTTTTTTTTTCAATTTAATAGAATATAATACATACCAATTACATAAGCAAAAAAAAGTTTTCAAATATAATATTATGACATTTTTTTGCACTTTTTATTTCGATTTCATTAATTTTCCTAAGAAAACTATAGTTCGGTACGTTATACAATTTCATTGATATAGTTATTCAGCCTCTTATCTTTATAGAAAAAAAAGCACCAATTTTTTTTCCAGGTCATTTTTTTATCTCAAAAAAAAATGGGGGGGGTGATAGACCTCGTAAAAAATATTTCCCTAATATTATTTTAGAAAAAAACTATTTCAGATGTATTTACATCCAATGATAAACAAGTATGGAAATTTTTCGTGAAAATCGGACCATTAATTGATTTTCATAGAATTTTAAAAAAATCCTCTTCGTAACTTGTTTTTAGCTACCTAAATTTCAGTTGAATTTAACAGTGCAAAAATGAAAACATTGTTTTTCAATCATAATTTTCATTATTTTCGTAAGCTGATAAAAAAATTTAAAAAATCATCAGGAGTTTGTTGATGTTTTTCTTTCGAATGGTAAAAATTTTTCAAGAAAATATTAATTTTTCTGCAAGTTCATTGTTTAAATGTAGTGGTTAAATTGCACAGGTCAAATTGGTGGTACCTAGTGAACTCATTCCCACTATTATACCTAAACAAAATATTAAAATATAAAAATGAACCTAGATTGAGGGGGGTGGGTAACTAAACCTAAAGCAAATAACTTTTTTTTTTTGTAATCGTTAAATTTCAGTAAATTTCGGCTAATAAAGGACTATTTGCCTCGTAAATTCTACCATAAAATAAACTGAACCCCCATTTTATGTTCGTGTTTTTGTATTAAATGTTTTATTTTTCTTGCAACCCGTTATTTACAATACAAAATAATTATTTATTTTATTTTAGATATATTCATTTCAATGGCATATTCTAAAAGCTTTTATTTTGTGAGAATGTTAGTTTTAAAGGGGCTCTTTTACAATTTAGGCATAAATGATCCTCCTTTTGACGTAATTTTGTTTTTTTTTCGACGATGATTAAAATCTGACGTTTTATTTTAGAGTACCAAAGCAGCAAGAAAAAAAATAACAATAACAACAAAGGTAATATTCAACTTTTTACTCGTAAATTCTCATAAAATTAGGCTTGGGCATTTATGGTAGGAATTTACGAGTAAAAAGTAAAAGAAAACGAACCCCCACTTTAAAACTAACCATTCTCACAAAATAAAAAACTTTTAGAATATAACAATTGAAGTGAATATTAAATAAATAAAGGAAATATATTTAGTATTGTAACATAACGGACAAGAAAAATAAAACATTTATTGCAAAAACACGGACATAAAATGGGGGTTCAGTTTATTTTATGGTAGGAATTTACGAGCAAATAGTCCTTTATTACCAAATTTAGTATTATTTTTTTGGGGTTAAAAAAGCATCATAATTTTTTAATCATGTAAATAATATTCCATAAAGACGGAGAAAATATGCAAAATATCAAGTGCAAACATCGCATAGAAAATTATTTACGTTCCCTTCAAAACTAAACTTGATTTGTATTTTCCTGTAATTTTGGGCTCTTGGTAAAACATAAAATCGTTGCTATCAGATACAGAAATAAATTAGATAATTTGATGCTACCATCTTATGGGTAAATGTAATAATTGGGATCAATAGGTATCACCAATTCGTCCCTGATCAGTTTAGGCCATCTTGAATAAAACGGAAATAATATCTACGAACTTTGTTATTAGCAATCACTAGCGATCACAAATCGGTCACGTGATCAGTTAAGCCATCTTGAATAAAACGAAATAAATATTTCCGAACTTTGTTTATCAAAAATCTCTTAAAAAACAATTAAAGATCGTACAGGATTGTTACAAAGAAAAACAGTTAATTCAAAGATCATATTATCCGATTGGGAAAAATAACATCGTTATCTTAAACAAATAAATAAACCTGTCCATATTACATGTGAAAGGGTAATTTTCAGACCGTAATTTAGACAGAAAAAAATTACATATTATTACCCTCTTACGATGATACATCTACATATGGTTGATTGTAATGGACACATTTTTAGCCAAAATTTACAATTAGAATGTATAAAATCTTTAAAAACTTTAATATTAAAACTTATTATTAAAATGAATACAAACTTGAATTGTGTTACTAACAAATACAGAAATAAATTAGATAATAGATGATACCATACGAAATTTTTTATAAACAAAGTTTGGAAATATTTATTTCCATTTTATTCAAGATGGCCTAAACTGATCACGTGACCGTTATGGTGATACCTAGTAAATGTAAAATAATAGTGATCAATGTCAAAAAATATCCCGCCATGTCGGCTGGGGCGTTAGAATGCACCGACTGCACCTCTGCAGAGGGGTAAGACTCCCCCCAATGGGGCCACCTGTTGGCCGTGGGTGGCGACCCGTGATGCTTAAGCACATAGCCCAGGTGGATGAGCAGTTCATGACTTGCAATACTCCACATTGGCCCTATCTTGGGCTAGACGGGCGGCCGGAGAGGCCCCTTCTGATCAATCGGCTGGCCACGTCAAGCCCTAGCACCTATATGATTTTCCTAACCCTATTGCCCTTATGGCTAGCCCCAACCCCTTTTTATCGTATGGGTGCTAGAAGGCGGTGGCTGCGGGTCTACATGTCCTGGGTATGACGTTAAACTCTATCTGATGGTGAGGTTCCAGTTTTGGAGGTTTGGGGAATGTGGAGCACCCCTTCATCACCATTGCTCCCTGGTCCACTCTGACCCGGAGTGGTAGTACCTGTTAGGGTCCCATCTATGTGTTAAATAGAAAAATGTATTTATAAAAAAAATTGTATTATCCATTAAGAATTGATTTATTTCAAAACTTTATCGGCATTAAATGACCCACTGAGGTTGATATACCGTAAAACAAACCAAACCAAACCAAACCAAAAATGTCACAATTTCAAATACCACAAATGCAGTGAATTAAATTAAAAGTTAATTCAGATAAATCATCAAAGTAAAGGATAATAATATAATTAGAGGATACACATCAATTATTTATAGTATATTTTTTTTTATATATAACAGATACCATCAATTCACCAGTTAAAGGAATATTACACTGTACCTTCCCCCACATCTGATAGAAATTTTTTTACCAAAAACCAGGGAATCATCCTATTTTAATGAAATTTTCAGTGTTGATATATTAACAAAGCACTTATAATGTATTTTTTTTAAATTTAAAAACTGTCTTAATTTTTTTTCAGCTCAGTTAACTCCACCATATTTGAGGTACCACATATAACTTGGATATTTAACATTAACTAATTTTTTGTATAATAAGAGTAAAGACGGAAGATATGAGGGGAATGAAAAAAATCTTTTTTTCAACTGAATTGATCTGGAAGAAAATAAACATTAAAAATTTTTAATTTAAATTTTTAAAAAAGATGGGAAAAGTTGGAGGTTCTTTTTTTCAGATTTTTTAATTACTGATTTTCATGAAATATATATATTTTTTTTAATTACCAGACAGCACTTGCAGCTTCATCCAAAAGGAGCAGGGTTGTGTGTATAGGTCAGTGTCTGAGCACAAACCCAAGGAATTCACCTCATCTAAAAAAGGGGAAGGGTTGGGTTTATAGCCCAAGGGTTGTGTGTATAGCTCAGTGTCTGAGCATAAACCCAAAGAATTCACCTCATCTAAAAAGGGGAAGGGTTGGTTTATAGCCCAATGCATGAGGTCCCCCCAAAAAGAGAATGCTGACCGTATCCACACATTTTTTGCAGTACTCATCACTTGAGCTTAGGTTTGTCAATAGGTCCCCATGTTAAAAAGACCTTATGTTGCATCCTAGTTTGGTGGGAGGTTAAGCTAAATAATAATTGGTTAAAAAAACCTGCTTAAGGCTTTCCCAAGGATATTTAGTGCTATGTGAAATGCAAACAGTCTCGTCCAGGATTTGAACTCTAGTTGGCATGTCCATTTCCTATGACAATAACTGTTAAATGTTTAGTTCTTATTAGATTGTCATGAACAGTTGTGTTTATGTATTCCACACATGATATATTTTATTTACAGACTTAACAAATGTGCCCAGGTTTGGTTTGTGCATAGGTCCCCATTTTAAAATGACCTTGTGTCCCATCCTAGCCTGGTGGGAGGTTAAACTAAAATACTAACAGGTTAAAGAGCCCTGCTAAAAGCTTTGATATATATCTTACTCAAGGGTATTTTGTACAATGTGAAAAGCAAACAGCCTCATCCAGCATTTGAACTCTGGTTAATGTGTCTATTTCCTTAGATTATTCTTATTAAATTGTCATGAATAGTTGTGCTTATATATTCCACACATTACAAACATATTTAACAAATGTGCTCAGGTTCTATTTCAATTGTAACTAAATTGTAGAAATGTGATTTGGTTTGTTACTGATACACAATGAAAAAACATCTTCACACCACATCAGAACTATTAGCTTTCATTTCACACACACACACACACACACACACACACACACACATACATGCACACACACACATAACTTGATTTTCTATTGTAAAATATACTGATATTTACCTTCTGATATATTCTAGTTATCATTTGCTTAGAAATCATCATCAAAATTATCATCACAAATATCAATGTTATATATATATATATATGAAAAAAGTGAATGGAAGTGAATCCGACAGTATGAAATTGATATTTTAGAAAAAACAAACACATGATGTTAAAATTCGCTGACAGAAATCTGTTTCGACCCTTTATTAAATTGGTCTTCATCAAGAGTGAGGTGTGTGTGATAGAGAGACGGTATGAGTGGACCGTTATAAGACGAAAGTGGTACAGATGAAACGTTCAATTTCATAACTGGAATTTTTATTTTTATTTTTTAAAATTTTGAAAATGCATATTCTGTTTTGATACTTTCTTATACACTTTTATACATATTTACATCAAACTCTTTTGAGTTTTCTTTGTGGACTATAATGCTTCTGATTTAATAAAATAAAATTTACTTTATTTTATTTTCCAAACAGAATATGCATTTTCAAAATTTTTTTTTTTAAATTCCGGCTATGAAATTGAACGTTTCATCTGTACCATATTCGTCTTATAATGGTCCACTCATACCGTCTCTCTATCGCACACACCTCGCTCTTGATGAAGACCACTTCAATAAAGGGTTGAAACAGATATCTGTCAGCGAATTTTAACATCATGTGTTTGTTTTTTCTAAAATATTAATTTCATATATATATATATATATATATATATATATATATATATATATGATATATATATATATATATAGGTTAAATTATTATTATTGTTGGAGAGTTGATTAAAAAAAAAGTCAACGCCTCTGAAGACGAATAACACCGAAAAAGTGTTATTCAGAAACCAATGGTAGGACCGACTTAAATTGTATTATTAATTATAAATAAATAAATAAATAAAGCTCTTACATAAGTAATTGAGCCCTCTATAATCAACTCTCCAACAATAATATTAATTTAACCTATATATATATATATAGGACCGACTTAAATTGTATTATTAATTATAAATAAATAAATAAATAAATAAATAAATATATATTTTCTAGTTATCATTTGCTTAGAAATCATCATCAAAATTATCATCACAACTATCAATGTTATATATATATATATATATATATATATATATATATATATATATATATATAATATACTCTAGTTATCATCTGCTTAGAAATCTGCAGGAAGCAAAAAATTACTCAATCCCTTCTGGGACACCTAACAATCACTTAGGTCCTTACCTATTTTATCTACTTCACCATTAACTTAATAAAAGAACATGTAGACAAAAAAATGTAATTAGGAAAATGCTGAATTTAAACAAAATTCAATGAGGTGGTAATTTTAAAAACTCTACATATTAAAAAAATCAAATGCAGATATTATATATTTTGTTAGAGACAACTTTTTACAAATATTTTTTGGTTTTGTAAAATGTAGATAAATGAACTTTCGGTAATTTATGAGGAAGTGCGTCCCAGTCCCCTGCCTCAGAAATTGCTACCCGGTGACTATTAAAATAATGTCCCCACCTATGTTGTCTTGGTGGTGTCATTTGAAAGAAAACAACCAACTTAGGGCGTTAAATGTATTTTTTGTCGTAATTCTTATTTATTTATCGCAATTTGTTTAGAAATTTATTTATAGAAATTTGTTGTAATTCTTGTTTATTTATAGAAATTTGTCGTAATTCTTGTTTAGATATGAAGATGGATATCTATCTATCTACCTCAATTTGTTCATTTTTTACTTTGTTTATATATATCTATCCATCCATCTCCATTTGTTCATAAAGAGAAGCCCACCCCCTCTAAAATACATTGAACGCCCTAAGTTGGTTGTTTTCTTTCAAGTAAAACCGCCGAGACAACATAGCTGGGGACGTTATTTTAATAGTCACCGGGTAGCAATTTCTGAGGCAGGGGACCGGGACGCACTTCCTCATAAATTACCGAATTTTCTTATCTTCTTCAATTTTCTTCTTTCTAATGTCATAACTATTTTGATACCATTAACTTTATGCAATATTTTTTCCATACTAATCAAGGGAAAAATTATGTAAATTTCACAAAAATCAATAAAGTAATATTTTCTTATATCTGGGAATTAATAAGTACAAGTCTTCTTATATAAAATCCTGTATAATCTGAGAAAGATTTTGTATTTTAAATTTATGAATATAATGTTAATAGATATTAATATATTGAAATATATGGCTTTACTTTATTTATTACTCTCCTTCTTTTAATTTAGAGTTTTATTTTGTTTTATTGATTACAGATTTTATTATCCAGATGAAGTTATTCCTTGAATTTGAAGTATTTTCTTGGTGACCTGAATTTTCAAAAAATGTTTATTTGAAGCAATATAAGGGAAAACATACTGAAGAACACATCTTTTTGTGACATACGGAATTGTTTCTTTTCACAGAAATCAGATTGATGGAGTATATGCAGATAGACACAGGTGAGAAATAATATTTTTTACGAAATCGCAGATTCTTTTTTCTTTTTCTTTTCAGATGTAAATTTTTGTGAAAATATGCATGCACATTTATATTATTTATGTTATATATATATTTATGTTTATATTATTTATGTCACATCCTGGGGGTTAGTAAATATGTTTCAGAAGTTTTGATTACAAAATATACAATATTCATATATATATATATATATATATATATATATATATATATATATATATATAGAGAGAGAGAGAGAGAGAGAGAGAGAAAAGGAATGAATCAACTTTAATACTTGTTATATTATTGTTTTATTGAAAGTTTTAGTTACATAAATTTAGAACCAGAGTATAGCCTATCATATTATTAAGTTTTTGTTTTGGTGATTATTGTGACATTTCTCATAGAAAATATTTCTTGTTTTCTCAAGTTTTATTCATTACAGATTTTTCTTTATTACTCTTCTTTCTTTTAACTTATAGTTTTCTCTTGTTTATTTTCTTTATTTCTCTTCTTTCTTATAGTTTTCTCTTGTTATTTTCTTTATTACTCTTCTTTCTTTTAACTTATAGTTTTCTCTTTTTTTATTTTCTTTATTACTCTTCTTTCTTTTAACTTATAGTTTTCTCTTGTTTTATTTTCTTTATTTCTCTTCTTTTTTTTAACTTATAGTTTTCTCTTGTTTTTTTCTTTATTACTCTTCTTTCTTTTAACTTATAGTTTTCTCTTGTTTTTTTCTTTATTACTCTTCTTTCTTTTAACTTATAGTTTTCTCTTGTTTTATTTTCTTTATTCTCTTCTTTCTTTTAACTTATAGTTTTCTTTGTTTTATTTCTTTATTATCTTCTTTTTACTTATAGTTTTCTCTTGTTTTATTTTCTTTATTAC
The DNA here is from genome assembly GCA_023376005.1 of Doryteuthis pealeii. Classification (NCBI taxonomy): domain Eukaryota; kingdom Metazoa; phylum Mollusca; class Cephalopoda; order Myopsida; family Loliginidae; genus Doryteuthis; species Doryteuthis pealeii. Next base: position 56,428,600 of record CM042177.1, read on the forward strand.
TCTTCTTTCTTTTAACTTATAGTTTTCTCTTGTTTTATTTTCTTTATTACTCTTCTTTCTTTTATTTTCTCTTGTTTTATTTTCTTTATTTCTTCTTTCTTTTAACTTATATTTTCTTTTCTTTATTACTCTTCTTTCTTTTATTTTTCTCTTGTTTTATTTTTTATTACTCTTCTTTTTTATAGTTTTCTCTTGTTTTATTTTCTTTATTTCTCTCTTTTTTTTTAACTTATAGTTTTCTCTTGTTTTCTTTTCTTTATTCTTCTTCTTTCTTTTAACTTATAGTTTTCTCTTGTTTTATTTTCTTTATTACTCTTCTTTCTTTTAACTTATAGTTTTCTCTTGTTTTCTTTTCTTTATTTACTCTTCTTTCTTTTATAGTTTTCTCTTGTTTTATTTTCTTTATTACTCTTCTTTCTTATAGTTTCTCTTGTTTTTTTCTTTATTACTCTTCTTTCTTTTAACTTATAGTTTTCTCTTGTTTTCTTTTCTTTATTTCTCTTCTTTCTTTTAACTTATAGTTTTCTCTTGTTTTATTTTCTTTATTTACTCTTCTTTCTTTTAACTTTATATTTTCTCTTGTTTTATTTTCTTTATTACTCTTCTTCCTTTTAACTTATACTTTTGTCTTGTTTTATTCATTACAGATTTTTAAACCAGATAAAATAATTCCAGGAATTTGAATAGAGCATTTTCTTGGTGACCCAAATTTTCAAAGAAGGCACACAGGAAGTTACATAAACGAAACATACTAGAGAAAAGAATATTCATCAGAAATATGGAGAAGATTTCTTTTTATGGAAATCTAATTGGCAGAGTATATATATAAACACAGGAGAGGAATCATATTTTTGCAAAATATCTGATTTTTCTTTTCTAGTTTTTCTGAAAAATATGCAAATCCCCAAAGTAGATAAACAACATTTGTGTGAAATGTGTGGATCTTCATTTAGTTTGGTGATGCATATGCCAGTCACATACTGGAGACAAGCCATATTCTTGTGAAGTATGTGGCTCTTCTTTTTCACCAAAATCAGTATCGTTGATGCATATGTGCACACATACAGGAGAGAAGCTATATTCATGTGAAGCCTGTGGGAGTCAGTTTTCACACAAATCCCATTTGTGGGCACATATGTGCACACACACAGGAGAGAAGCCACATTCTTGTGACATGTGTGCCTCTTCCTTCATTGAAAGATCAAGTTTAGTGAAGCATTATCGAATGCACACTGGAGAGAAGCCATATTCTTGTGAAGTTTGTGGCTGTTCATTTTCACAAAAATCAAATTTGGTAGTTCATATGCGAACACACACTGGAGAGAAGCCACATTCTTGTCAAGTTTGTGGCTCTTCGTTTTCAGTAAAATCCAGTTTGGTGAAGCATATACGAACACACACAGGTGAAAAGCCACATTCTTGTCAAGTGTGTGGCTCTTGCTTTTCACAAAGATCTTGTTTGCTAAGGCATATTCGAACACACACAGGAGAGAAGCCACATTCTTGTGAAGTGTGTGGCTCTTGCTTTTCTCAAAAAACAGATTTGCTGGTGCATATGCGAAAACACACTGGAAAGAAACCATATTCTTGTGAAGTGTGCGGTTCTTCCTTTTCACAAAAATCAAGTTTGGTGTATCATATGCGAATACACACAGGAGAGAAGCCGCATTCTTGTGAATTGTGTGGCTCTTCCTTTTCACAAAAATCTGGTTTGATGTACCATATGCGAATACACACAGGAGAGAAGTCATATTCTTGTGAAGTGTGTGGGTTTTCCTTTTCACAAAAATCAAGTTTGGTGAGGCATATGCATAGACACACAGGAGAGAAGCCACATTCTTGTGAAGTGTGTGGTTCTTCCTTTTCACGAAAATCAAATTTAGTGACACATATGCGAACACACACAGGAGAGAAGCCACATTCTTGTGAAGTGTGTGGCTCTTCCTTTTCACAAAAATCTGGTTTAGTGTACCATATGCGAATACACACAGGAGAGAAGCCATATTCTTGTGAAGTGTGTGGGTTTTCCTTTTCACAAAAATCAACTTTGGTGATACATATGCGAACACACACCGGTCAGAAACCATATTCATGTGAAGTGTGTGGCTCTTCCTTTTCTAAAAAGTCAAATTTGGTGACACATATGCAAACACACTCTGGAGAGTAGACTCATTCTTGTGATGTGTGTGGCTCTTCCTTTTCACAAAACTATCATACTAAAAAGATTAAACATTTGTATTTTTAATATACACATTAAACTCAAAGAACAGTAATCTTTTAATTCAGAAAGAATATTTCATTGTAATATTTTTTATTTTTGTAGAATGTGCAAAATTAATTTATTTTATGGTAAGTGCAAGTATTAGTGAATTTTATATCTTATGATTTGTAGTAAATCCACAGTAAACAAAAATTAATATTTTCAGCCTACTTTTTGTTATTTGTGTTGAATAAATAAAAGTGCGCACACTCACAGACAGAGCATAAGAAAGTGCTTAAAAAAAGAAAGTGTGCACAGTTGTCGAAAAAGAGAGAGGGAGAGAGTGAGAAGAATGGCAAGCAAGAACCCCCGACAAGAAGAGGAGAAAAAAAGGAAAATATGAATGCATCAATTATCAAATAAGAAAAAGATAATGCAATAATACACAATATTGGGTACTGACACCGCATATGAACGATATGGCGAAATGACAAAAAATGCTTCGGATGTGAGTGCATTTTGTCCCACGTGGAAGTCGTACTGATCGGATTTTTGCTAATGGTTGCCATTCGTTTCTGGCACTGAGTCCTAAAATACCATGATTTCATCATCATGGAATCCAAAGTTCATTACAAAGAGACATTAAAAGGAAGTTTTGTTACATAATAATTGGATTCCTAATACATTTTAAGGTAGTGTAGAAATCATTATGGTGATCAGTACAGCTGATGGCCTTGAGAGTGACTGACAGCGCTTGACCTCACTCTGACCTTGCTTTCCAGGGATGGATCGTGAGAACCGGAAGGCAATAGAAGACCCTCTTCCGGTTTAAGGAGATAGTCAGTTAAAGTCAGTTAGAACTTAGAAGCCGAGCTAGCAACATGTAAGCCTCATCTGCGCAGATTGTCTGGTTGGGGATTTGGAATAAAGTAACATCAACCTAAATCAAAGTCTTGTGTTTATTACTAAAAACTAACAATAACACAGGGCTTCTGATAAGGAATGATCCCCAACAGAAACCAGACCCGGAATCCTCAATAGAAGACCAGACGAGATCTTAGAAGATATACCAGACCAAGATAGATGATAGACGATCAGAAGCAAAGCCGGCCAGAGGAGAAGACGACTAGAGTAAGAAGTGAGAAAGGTATATAACGTTATATAGATTTGGTATCGTGAAAAGACCAGTATATAACATATATCTATTTGGTGCCTTTAAACCAGCCACGCCCTCATGACGTGGTCAGATTCGAACCTGCGACAATGTGCCTAGCCACTAGACAGAAAAGAAATAGAAAAAAAGGGCAGAAAAATGAAACAGAGAAAAAGGAAAAAGAAAGAAGAAAAAAAAACGTGATAGAACTTTTTAAAAAAAACGTAAGTAACGAACGCACACACGCACACACATTGTTTTTAGAAACAGACTATAGAAAAAGAAAAAATATATATAGGATTGTTGAAATTATGTTTTGCTGTTTTGAGTTAGAAAAGACCAGAGAGACAGTTTGAAAACAAAAAAGAAAAAAGAAAAAGAAGAGAAAAGAGGCTGACATTAAATTGAAAAAGAAAAAGAAAAAGAAACAAAAAAGAAAAAAAAAGCGTTACTAAGACTTGAACTAATATACAAAGATCTATCTAAATTTGTCACAAAAAAAAATTGAAGTTAAGATAGAATGTTGAAAAGAAATCCGATTCAAAGACTTGACTGAAGAGAAAAAGAAAGGAAGGAAAAACTTTTTTTAGTATGAGACAGATGAAGAAAAATTTTTGTCGTATAATTTTTGAACGTGCATGTTTAGACTTCTTTAAAAAAAATGTTATTGAAAATGCTAGCAGATTGTTTAAATTGTTTAAAATATATAGAGAAAAGGAGAGACAGTTTGTATGCTATGAAAAGAAAAAGGGTAATTTTGTTTGAAGTTTTGATATGTATAATTTTTGTATTTGCCATTGTTTAAAATATAGAGAGAAAAGGAGAGACAGTTTGTATGCTATGAAAAAAAAAGGGAGAGACAGAGTGTATATGCCAAAGAGGGAGAGAGAGTGCGAGATACTGAATGTATGTGCCAGGGAGAGAGAGAAAGACTAAGGATGTGTGATCCTCCCCCCCCCCCCCTAGGTAGCAGTAATTGTTGAAGAATCCATGTACAATGACCAACCAATACCCCCCTAGGGAAGTTTTTTTTTTGACCGGTAGAACACGTGGTGAATTTTAGAAAAAAAAATTTTTTTCAGTCGCCATTTTGGATTTTTTTTTTTTTTCCTTTTTGATTTTTTCGTTTTTTTCGATTGAAGTTGGATTTTTTTTTGAGATTATTCATTGTGATGTGATTATGATGTTTACCCGTGCATTTATGTCATTTGTACTCATAATGTTATAATGGATTTAGATAATTTTATAATTCTAGTAAGTTTTACCCGTACAAAAAGTTAATTTTTTTAAAAAGTAATTTTGAAACTTTTAGTTGAGAATGTAATATTTTTTTTTGTGAAATCACAATGCTGTTTTTCATTCGGATTGAGGGTCTGATTTTGGGTCAATTGTTGGAGATTCGCCTAAGTTGTATGTTTTTGAATCTTTTTGGACTCACGGTAATGAAAGGAATTTTTACAGAAAAACTCACCGATACCAATGATAAGATCATGTTTGGGAAATGTTCCTGTGTTTTTGGAGTTCTGGATATGTCAGAATAGGAGATAAATGGTAGTTCCATGCTCCAAGAGGTTTTTCGTGTTTACTCTGCTCCGCACGATGTGTATATATATATATATATATATATATATATATATATTATTTTCTCGGAATACGATTGTGGTCGATTTCTTAAATTTTTGATCTTTGATTGATGTCTTTGATTTAACGCAGGCTGTGGGGTGAAGACATAAGTTGTGATTTGGGAGATTAGGATTTAGATTTAGATAAACGGATAATTGAATAAACTCCAGAAAGAGCAAGTGCCTATTTTTTAGTTTGAATTTTTAGAAGGAATAAGGTTTGTTACCCTGATTAATGGATAATGTTAAGAAATTGGTGAATTATTTGAATTTTGGAGAAGGGAAAAATGGCGAATATAATTGTAAAATCTTTTGGGATTGATTTTGAGAGAAGGACTAACCTACCCCCCTCCTTGTCTCTCATTGGCGGAAGGATGAATGGAAAGTTTTTTTGAATAACCAGTCACGTAGACATAGCCGCCATCTTTGAAATTAATGTTTTTTTGAGTCAAGCGGGTAATTTTCCCCCCATGTCGGCCATTTTGAATGTTAAGATTTTTTAGAAAAAAAAAAGACAGATGTAAATTTAATCGGAGATTGTTGGTTAAAAGTAAATTAGTAATATTAATATTTGGTGATTTTTGAAGAAACTTGTTGAGAGCGAATTTGAAAAGAGAACTTTGGATTGATTTCGAGAGAAAATCCTTTGGGGCTGATTGACAATATTTTAGAAGAAGGAAATTAATAATTGATTTTGTGTTTTTCATTTTTGTCAGTGACCAGTAATATAATTCGGTTTTTGAATTTTTTCCGAAAGTTCGACATAGTTAAAGAGTTGATTTTAGTAAAGATTTATGAGTGCCAAATTTTTATTGATAGTTTTAAAATTTTTATTAGTGAATTTTGTGACCTTGCTGTAGTATGGATCGAGTTCTGAACTCATGCCTGACTGTTTGGAGAAATTTTTTCCGGTTTGTTTTGGGAATCTGTGGACATATGGTAATGAAAGTGGTCTATAGGGGGCCCACCATTCCACGTATTGAGATTCCCTGATGAGCGTCCCATGTAGTTACCGTAGTCTCGGGAGGATGTTCCACGCTCTTTGGGTTTTATTATTCCGACAGTTTCGGAATATGTTAGGGGTTCTGAAGAGCAGAATAAGAAGAAAGGCGAAGAGGCCGCCCCTGTTTTATGAGGATTGACTTTGGGGGGGGGGTATGGTTTTGGAATGGTCTCCGGAACGTTTTGGCTGAGGGAGATGTCTCGAGTCTGGATGCGGATAGCAAGGTCAGTGAACAATTAAATGTTAAGAACAGACAAGTACCTACTTTTTGTGTTGGAAACTAATTGGCACTGAAATATAATTTTGTGAAGAAAATTTAAAATACTTAATGGTATTGGTGTGTTGTGTCGTGCATGCTATATTAAGAAATTATGAGTAACGCATAGCCAATGTAGATTTTTTGTTGTTGCACGGTAGAATTGTTCTTGTTTTCTCCATGCATGTGATGTTTAATGTATTGTAGGGACCATGTGTGCAATGTTCTTGGATCTTTTTTGGTATGATTGTATTTTTGATGTAAATTGCCTTCCCAGAGCTAGCAACATGTAAGCCTCATCTGCGCAGATTGTCTAGGTGGGGATTTGGAATAAAGTAACATCAACCTAAATCGAAGTCTTGTGTTTATTACTAAAAACTAACAATAACACAGGGCTTCTGATAAGGAATGATCCCCAACAGAAACCAGACCCGGAATCCTCAATAGAAGACCAGACGAGACCTTAGAAGATATACCAGACCAAGATAGATGATAGACGATCAGAAGCAAAGCCGGCCAGAAGAGAAGACGACTAGAGTAAGAAGTGAGAAAGGTATATAACGTTATATAGATTTGGTATTGTGAAAAGACCTGTATATAACAGTTTGATTCTGGGATTTAAGTGTTATATTCTTTTATTTACAGATTTGGTACACTTTTCAGCATTTTAGCTACAATTTTTAACAATTTAAAAGCCTCTATAAGTGAGGGAGAGAGTGAGAAGAATGGCAAGCGAGAACCCCCAACAAGAAGAGGAGAAAAAAAGGAAAATATGAATGCACCAAATGTAGGTATTTACCCAACCCGTTTGCCACGGGTAGGATGTGACACAAGGTTGCAATTATGGGTCAGTAAAAATAACATGTAAGTGCAAGTATTAGTGAATTTTATATCTTATGATTTGTATTAAATCCATAGTAAACAGAAATTAATATTTTTCAGCCTACTTTGTAATTTGTGTTGCACACACTCACAGACAGAGCATAAGAAAGTACCAAAAAGAAAGAAATTTTATATATCTTATGATTGGTTGTAAATCCATAGTAAACAGAAATTGATATTTTTCAGCCTACTTCTTTGTAATTTGTGTTGCACACACTCACAGACAGAGCATAAGAAAGTACCAAAAAGAAAGAAATTTTATATATCTTATGATTTGTAGTAAATCCATAGTAAACAGAAATTAATATTTTTCAGCCTACTTCTTTGTAATTTGTGTTGCACACACTCACAGACAGAGCATAAGAAAGTACCAAAAAGAAAGAAATTTTATATATCTTATGATTTGTAGTAAATCCATAGTAAACAGAAATTAATATTTTTCAGCCTACTTTGTAATTTGTGTTGCACACACTCACAGACAGAGCATAAGAAAGTACCAAAAGAAAGAAATTTTATATATCTTATGATTTTGTAAAATCCATAGTAAACAGAAATTAATATTTTTCAGCCTACTTCTTTGTAATTTGTGTTGCACACACTCACAGACAGAGCATAAGAAAGTACCAAAAAGAAAGAAATTTTATATATCTTATGATTTGTAGTAAATCCATAGTAAACAGAAATTAATATTTTTCAGCCTACTTCTTTGTAATTTGTGTTGCACACACTCACAGACAGAGCATAAGAAAGTACCAAAAAGAAAGAAATTTTATATATCTTATGATTTGTAGTAAATCCATAGTAAACAGAAATTAATATTACTTCTTTGTAATTTGTGTTGCACACACTCACAGACAGAGCATAAGAAAGTACCAAAAAGAAAGAAATTTTATATATCTTATGATTTGTAGTAAATCCATAGTAAACAGAAATTAATATTTTTCAGCCTACTTCTTTGTAATTTGTGTTGCACACACTCACAGACAGAGCATAAGAAAGTACCAAAAAGAAAGAAATTTTATATATCTTATGATTTGTAGTAAATCCATAGTAAACAGAAATTAATATTTTTACTTCTTTGTAATTTGTGTTGCACACACTCACAGACAGAGCATAAGAAAGTACCAAAAAGAAAGAAATTTTATATATCTTATGATTTGTAGTAAATCCATAGTAAACAGAAATTAATATTTTTCAGCCTACTTCTTTGTAATTTGTGTTGCACACACTCACAGACAGAGCATAAGAAAGTACCAAAAAGAAAGAAATTTTATATATCTTATGATTTGTAGTAAATCCATAGTAAACAGAAATTAATATTTTTCAGCCTACTTCTTTGTAATTTGTGTTGCACACACTCACAGACAGAGCATAAGAAAGTACCAAAAAGAAAGAAATTTTATATATCTTATGATTTGTAGTAAATCCATAGTAAACAGAAATTAATATTACTTCTTTGTAATTTGTGTTGCACACACTCACAGACAGAGCATAAGAAAGTACCAAAAAGAAAGAAATTTTATATATCTTATGATTTGTAGTAAATCCATAGTAAACAGAAATTAATATTTTACTTCTTTGTAATTTGTGTTGCACACACTCACAGACAGAGCATAAGAAAGTACCAAAAAGAAAGAAATTTTATATATCTTATGATTTGTAGTAAATCCATAGTAAACAGAAATTTTCATACTTCTTTGTAATTTGTGTTGCACACACTCACAGACAGAGCATAAGAAAGTACCAAAAAGAAAAAATTTTATATATCTTATGATTTGTAGTAAATCCATAGTAAACAGAAATTAATAATTACTTCTTTGTAATTTGTGTTGCACACACTCACAGACAGAGCATAAGAAAGTACCAAAAGAAAGAAATTTTATATATCTTATGATTTGTAGTAAATCCATAGTAAACAGAAATTAATATTTTTCAGCCTACTTCTTTGTAATTTGTGTTGCACACACTCACAGACAGAGCATAAGAAAGTACCAAAAAGAAAGAAATTTTATATATCTTATGATTTGTAGTAAATCCATAGTAAACAGAAATTAATATTTTTCAGCCTACTTCTTTGTAATTTGTGTTGCACACACTCACAGACAGAGCATAAGAAAGTACCAAAAAGAAAGAAATTTTATATATCTTATGATTTGTAGTAAATCCATAGTAAACAGAAATTAATATTACTTCTTTGTAATTTGTGTTGCACACACTCACAGACAGAGCATAAGAAAGTACCAAAAAGAAAAAATTTTATATATCTTATGATTTGTAGTAAATCCATAGTAAACAGAAATTAATATTTTTCAGCCTACTTCTTTGTAATTTGTGTTGCACACACTCACAGACAGAGCATAAGAAAGTACCAAAAAGAAAGAAATTTTATATATCTTATGATTGTAGTAAATCCATAGTAAACAGAAATTAATATTTTTCAGCCTACTTCTTTGTAATTTGTGTTGCACACACTCACAGACAGAGCATAAGAAAGTACCAAAAAGAAAGAAATTTTATATATCTTATGATTGTTAGTAAATCCATAGTAAACAGAAATTAATATTTTTCAGCCTACTTCTTTGTAATTTGTGTTGCACACACTCACAGACAGAGCATAAGAAAGTACCAAAAAGAAAGAAATTTTATATATCTTATGATTTGTAGTAAATCCATAGTAAACAGAAATTAATATTTTTCAGCCTACTTCTTTGTAATTTGTGTTGCACACACTCACAGACAGAGCATAAGAAAGTACCAAAAAGAAAGAAATTTTATATATCTTATGATTTGTAGTAAATCCATAGTAAACAGAAATTAATATTTTTCAGCCTACTTCTTTGTAATTTGTGTTGCACACACTCACAGACAGAGCATAAGAAAGTACCAAAAAGAAAGAAATTTTATATATCTTATGATTTGTAGTAAATCCATAGTAAACAGAAATTAATATTTTTCAGCCTACTTCTTTGTAATTTGTGTTGCACACACTCACAGACAGAGCATAAGAAAGTACCAAAAAGAAAGAAATTTTATATATCTTATGATTGTAGTAAATCCATAGTAAACAGAAATTATATTTTTCAGCCTACTTCTTTGTAATTTGTGTTGCACACACTCACAGACAGAGCATAAGAAAGTACCAAAAAGAAAGAAATTTTATATATCTTATGATTTGTAGTAAATCCATAGTAAACAGAAATTAATATTTTTCAGCCTACTTCTTGTAATTTGTGTTGCACACACTCACAGACAGAGCATAAGAAAGTACCAAAAAGAAAGAAATTTTATATATCTTATGATTGTAGTAAATCCATAGTAAACAGAAATTAATATTTTTCAGCCTACTTCTTTGTAATTTGTGTTGCACACACTCACAGACAGAGCATAAGAAAGTACCAAAAAGAAAGAATTTTATATATCTTATGATTTGTAGTAAATCCATAGTAAACAGAAATTAATATTTTTCAGCCTACTTCTTGTAATTTGTGTTGCACACACTCACAAACAGAGCATACTGAAGTCCAGAACAGTACCAAAAAGAAAGAAATTTTATATATCTTATGATTGGTTGTAAATCCATAGTAAACAGAAATTGTATTTTTCAGCCTACTTCTATGTAATTTGTGTTGCACACACTCACAGACAGAGCATAAGAAAAGTACCAAAAAGAAAGAAATTTTATATATCTTATGATTTGTAGTAAATCCATAGTAAACAGAAATTAATATTTTTCAGTCTACTTCTTTGTAATTTGTGTTGCACACACTCACAGAGCATAAGAAGTACCAAAAAGAAGAAATTTTATATATCTTATGATTTGTAGTAAATCCATAGTAAACAGAAATTATATTTTTCAGCCTACTTCTTTGTAATTTGTGTTGCACACACTCACAGACAGAGCATAAGAAAGTACCAAAAAGAAAGAAATTTTATATATCTTATGATTTGTAGTAAATCCATAGTAAACAGAAATTATATTTTTCAGCCTACTTCTTTGTAATTTGTGTTGCACACACTCACAGACAGAGCATAAGAAAGTACCAAAAAGAAAGAAATTTTATATATCTTATTATTTGTAGTAAATCATAGTAAACAGAAATTAATATTTTTCAGCCTACTTCTTTTAATTTGTGTTGCACACACTAACAGACAGAGCATAAGAAAGTACCAAAAGAAAGAAATTTTATATATCTTATGATTTGTAGTAAATCCATAGTAAACAGAAATTAATATTTTTCAGCCTACTTCTTTGTAATTTGTGTTGCACACACTCACAGACAGAGCATAAGAAAGTACCAAAAAGAAAGAAAATTTTATATATCTTATGATTTGTAGTAAATCCATAGTAAAACAGAAATTAATATTTTTCAGCCACTTCTTTGTAATTTGTGTTGCACACACTCACAGACAGAGCATAAGAAAGTACCAAAAAGAAAGAAATTTTATATATCTTATGATTTGTAGTAAATCCATAGTAAACAGAAATTAATATTTTTCAGCCTACTTCTTTGTAATTTGTGTTGCACACACTCACAGACAGAGCATAAGAAAGTACCAAAAAGAAAGAAATTTATATATATCTTATGATTGTAGTAAATCCATAGTAAACAGAAATTAATATTTTCAGCCTACTTCTTTGTAATTTGTGTTGCACACACTCACAGACAGAGCATAAGAAAGTACCAAAAAGAAAGAAATTTTATATATCTTATGATTTGTAGTAAATTCATAGTAAACAGAAATTAATATTTACTTCTTTGTAATTTGTGTTGCACACACTCACAGACAGAGCATAAGAAAGTACCAAAAAGAAAGAAATTTATATATCTTATGATTTGTAGTAAACCCATAGTAAACAGAAATTAATATTTTTCAGCTACTTCTTTGTAATTTGTGTTGCACACACTCACAGAAAGAGCATAAGAAAGTACCAAAAAGAAAGAAATTTTATATATCTTATGATTTGTAGTAAACCATAGTAAACAGAAATTAATATTTTTCAGTCTACTTCTTTGTAATTTGTGTTGCACACACTCACAGACAGAGCATAAGAAAGTACCAAAAAGAAGAAAATTTTATATATCTTATGATTTGTAGTAAATCCATAGTAAACAGAAATTAATATTACTTCTTTGTAATTTGTGTTGCACACACTCACAGACAGAGCATAAGAAAGTACCAAAAAGAAAGAAATTTTATATATCTTTGATTTGTAGTAAATCCATAGTAAACAGAAATTAATATTTTTCAGTCTACTTCTTTGTAATTTGTGTTGCACACACTCACAGAAGAGCATAAGAAAGTACCAAAAAGAAAGAAATTTTATATATCTTATGATTTGTAGTAAATCCATAGTAAACAGAAATTAATATTACTTCTTTGTAATTTGTGTTGCACACACTCACAGACAGAGCATAAGAAAGTACCAAAAAGAAAGAAATTTTATATATCTTATGATTTGTAGTAATCCTATAGAAACAGAAATTAATATTTTTCAGTCTACTTCTTTGTAATTGTGTTGCACAACACTCACAGATAGAGCATAAGAAAGTACCAAAAAGAAAGAAATGAAAGGTGCACAGTCGTCAAAAAAAGAGAGAGGGAGAGTGAAATGAGTTTTAGAAAATTTGTTTCATCATTGTTGTGTAATAACTTAGTGTTGACAGGTCATATACTATCAAAATATTGTTATGTTGTGCCTTAGATCAACAAATAAGATTAAACGTCTTTTTTAGCTCTCCATATAAAAAAAAACTATTTTTTAGAATTTTCTGTAAAAATATCAAAAAACATTAAGGGAACCTTTCTTTTTACTACAGTCTTCTAGATATTTTCTCCCTTTTTGCTTTTCTTTGAACCCAAAAGTATTGAATACATGACTTCCAATTAGGTTCAAATAAAAAGCTCTTAAACCAGAAATCTTATCCTTTCACTCGTTGTCCTGTAGGACAATTCATAAAACATTTTGTAGAGTCTTGACCCATTATGATGTTGGGTAAAATTGTAAATTAAAATTGTAAAATTTTATTACGTTTATCATTTCATTATGAAAACAGAAATGTCTCCTATACTTTTATGTTATATTATGATGATGACGAGTTATATTGGACAGTACTTGTATGTAATTTACATAAGAATAACCCAAACCTAAATGTTATTGATGATGACGATTATATTGGACAGTACTTGTATGTAATTACATAAGATAGACCCAAACCTAAATGTTATGATGATGACGAGTTTATATTGGACAGTACTTGTATGTAATTTACATAAGATAGACCCAAACCTAAGTGTTATGATGATGACGAGTTATATTGGACAGTACTTGTATGTAATTTACATGAGATAGACCCAAACCTAAGTGTTATGATGATGACGAGTTATATTGGACAGTACTTGTATGTAATTACATAAGAAGGGGCGATAGACCCAAACATAAGTGTTTCATCAAATCTAAAAACTGAATTACTATGTCAAAAATAAAAACAAAAACAAACACGTGTGTCATTTCCCAAAATAACTGACATTCAATCAAATCAGATTATTCTTCAGAACTTACATAAAAAAAATGTTATAATTGCTGAATGAACTTTATTCATTGTATTAAAAAAAAAAAGATAACCTGTTATACATTTTTTGAATCAGTTATGAGACAGCACAGTTTCTGTGAATTTTTAGTGTTATAGGAAAAAATAAAATGTCTTTTGAAAAGAATGAATTCTATGCTTCTTCAATGTACTTGCTTAAGCCTAATCTCTGCTGTAAAGCCTAAACAGGCAACAAGATGTATTGGTCTCTATACAAACAAATTATAAAACTGTTTTTTTATGCGTTTTAGTCAAGGTTTACCATCTTTTTAAATAGCAAGTCTCTGAATTAGTAGACCCGTTTATATACCTTGGTAGCAATATCTCAGAAATTACTGTAAATTGTTCACCAGCTTCTGTTTCTCTTCTCCACTTCTGTTCTGTTTCTCCTTCTTCTCTTCTTCTTTCTTTTTCTCTTCGTCTTGACACTCGTGTTACTGAAGAGCAAAATGCAATACACCGTTCGGCAAAATGGTTGCTTTTATAGTCAAACAAAAGTTGCAATGCACTATGAGTTAGTCACTCATAATGCCTTGCAATCTCCATAAAAAGTCCACTCTGCCCCTCTCCAACTTCTTGACACTTCTTACTCAGAGTGGTGTACATTGGCATACCGCCCCAACCACATTTCTTCTTCCACCATGTCTCATTTTGCAGCCAGACACCGAGGACGCTTTGAGTCAGGTAAGTTCAACTGTCACTTACATACTGTTTTCAAATTCAGCAAATTATTTCATCTGGGTTAAAAATCTCTAATCGATAAAACAAGAGACGACTATAAATTAAAAGAAAGAAAAGTAATGAAGAATGCAGTTTATACAAAATTATATATTTTAATATGTTCACATATATTCAATATCTCATCTAATGATAGCTATATAAGCATTCTATTATAATGGGATTGTGTGTTTTGTCTGTCTGTAACCGAAACTATATTACGACTCAAGTCACACATTCCCTTAGTTATGACATCACATTCCTCAGATTTTATTTTTATTAAACCTCAATTATTAATAAAATTGTTTTACATTATTAATACTGTTTAGCATATCTACATATAATAAACACGCAATTATATTTATATATAACAACAAAATAGAGATTTACAGTGTGAATGGGAAGGCTAATTTGCATATTGATATTAAAAATGTGATTTTAATAAATATTGGCCCAGTATTATGATTTCTAACTTTGTTGGTTTTTTTTAATGAATATAAGCAAAAATCTCTTCAATGAATCTTAAATGAAATCCATTAACAAGAAAAAAATAATCTGTCATTTTATTCTTTACTTCCTCTTTTAACTAAATACTTAGATTAGAAAAAATAAAAATGAAAGACGAGAGTGATGGAAGAGTAGTTTTATTTGTTCCATTTTTCGATATATATGCATTTTATTTAGTTCATTAGCCTTCTATATTAATACGATATTTTTTATTACATTAAAATTTAAATACTTGCACCCGGAGGTGCATATATTTGCTAGTACATATAAAATAAAGCTTGGACTGCTATTGGCAGCTTACTGACCATATAAAATCTGACCCCTGTGATAATATAAAACAGGAATTCTTTCAAGCTGTAGCCATGTCAGTACTATTGTATGGTTGCACAACTTGAACTCTAACAAAAAGATAGATGAAAATATACAAGGATGTTACGTGCTGTTTGTGAGCAAATCCTGGAACTGCACGGACACTTACCTCCCATCTACACATATCATTCAAGCAATACATGTGGGAACTGCTCATTAAATAAGTTACTAGTACAGAAAGATACCAAAGTATCTTATTGATGAAATTCACCTGAAAACTTTTATTCTAAGATTGGTAATATATTGTTGGCTTACCATACAAACACCAAGTGCTTTTGGGTTGTTTTTTTTTTGTTTTTAACATTAATATTTTTATTTTTAACATTAATATTCTTACAATATAAAGATGTTGTGCATGTTATGCCAACTAAATGTCTTAAAGTTGAGAAATATATTTGACAGTTAAAATCTATTAATAATAGAGAATTTGCTTCACTGCTTACGTCACACTACCTAAACGTCATAACATAGAATAAATACAACTCAAAATTGAGCATGCAACGTTAGACAGTCCTCGTTGGTTTTTAAAACAAGTTTTAATAAATACATACCTAGTATTATCTATCTATATATAGTCTGTTTTATTTTAATATAATTTAAATTATCAGAACTAAGTTCCATTTCAATTTTTTAATATTTTTACCTCTTAATAAATTATTTCATTTTTATTCCTTAATAATTTGATGATTTACTTTACTTATGATACAAACTTCTCTGATATCAAATTTTCAACTCCACTCCCCATCACAAGGCAATATGTGTTTTTACGTCGCCCAGAGGGCGTTTTTTTTTTGCTAGTTACAATAATTGATTTAGTGGAGATATGTTTTGAGTATATCAATCATAACAGACAATAGTCTAGACCCTTTTTCTTCCTATTTGTCTCTGTAGAATAGTTTGGATTCCTTCATGAAATGAAAAGAGCTATGTCTAAGATTTGAACTATGGTCACTCTGTCCATTCCTAGGAAGATAACCATTCTCCTAGACTGATTGCCATACAGTCAGTTCAAATATTTACCCATATGAAAAAATTGTCTGAAGATCCTTCATTTTCCTTTGGGAAATGAAAAGAGCCTCATCCAAGATTTGATCTCAACTCACTCTGTCCATTCCTAGGATGAAAACCATTCTCCTAGACTGATTGCCATACAGTCAGTTCAACTATTTACCCATATTTGAAAATGTCTGAGATTCCTTCATTTCCTTTGTGAAATGAAAAGAGCCTCATCCGAGATTTGATCTCAACTCACTCTGTCCATTTCCTAGGATGATAACCATTCTCCTAGACTGATTGCCATACAGTCAGTTAACTATTTACCCATATTTGAAAATTGTCTGAGATTCCTTCACTTCCTTTGTGAAATGAAAAGAGCCTCATCCAAGATTTGATTCTCAACTCACTGTTTCCATTTCCTAGGATGATAACTATTACATCTGCAAGAATTCCTTACTGCCCCCTAAAATATTCTACCCTGGATTCTTTCAAATAGAATTTCTGATTTTATTTTCACCTAAAGGATCTGGGGAATATTCTTAATTGCTTACGCAACGCCGCAATCCAGCTAGTTAGTCATAAGCCACTAATTGAATTGTCAATTCATCATCCAGAAATTGCATGATTATCTCCCCTTTTCATGCTCATCTCCATTGAATGGAGTCTCAACTACTATTTCTAAAAACAACCAGTCAACCAACCAACCACCAACCAGTCTTTCAATGCGACTGATTTGAATGCAGAATTTTCCTTCTCCTAGACTGATGCCATCCAAGGTAAAGAGCTCAGTTTGCTATTCACCCATGGCTGAAGGTAGAATAGTTGGATTCAGAGATTTCCAAGGGGTATCAGTGTTATGTGAAATGAAAAGCTGTCGCCAGATTTAAACTCTGTCATAGTGTCCATTCTAAAAGATAATAACCAATATACTGACCAAGCCGCAAGAAATCCTTACTACCCTAAAACGTTATTCTACCCTGGATTCTTTCAATTCAATGATTTCTCATTTTAATCTTCAGCTTAATGGATCTGGAATTTCCTTTATTTTTATGTGCATCGAATTGCAATGTCCTCATCCAGAATTTCTGTATAAAACGCCTGATTATCTCCCTTTTTTAATGTTCAATCCTCAATTGAAAGGATCTCAACATACAATTTCTTAACCATAAACTCATATTCTGGAATCCTCAGATGATTTTTCAAATATTCTTAAATTGGACGCTCAAAGACTTTTTCCTATTAACTTGAAAGGTAAAATGTTTAATTTAAGTTCAGCAGATTTAAATTTATTGACCTAAAAAATTTTAGCCTCAATTTTAACCAAAGTTGCACAATATATAAAAGAATTTTTTATTTGATGATAATACTGAAATGAAAACGATCATATAAGGTGTCGGCATTTTTGATCTGCTTTGGGTTGGGACAAGTCGTTTTTCATTAAATCCTAAATAATTGTTTAACTTTGGTAAAACTAAAACTTAAGTAATCGATTTTGTATGTTGACTATTTAGGAATAGTCTGGCGAAGTAAAATAGCTTGGACGCTCATGGCAATTGCCTTCGTTCAACATCGCTTGATGACAACAATAGTGGTCAAAGGCCAAATATTTCTATTGAAATTTTAGAAAAATTATATGAATAACTTGGGTTGAAATTATGACGCTTTGGCTTAAACCGTGAATGGAAAATGAGCTTTAGTTAGTAAAGTGTTGAATTAATTATAAAGAAAGACATATCTAAGGGCTGTTGGGTTCTTAGCCTGTTTGGCAACCATTACTAAATATGCGTAAAAACTCTTTTTCCTCCTACATGTATCCAGGCGAGAAATCACACTAGCCTGCAAATAATGAAGAACCATTTGATTAAAAGTGGAAAATTAATGAAAATATAAATATGAGTTTTCACCTTCTGAAGACACAGTATTCAATGTCTTAAAAAAAAACAACATTTTTTTTCAATTACTGGAAAAGGATGAAGTCAAATTATATTTCAAAAGACTTTTTTAACAACTTATAAGCATTTCATACATAAGAACAGATTATAAAAAAAAAATCCTTCAATTTTTCTTTTTATAAAATAAAAATGTTAAGAATCTTATAAATAAATGAAAAGAATAAAGAATTCAAATGAAAAACAAGTTTATTTTGCTGAAAAAAAAAAAAGAAATAAAAGCTTAAAAAATCATGTCAGAAGAAGATAAATACGCCTTTCTAACTTATTACAGTGTTTTATAAAGAGAAATTTCTGGATTATTTCATTTTTTCTTTGTTTTTTCAATAAATTTAAACCAAGATCTTAAAATTATCGAGTTAGGGGAAACATGAAATATTTTTTGATTTCTAAAAAAAAAAAAAAAAATGTAAAATTCGTCCATATAATTATAATAATTGTTAATAAAAAATTTATATAAAATAGAATCGTTTTATTATAAATTAAAAAATGTAAATAAATAAATATCATACTAAAGAAAAATAATTGTAAACCAAAACTTTACATGATTCAAAAGTGTGTTTTTTACAATTTTCTAAGCTAAAAGAATTTACGTTTAAAAGTAAAATAATTTAACAATGGTTGTTGTAGCAAAATCTGTTAAGCAGATTTGCATAAAAATATAAAATGTATTTCTAGAATTGACCTAAGATTTATAGAAGAATTGAAAAGGCCAATAGATTACCTGACAAATTTTAAAACAAAAGTTTGTCAGTACCATATTAGTGGAGATCAGTA
The DNA here is from genome assembly GCA_023376005.1 of Doryteuthis pealeii. Taxonomy (NCBI): domain Eukaryota; kingdom Metazoa; phylum Mollusca; class Cephalopoda; order Myopsida; family Loliginidae; genus Doryteuthis; species Doryteuthis pealeii. The sequence continues at coordinate 56,447,621 of CM042177.1, forward strand.
TATCTTATATTTCAATGCTTGGAGTAAAAAAATAGAATCTACTATTTAAAACTAGAACTACACTTAATAGCAATGCATTAAAATATATTTGAACAATTTACAAGACACAGACTGGGATGGAGTGACAGAGAAGACAAAGTTACATGTGTATGATTTAGAATTATTTGTAAAAAGAAGAGATGCTAATAAATGCAGAGAAGTCTTCCTGATATACAATATTTACAAGAACACTGTGGGATGGAGTGACAGAGAAGACAAAGTTACATGTGTATGAATTTAGAATTGTTGTTAAAGAAAGGATGCTAATAATTCAGAGAAGTTCTTCCTGATATAACAATATTACAAGAAACACTGTGGATGGAGTGACAGAGAAGACAAAGTTACATGTGTATGAATTTAGAATTGTTGTTAAAGAAGAGATGCTAATAAATCAGAGAAGTTCTCTGATATACATATTTAACAAGAAACACTGATATTTTCTTCAGCCATTGATAATTATATGAATATGAATTTGTACATGTATGTATATATATATATATATATATATATACATAAGTATCTAACCCCTCCATTCCTGTTCGTGGGAGTAGAGTATAGATGAATTTCATTTTAAACTTACTATTATCTGCGTATACGACTATTGTCCATCTTCATTTTCAACATCTGTGTCTTTTAGACAGGTGTTTTTGTTCTGGTGGCAGTTCATAAAATTTTTAACTTAGGGTCTTGAGATTTTGGTTCTTTGTTATATTAGTGTCTTTCTGATGTTATTATAATGTGTCTATTTGATATGTCATGCGTGTGAAGATCTGAAACACGTGCCGCAAAGTAAGATAAAATTTTTTGGGACCAAGTTACTTTACACCACCAGGGCGATCTGGATTCAGAGGGACATGTTTTGCTTTGCACCGTCAACAAGCTTTAAAGAACAGTATCACTTATATACTGTATGAGTAATTTAGTCCTTTTGGATTTTGGAAGATTAAATTGTAGGGATGAAAGGGATGTTTTCCCTTGAGAAAATTACTATCCATTAAAATAGTAAAAATGATCTGCATTAAGAACATCTTCCATTAATCCAATGAAGATGTTTTAATGCAGATCATTTCTCTCAAGATTGAATGTACACGCCCACCTAATACTCCCACACACAACGTGTGTTCAAAAAGTATTGGGACTGAAGCTATATTTACCAAAGACAGGAAAACTGAAGAATGAATGAAATAAATTTTTTACAACAATAGTTGTATTCAATACATTCCAGTTAAGTTGTTCTATGGTTCAAAACAACTCTCTTCTCTTTTGACGTGGTGTGAAGCTGTGCCATTGTATTTCTATAATGCCTTCTACATCCTCAACCCTTACCTAGGATGAAATTTCAATTTTTAAGGAAAACAAGAAAAAGTTGCATAGAACTAAATGATGAATATGTATGGAAGAGTTTTGCACTTGTACAATCTGTGTTTCNAAGAAAGAGATACAATGGCATTAAATAATTGAACAATTTACAGACACAGACTGGGATGGAGTGACAGAGAAGACAAATTACATTGTATGAATTAGAATTATTGTTAAAGAAGAGGATGCTAAATAAATGCAGAGAAGTTCTTCCTGATATACAATATTTACAAGAAACACTGTGGATGAGTGACAGAGAAGACAAAGTTACATGTGTATGAATTTAGAATTGTTGTTAAAGAAAGGATGCTAATAAATTCAGAGAAGGTTCTTCCTGATATACAATATTACAAGAAACACTGTGGGATGGAGTGACAGAGAAGACAAAAGTTACATGTGTATGAATTAGAATTGTTGTTAAAGAAGAGGATGCTAATAAATACAGAGAAGTTCTCCTGATATACAATATTAACAAGAAACACTGATATTTCTTCAGCCATTGATAATTATATGAATATGAATTTGTACATGTATATATATATATATATATTATATATACATAAGTATCTAACCCCTCCATTCCGTTCCGTGGGAGTAGAGTATAGAATGAATTTCATTTTTAACATTACTATTCTGCTATTCGACTATTGTCCTCATCTTCATTTTCAACATCTGTGTCTTTTAGCAGGTGTTTTTGTTCCTGGTGGCAGTCATAAAATTTTAACTTAGGGTCTTGAATTTTATGTTCTTTGTTATATTAGTGTTCTTCTTATGTTATTTATAATGTTCTATTTGATATGTCATGCGTGTAAGATCTGAAACACGTTCGCAAAGTAAGATAAAAATTTTTTTGGACCAAGTTACTTTTACCACCAGGGCGATCTGGATTCAGAGGGACATGTTTTGCTTTGCACCGTCACTCGGTTGTTTAGGGTTAGCGATAGACAGTGTTAAGGGTTAGGTTAGCAGGTTAGCAAGTTATTTTATAATAAAAAAGAATCGTACTAAAAATGGCTCGGTAACAACAACCGAGATATTACGGTCATAAGGAAATAATCCTTAAATCCAGGTCTCCGCTGGGATGCTTACATTTGCGACACGGTTTCAGACTTCTGATATCTTTTAGGCATTGATTAATCATAATCTCTAATATCAATATTTACATAGAAACACTGTTGATGGAGTACAGAGAAGACAAGTTACATGTGTATGAATTTAATGTTTTATAAAAGAGGATGCATATAAATACAGAAATCTTCCTAGCATATCAATATTTTACAAAAACACTGGGATGGAACAGAGAAGACAAATACATGTGTCATGAAATAATGTTGTAAAGAAGAGGATGCTAATAAATACAAGAATTCTCCTGATATACTATATTAGTGTTATTGCTTTTTGGCAAAATTTCATAACTGAAAGAGATAATTATGAAGAAATACCTGTAATAAACACAGATATTTCAGGGTTATATGAGGTTACCTTACTGATACAAGTTTTTTCTACGTTTTGTTATTCCCGAGTGACAAATCTGTTTAATGCTTGTCTTTATTATATCTTCTGATTACTTTGTCATAAAACATCACCTTTCCATTTGATTTATTGTGAGCTCATTTCCCAATTACTGTGTTCTCTCAAGCTCAATTCTCCACAATTTTCCAGTATATTTGCATACTTTTATGGCGGGCAGTTAGTGCCATGTCCAAAAGGATGTTGAACCGAGACATTAGAACTTGGACTTCAATGGCGATCAGGAATCTGCATGCATGGATTCCAATCATTTTTGAACCATTTGTAGTCCCTGGCTTGTCCAGCGTGATTTCTTCCTCCAGAATGTAGCTGCCATGTGACCATTGTAGATACTTCCTTGTCTATGTATTTTGGTTTAATTCTTCCATAATTTTCCCTGCCCCCTTATTTGCACCATCCTCTTTCCTCGTCTCTCTCTTCCGCTTTGAGCACCTCCCCTCATCTTTCTGGCATTAGCTCCGGATAGTCATTACCTCTCTTATGTCTTAAGTCTCCATTGAAGTTTTTCTACGAGTTAGTATTTGATGTTGTTGTGATAACATTTATTTGGTGGTCCTTTACCATTGAGATGTTTATCCCTTGAGCTTTAATATACTGTCCCATGCTTAATATTGTGGCTCGGTATGCATGGTTGATTCAATGAGACCTAAACCCCTCTCTTCTTGGTAGTATATCTGTCCATGCACTGATGTCGGTAGGTAACTTATATAGGGTTAGCATTTTCCTAGTTTTGGTATCAAGCCTATTGATGTAGCATTGCGGCCAGTCAATAATACCAAACCATAGAAATGAAGGTATTGCAAAGTTGGTTGATGGCAGTTTTTTTGTTTTTTGGTGTTATCCCGATTTGAGGATCTTTAAGGCGGCTTATATTTCCTTTCTGCTTTTTCTCTCATTTGCCCATGTTAACCATTACATTTTCTTCTATGCAAGGTATTTTGTAGCAACATCCTCCCAAGTCTTCGATATAGCCATTGTCCAGCTTAAGATGTTCTGCTGTCACTTTTTTACCTTTTTTTATAGTGCATTTAGCACCTTTTCATATCCAATCTGTGCTGATGTTTCCTGTGAAATTTTTACCGTTTCTATCAGAGGACACAGTGTTTTTCTGATTCTGCATAGAGTTTGAGGTCGTCCATAAAAAGTAGAATGGTTCATTTTTTTTATTTTCATCTTTCTTTCTTCTTTACTGAGGTTGTATCCAGCTTTTCAGCATTTAAGGACTTGCTAGTGGGTCTATAGTGAGGCAGAAAAGAAGAGTGATAGACTATCTCCTCTGAAAAATACTCGTTGGATTCTAAATCGTTTGGGGTCGTGTATTTTTCCTTCAAGTGATTTATGTTATTGTTGTTTGCCATCTGGCATTTGTTTCTGGAGAATAATCTTATGTCTTCATGGACATTGTATAGTTCAAGACATCGGAGTATCCAGGAGTGAGGCACACTGTCAAAAGCTTTTTATAATCAATCCAGCCATCGATAAGTTCTTTGCCTTTTTCGGCAATCCTCTAGAATGGTCTGTTTACAGTAGCTGGTCCTTTGTACAAGTTTTTTTCTAGCACCCCTTTCTGTTCACCTCACTTTTTTTATCTCATTTTTCTTTCTTCCTTTCTCATGTATGTGTTTCATATATGATCACCAAAATTTGATTTATATGTAAAGGATGAATCACAGAGAATGTGGCTTCTCTCCCTGTATGGGTTCGCATATGACTCAACAAATGTGGTTTTTGTGAAAAGATGAACCACACACTTTACAAGAATGTGGCTCTCTCCTGTATGTGTTCGCTATGTGTCACCAAATCGATTTTTGGTAAAGGAGAACCACACACTTCACAAATGTAGCTTCTCCTGTGTGTGTTCGCATATGTACTCGCAAAGCTGATTTCATGAAAAGGATAAACCACACACTTCACAGAATGTGGCTTCTCTCCTGTATGTTTTTGCATATGGACTCTCAGATTTGATTTTTGTGAAAGGAGACCACACACTTCACAAGAATGTGGCTTCTCTCCTGTGTGTGTTGCTTATGTTCACCAAATTGATTTTCGATAAAGGAGAACCACACACTTCACAAGAATGTGCTTCTCTCCTGTGTGTGTTGCATATGACTCTGCAACTGATTTTATGTAAAAGGAGAACCACACACTTCACAAGAATGTGGCTTCTCTCCTGTATGTTTTTGCATATGACTCGCAGATTTGATTTTTGTGAAAAGGATGAACCACACACTTCACAAGAATGTAGCTTCTCTCCTGTATGTGTTTGGCATATGACTCAAAACTGTGATTTTGTGAAAGGATGACACACAACTTTACAAAAATGTGGCTTCTCTCCTGTATGTATTTGCTTATTCCACAAATGTGGATTTTTGTGAAAAAGAGAAACACACTCACAAGAATGTGGGTTTTCTCCTGTATGTGTTTGTATGATTAACCAAATTGATTTTTGTGAAAAGGAATGAACCAAACACTCACAAGAATATGCTCTCTCCTGTTGTGTTCTCATATGTACTTTAAAGTTGTGTAATGTGAAAGGATGAACCAACCACTTCACAAGAATGTGGCTTTCTCTCCAGTATGTGTTCGCATATGTCCTTCAACCAATTGATTTGGAAAAAGAGGAACCACACACTTCACAAGAATGTGGCTTCTCTCCTGTGTGTATTTGCACTATGACTCTGCAAATGTGATTTTTTGAAAAAGCGAACTACACACTTCACAAGAAATGGTTATCTCCTTTATGTGTTTGCATAATTTTCAAAAGATGACTTCAGAAAAGAAAGGATCAGTGATTTACAAAAATATGATTTCTTTTGCTCATTTACATATACTCCACTAATATAATTCTCTACTCTTTACTTCTCACGTGTATGCTTTTGCCAGTATATGTTCACTGACGTTGCTTCAAATTGACTCTTTAGTGTTCAAATTCAGAAATTATTTCTTCAGGGGTAAAAAATCTGAAATTAATAAAAGAAGAAAAAATATATAAACCAAAAGAGTAGTAATGAAAATACAGTTAATGAAAAATCTGGACCATATTACCTTTAGGACATTTTTGATCTTAGAAAGGATGTGTTTTTCATTTACACCATCAATATCGGTTGTTTGTCAGGGGTTGGGATTAGGGTTAGGTTAGGGTTAGAGTTTATTTTATATTTTTAGAAGAATTTCCTGTGATCACCCTTTTATAGAGCCAGCAATATTTTGCACAACCCTATAATATTTATTTTGCTTTTTTACTCATGCTCATTATGTTATGCATTTAGAATTGAACAAAAATTTGACCTTAAATAATCGTTCAATTAATTTTAATTGTTTTTAAATGAAAAATGAACGAATAAATTGTTGCCATATTTAACCAATAGTGCCCACCAATTGATCGGTTTAGGCTATCTTGAATAAAACAGAAATAAATATTTCCGAACTTTGTTTATCAAAAATCTCGTAAAAAACAATTAAAGATCGTATAGGATTTTTACAAAGAAAAACAGTTAATACAAAGTAAATTTTCCGATTGGGAAAAATTACATCATTATCTTCAAAAATAAATAAACCTACACATATTACAGTTAAAGGATAAATTTTCCGGTCGAACTTTAGACAGAAAAAAATACATATTATTACCCTCTTACGATTATTTCGTATTAAAATGAATAAAAATTCAAAAATTTAATAATAAAATTTAACAGTATAATTAAATTTTTAAAAAAATGTCTTCGGTTTTGGTATTAATTATGAAATGAAAATTTGAATATTTTTTTCTAAAGAGAAAAACTGATAAAATAATCCTATATAACTTACTTTTTATCTAATGGCGTAAAAAAATATTTTATTTAACTTTTTTGACCAAAGAAAAACAAACTTCGGTTATCAGAAGCGTCTCGTCTCTTTGTATAAAACAAAAAAAATGTCAGTTTGGCTCTTCCGTATATTCTAAGAAGGATAAATTACTATTCGACAATAAAAATTACAAATTCTTTTTAAAATATTAATCGAGCTCGGATCGGACCAACTTTTAGTTACCTGAATTTTAAAATTCATATTTTAAATATCCGTGAAAAATTCGATTTTTTTCCGCAGAAAAAAAAGTATTTAATTTATTTCACGCAGAAAAATAAAATATTTAATCACACAAAAGATTGAAAATCTCTTAAAAATTAATTTCTTTAAAAAAAATTTTTTTTTTGACAATTTAATAGATATAGTACATCCAATTACAAAAGCAAAAAAAAAGTTTTCGAATATTAATATTATGACATTTTTTGCACTTTTTATTTCCGATTTCATTAATTTTTCCTAAAAAAAAACTATAGCTCGGTACGTTATACAATTTCATTGATATAGTTATTCAGCTTTATCTTTATAGAAAAAAAAGTACAAACATTTTTCTACCACGTCATATTTTTTTTATCTCATAAAAAAATAGGGGGGGGTGATAGACCTCATAAAAAAAATATTTCCCCTAATATATTTTAGAAAAAAGAACTATTTCAGATATATTTATATCCAATGCTAACATGTATGGAAATTTTCGTGAAAATCGGACAATTAATTGATTTTTCATAGAATTTAAAAAAAAACCTCTTATCGTAACTTGTTTTTAGCTACGTTAAATTTCACTTGATTTAACAATGCAAAAATGAAAACATTGTTTTCAATGATAATTTTCCTTATTTTTGTAACTGATAAAAAATTTAAAAATCATCAGGAGTTGTTTTAATGTTTTTCTTTCGAATGGAAAAAATTTCAAGAAATATTAATTTTCTGCAAGTGTCATTGTGTTAAATGTAGGGGGGCAGGATTCACAGGGTAAAATTGGTGTACCTATTAACCAGATATCTATGACAATTGTTCAGACAGATCTACGGACTGGCAAAAAAAAATCGATACTACGAGTTTTAAAGCGAATTAAGAATAATTAAATCTATTATTTAAGGTTAAACTTTGTCTTAATCGATAAGTAGTAGCATAATAACCTTTCATAAAAAAAGAAAAAATATAATTACAAATGCAGTTTATTTTTAAGATTTAAAACTATTTGTTTTGGTCAATTTCGACGCGATCCGCCATTTTGGCTGTTTTTCAATGGTTTTAGGCGCTTGTTTACAATTTAACGTAACATTTGGGATGGAAAAAAATTTACCAAAAATCAGGTAATTATCCGATTTTAATGAAATTTTAAGTATTGATTTAACAATTAATGAATTTTATAATGCATCACTTATTTTATTTCAAAACTTTAATTTAGTATTTTTGCTATGAAAAATTAATAATAAAATTTATTTAAATAAAAAATATTCGGATGTTAAGTTTAAAATGTTATTTTTAGATCTAAAAATAAAAATCTACTTATTTAGGCGCCAAAAGTAATAAGTTTTGAAAAAAACTCGATTGAAAATGTACCCCCTTCCCTTTTTAAGCAGAAAAAACATCGATGTATAATTTTCTTTTATAATAATAGCCAATTATATAATTATCGAAATGAGTAAAAAGAAAATCTCCAAAAAATAAATATATTATTTTTTTACATTTTATTTTTCGATTTTCGGTACTTATTTTCTCATAGAATCGCAACCGTAAAAAAAAAATTGTTTCTATTCCATACTTCGGTCTTTTATCTCTTTATTTATACTGTAATTAGTATAAAAAATGACCAACTCGCAAAATATTTTACGCCCCCAACATAAGGGGGGTCAAAATTAAGTGACCTGAAAAAAATGAGAAAGTTTTGAAATAAAATAAATAATGCATTCTAAAGATCATTCATTGATAAATAACACTGAAAATTTCATTAAAATCCGATAATTCCCTGATTTTGGTAAATTATTTTCTGTAGGGGGCTAAAGTCATTTTTGTCAAAACGCATTTTTAGCTCAGTTTGCCAGTCCAACAACAAAAAAACGTGTTCCTTCTGCAACAAGAAGAAAATAACTACTTCAAAAATTACTTACAGTGAGAAGAAGAAGAAGATTCTTTTCTTTCACTGGATATCAGTTTCTTTCTTCTTGTCTGTCGCCAATTTAATATATTTCGCTTTTTTGTGCTTTTAGTAGTTGTCGCATCGTTAAGAATGGAAATCATTCTGAGTTAAAATGGCGTCATCAACACTTCCGGTTGACAAAAAAGTCTGCAACACAAAATGCCTTCTACTACTACTATAATGGCGACTTCACCTTGCTAGGTTTGTAAACATTAAGATGTTAAACGAAAGCCTCTGACACTTTTAAAGTCTTTTTAATTAGAAATAAAACAGTCAGGTGTGCACAGTTTTGACTTTAAAATTTAAAACGATTTAAAAGTATTGTAAATTGTAACCTTAGGCTATGTTAGGTTAGTAACTAGAGACTGGCAAAAAAATCAGCTTCTACGAGATTTAAAAGCGAATTAAAATTAGTTAAATCTATTATTTAAGGTCAAACTTTGTCTAAATCGATAAGTTGTAACATAATGACCATCTTAAAAAAAAAAAGAAAAATATCATTACGTATACAGTTTATTTTTAAAAGATTAAATTTGTTTTGAAAAATATAATTTTGTTTTGAAAATTATTGTACATAACGGGTGCAAGAAAAATAAAACATTTAATACAAAACCACGGACATAAATGGGGGTTCAGTTTATTTTATGGTAGGAATTTACGAGCAAATAGTCCTTCATTACCCAAAGTTTGACCTTAAATAATAGATTTAATTATTTTTAAATTAGCCTTTTAAACTCCTAGCAGAACGAATTAATGCAGTAGCTAAAAATACAAAATCAAGTTTAGAGAAGTGGGATAATGAACTGCATCCGTATTTCTAGTGACTTTGGGAGATGAATAATTTTTCAATGAGACGAATAAGTACTAAAAATTGCATTCGACAATTCCCAAATATTTAATAACTTCCATGCGTAAAATTGCACATACCTAATTAACAAAGAAGATAAAATGGACACATTAATATCATTTAGTATCTTTTGGTGATTATTGTGAGATTCCTTATTGGAAATGTTGAAAAGGAATGTGGTGACTTCCGACCCCATGTTAGTACATCAGTCAGCAAGGGACAGGCCAGTCACGACACCGGTAGTTAAAAACAGAACGACTAAAAACAAAGGAACGAAATTGACTCGCTCACTGTCGTTGTGATATGCATCAAATCAACTATTAAAGTCTGATTCCTTGTAATTCTTATTAAAGATATTACATTAGAGACGAAGAGAAGAAAGAAACTGCTATCCAGTGAAAAGATCGGAATTTTCTTCTTACTGTAAGTACTTTTTGAAATAGTATATTTTTACCTGGTTCACAACACTTGCAGAGGGAACGAACCACCTATTTTGTTAGACAGACTTGAACAAACAGCTTCTATATGTTACCAATAATAAAAATTATACTTACAGTAAACTTAAAAACAAAATTTAAAAAATAGAATTTAGATCGAGGAGGTGAGTAACGAAACCTTAAATTCAATAACTTTATTTATTTTTGGATTGTCCAATTTCAAATTGGTGAAGTTTTGACTTTTTATCCAAAATTTTATTATAATTTAAAAAAATTATGTAAATAAGGATTTCCCTAAAGACGAAGAAATCAAAATTTAGCCCCCCCCCCCGCTCCTACAGAAAATAATTTACCAAAAATCAGGGAATTATCTAGGGAATGGCATTAATTTGTCTGCTAGGAGTTTTAAAGCGAATTAAAATCATTAAATCTATTATTTAAGGTCAAACTTTGTCTAAATCGATAGTAGTAACAAAATAACCATCATTAAAAAAGAAAAATATCATTACTAATGCAGTTTATTTTTAATAGATTTAAAACTATTTGTTTTGGTCAATTTCGACGATATCAGCCAGTCAGCCTCGTTTTCGATGTTTTTAAGTGCTTGTTTACAATTTTACTGTAACATTCGCGTTTGCCAAAAAAAATACCAAAAATCAGGTAATTATCCGATTTTAATGAAATTTTCAGTATTGATTTAACAATTAATGCATTTTATAATGCATTAGTTATTTTATTTCAAAACTTTAATTTAGTATTTTTGCTATGAAAAATTAATATATAAAATTCATTTAAATATGAAAATCCTGATGTTAAGTTTAAAATGTTATATTTTTAGATTCTAAAAATTAATATCTACTTAATGCAAACTTATTTTGTTGACGAAAGTAATAAGTTTTGAAGAAAAACTCGATTGAAAATGTACCCCTCCCTTTTTAAGCAGAAAAAAAACATCGATGTATAATTTTTTCTTTTATAAAATAATAGCCAATTAAATAATATCGAATGAGTAAAAAAGAAATCTCCAAAAATATAAATAACAATTTATATACCAAATTAATGTATAAAATCATTTAAAATATAAAATACCTAATTTTTAATTTCATATTATTAGATTCTCTATATCTTCTATAAACTAAAAAACAAAAAACAATTGTTAGTAATAATTTTTAAATATATAAAAGTCTTAGAAAATATGTTGCACAAAATTCTGTATTTTTAATCATACAAATTTTAGATAGATTGAATTAAACTTAATTGAGAACAAAAAGTTCATGTACAACATGCCACCTGAAAGGTGAATTACAATAGGCTGAAAGAATCAGAGAGTTTTTTTTTTTTTTTTCATTTTTAAAGAAAAATATTGTTTTTAGAACTACAAAGACAGAAAACATGCTAGAAAAATAACTTTTTTCTGGTGTTGAATTTTTATTATTTTTAAGTGGTCTTTTGGATACAATATTATTTCATAAACTTTTTAAAAAAAATCAGCTATTCATTAAAAAATCTTGGAAAACACGTTGCATAAAATTGCTCATTGTTAATCATAAATTTGTGTAGATAGATTAAATTAACTTAACTGATAACAAAATATTCGTGTACAGCATGACACTTGGAAGATAAATAAAAATAGGCCTATAGAATCAAGAGAAATTTTTTTTTTTAAGTATTTGATAATTTTTTTTTTTTTTTTTTTCAAAAGAAAAATATTCTTTTGAAAACAACGAAAGAGAAAACTTGCAACAAAAATTATTTTTTGAATTTTAAGAAAATAAATTTTAAATTTCTATTGACTTTTTTCAGCTGTTGAATTTTTTTATTTTTTGTTTTTGGATAGGATCTTAATGGATAACCTTTTTCTTAAAATAAAATCAGCTATTCATTATAAAATTGAATCATTGATGGTCAAAAGGCTGAAAATCTAATTAGAGTTGGACAATTCACTGATATTTGCTAATTGGTTAAATTAAAAAAATGTTTTTATATCTCTCTTGAGTAAAAATTGACATATCTATATCTTTATTTTAAGTGCAACATTCACTGATTCTAATTAGGTTTTCTTTTTATTATAAGGTATTTACTGAATGATATACTCTAGTTATCATTTGCTTAGAAATCTTCATCAAAATCCTCACACAACTGTCAGCTGATATTCATTTAAATCTCCCTTGGTCGTCATCATTATCACTGTCAAATTAACTCTGTTAACGTCTCCACTAATCCAATGTGGTATTATTTCATCATTCTTTATTAGTCCATTCATAGCCACTGACTGAGACATATCAGTTTTTTGCAATATGAACCAGTTTCCAATACCAACATGGTAGTTGACATGTGTATCAGGGCAATGTGGTGATGCACTTGTGTAAGGTTGGTAAAACTGAAATACTTGAAGTCTCACTTAATTAATAGCAGAATACACAAATGTAAAATAAAAGGGATTTGTTGTTAATTTTTGTCTATTTTTGTCAAGATTTCTGTTCTACCTAATCAACTGAAACGAATTAACCACCAAAAAATGGCATGACTTTTTGACTAATCCTCGTATTACTTAATGATATATACTCTGGTTATCATTTGCTTAGAAATCTTCATCAAAATCTCATCACAACTGCCAGCTGATATTTCATTTAATCTCCATGGTAACCATCATCATTATCACTGTCAGATTAACTCTGTTAATCCAGTAGGGTATTATTTCATCATTCTTTTACAATAAGTTCATTCATAGCCACTGATTGAGGCATATCAGGTTTAGCTGAATTATTATTATTAGCGTTATTCGGACTATTGTCCCCATCTTCATTGCTTTTTGTACAATGTTTCGGCCAATATACCCTCCGGCCTTCTTCAGGTTATTTCGAACTCGGAATTTTCTTGTCGTATTCGGGAGCCATCACGGAACTTTGAACCTAACCCTTTATTTATTCCACGGGGGTATCCTGTTCTCATTCCGCTAACCATAGCTGGGTAGGAGTTGTGTTAATTAATTATTTTTCTAACTGCTTTCACTCAGGATTGAACTTGGGAACCAGAGATACTGTCACTTAGAACTGTCTTTTACCCAACTGCTAATCCACTCAGCCATGTGTCCAATTGGACAATCGAGTGTGAATTTTGGGAACTTAAAAACTAATGTCTTGATTTGGCTAGAATATCTACCTATTTTACTTATGTATGATTTTTTTATCTAGACTAAATTGTTTTGTTTTTTTGTTTTTTTTTTACATTTGTCTTCCAAACATTTAAACAGCACATTGATTTTTATCCACTATTCCCTAACCCCGGGAAATCATTTTCTTCCCATGCCCTAACTCTGAATACATATTGATCTATAATTTGTGAGATTAATAAACTCAAAAGCATTGACTTTAGCAATATTATATAAGAGGAAAATGAATTTGTATGACAAAATATTGATGGAATTATTTTGAAGGGCTTTTGGAATACTTATAAGAAGTTCTGAAGTCAAAATACTCTTTTTTATAATAAACATAAGGAATTTAACTTCAGCATATGTTATACTATTGATTTACCAAAAATGCTCATTACATTAATTCTGAATTAAAGTATTATATATCAGTCATGTTATTTATTTTCTGTTTTGTTATTATTGGAAATTTTGCAACGGTATATTCAAAACATATAACAAATCATTTAATACTAACATCAGTGATTAGACATAAATATATATATATATATATATATAATATATATATATATTTTTATACTAAAAATTACCAAAACATCAGGGAATTTTCTGATCATAATAAAATTTTCAGTGTTGCCTTATTAATCAATAAATTCTTTCTTATAAATTACTGAATCGTTTCAATGAAAACTGATTCAATGGAAATAAATTGAAATTCTTTAAAATGAATATTACATTTAGAGTCATCCAGTTATCTAGAACACCTAATTAATATATAAAATTCATTTGAAATATAAAACACCTAATTTTTAATTTCATATTTTAGATTCTGTACATCTTCCATAAACTAAAAATCTCAACATTGCATATTCAAAAATAACTAAAAATTTGAATAATTCCACCGTAATTTAAAAATATTAGAATGGTTTTCAACAAAAACTTTCTAATCCAGGTTAATAATGAAAATCTTCTCAGTCTCATCTATTTTACCATTAACTTAATACAAAAAATGTAATGATTAAAATAATGAAAATCTTCTCAGTCTCATCTATTTACTATTAACTTAATACAAACAAATGTAATGATTAAAATAATGAAAATCTTCTCAGTCTCATCTATTTTACCATTAACTTAATACAAACAAATTTAATACAAAAAATGTAATGATTAAAATAATGAAAATGTTTTTAAAATTCATCAAGGAGGTAATTTAAAAATGTTAAAACGGTTTTCAACAAAATCTTTCTAATGCAGGTTTATACAACTAGCAAAAATATGTGTGCTCTCTGAGGTGGAATTAATCAAATTTTTAGTTATTTTTGAATATGAATCTACATACTCTACCCATGATAATGATTATTTTAATCATTTGCCTTTATTCAATCAAACTCAAAATAAGCAGTTGGTATAAATGTAATTACTCAAATTTTTAAATGTTTTAAATTACTTAAAATTTCATACTACAAATTTAAAATTAAACAATATCTGAACTGATTCAATGTTTATTGTTTTTGCTTTAACTTGATATTAATTGATTAAATCAACTTGTTGTTCAAAATAAAGTATGAGGATATCCACCTTAAAATGTTCCAGTCTCTTGATTTTTTCAGGATTAAATAAATTGTTATAAAAAATAAAGAATCTGCACAAATAGAGTTTATTCAACTTTCAACTACAGAATATTTATAAGATATTTTTTTTGTATCTGTGGATGAAGAAAAAATTCCCCATACAGAAGATATAGCATTATTTACTTTTTAAAAAGGGGAATATTGACAAAAATGTAACACACTGGGGAGGTGAAATGTACTTGTCTTTGCTATCTTACCATTAACTAGGATACAAATGTAATACAATAAATGTAATGATTAAAATATTGAAAATTTTATTAAAATTCAAAGAGGTAATTTAAAAATATTAAAATGGTTTTCAACAAAAACTTTCTAATCCAGGTTAATACAACTCACAAATATGTGCACATTTTGAGGTGGAATTATTCAAATTTTTAGTTATTTTTAAATATGTAATTACATGCCCTACCCATGATAATGCTTTTTTTGCCTTTATTTAATCAAACTCAAAATAAGCAGTTGTTTATAAATGTAATTACTCAATTTTTTAAATATTTTAAATTACTTCAAATTTCCTACTTTAAATTAAAATTTAAATTCCATTAATATTAAAATTAGACAATAATTTAACTGATTCAACTTTAATCGGTTATCAACTTGATATTCAAATTGATATCCATCTCAAAATGTTCCAGTTACATTAACATCTGCTTGGTTATTTTAAGATGAAATAAATTGTTATAAACAAATAAAGAATCTTCATGAAGAGACTTTATTCAATTATCGACTACAGAATATTTATTAGATATTTTGTTTGTAATTTGTGGATGAAGAAAAAATTCCCCATAAAAAAGATATTGCATTATATACTTTTTAAAAAGGGGAATATTGACAAAAATGTAACACACTGGGGGAGGTGAAATGTACTTGTCTTTGCTATCTTACCATTAACTAGGATTTATCCAGCACTTTACAAGGTGGAATATTGAATTCTTCACAGGAAACAAAACTTGCTCAATTCCTTCAGGTCCCTATTTTTTAGAAACTGCATTTCTTTATTACTCTTCTTTCTTTTAACTTATAGTTTTCTTTTGTTTTATTCATTACAGATTGTTAACAGTTATTCCCTGAATTTGAATACACTTAACTCACAACTTTATATTAGCACCAAACAAATTATTAACCCGAATATACACATATATTCGCCTTGTACCCTTCCTTTGTAACAGCACAACTACAGTCTTATTAGTTCATATCTTTTATTTCTGTTAGCAGCAACAAGACTCTTAAAAATTAAAATTAAAAATTAAAAAGAGACTTTATTCAACTTTTGAGTACAGAATATTTATAAGATATTTTGTTTGTATCTGTGGATGAAGAAAACATTCCCCATACAAAAGATATTGCATTATTTACTTTTTAAAAAGGGGAATATTGAAAAAATGTAACACACTGGGTAGGTGAAATGTACTTGTCTTCATTACCTTACCATTAACTAGGATTTATCCAACACTTTACAAAGTCAGAATATTGATTTCTTCACAGGAAACAAAAATTGCTCAATTCTTTCAGGTCCCAATTGAGGGGCACCTAACCATTAATCAAACTCTTATCTGTTATCTATCCGATAATTAATCCAAAATCATGTAAGGATAAAAATATTGATTTAAAAAGATATTAAGAATGAGGAGGTAATACTTTAAAGTTATAATATTTTACAAAAAAATGTTCTAATAATTTGAATTTTTGATGACTATTTTCTATTACCATTACAATTATTATTACTTTTCCCTTTTGTCTTTGGTTTTATGAAATGATGATAAATATTTCATCTTTCCAGTGGCACAAAATTAATTTGATACCATTAACTTTTATGCAATATTTTTCCTTCTCATTACTATTACAATTATTATGACTTTTCCCTTTTGTCTTTGGTTTTATGAAATGGTGATAAATATTTCATCTTTCCAGTGGCACAAAAATAATTTGATACCATTAACTTTTATGCAATATTTTTCCTTCTCATTACTATTACAATTATTATGACTTTTCCCTTTTGTCTTTGGTTTTATGAAATGGAGATAAATATTTCATCTTTCCAGTGGCACAAAATTAATTTGATACCATTAACTTTTATGCAATATTTTTCCTTCTCATTACTATTACAATTATTATGACTTTTCCCTTTGTCTTTGGTTTTATGAAATGGAGATAATATTTAATCTTTCCAGTGGCACAAAATAATTTGATACCATTAACTTTTATGCAATATTTTTTCTTCTCATTACTATTACAATTATTATTACTTTTCCCTTTTGTCTTTGGTTTTATGAAATGGTGATAAATATTTCATCTTTCCAGTGGCACAAAAATAATTTGATACCATTAACTTTTATGCAATATTTTTCCTTCTCATTACTATTACAATTATTATGACTTTTCCCTTTTGTCTTTGGTTTTATGAAATGATGATAAATATTTCATCTTTCCAGTGGCACAAAAATAATTTGATACCATTAACTTTTATGCAATATTTTTCCTTCTCATTACTATTACAATTATTATTACTTTTCCCTTTTGTCTTTGGTTTTATGAAATGGTGATAAATATTTCATCTTTCCAGTGGCACAAAAATAATTTGATACCATTAACTTTTATGCAATATTTTTCCTTCTCATTACTATTACAATTATTATGACTTTTCCCTTTTGTCTTTGGTTTTATGAAATGATGATAAATATTTCATCTTTCCAGTGGCACAAAAATAATTTGATACCATTAACTTTTATGCAATATTTTTCCTTCTCATTACTATTACAATTATTATTACTTTTCCCTTTTGTCTTTTGGTTTTATGAAATGGTGATAAATATTTCATCTTTACAGTGGCACAAAATAATTTGATACCATTAACTTTATGCAATATTTTTCCTTCTCATTACTATTACAATTATTATGACTTTTCCCTTTTGTCTTTGGTTTTATGAAATGGTGATAAATATTTCATCTTTCCAGTGGCACAAAAATAATTTGATACCATTAACTTTTATGCAATATTTTTCCTTCTCATTACTATTACAATTATTATGACTTTTCCCTTTTGTCTTTGGTTTTATGAAATGGTGATAAATATTTCATCTTTCCAGTGGCACAAAAATAATTTGATACCATTAACTTTTATGCAATATTTTTCCTTCTCATTACTATTACAATTATTATGACTTTTCCCTTTTGTCTTTGGTTTTATGAAATGGAGATAAATATTTAATCTTTCCAGTGGCACAAAAATAATTTGATACCATTAACTTTTATGCAATATTTTTCCTTCTCATTACTATTACAATTATTATTACTTTTCCCTTTTGTCTTCAGTTTTATGAAATGGTGATAAATATTTCATCTTTCCAGTGGCACAAAAATAATTTGATACCATTAACTTTTATGCAATATTTTTCATTCTCATTTCATGGGATAAACTGACAATTTCCACAAATTAAATACTTCATTAAAAATGTTTCCACTCAGTCATATTTTCATGTATTTTATAATCAAAGAATTTTATTCTTTGATTATAGAATATATGAAAATATGAATAATGAATGTAAATGTTTTCTCATGTAAAATCCTGTATAATCTAAGAAAATAGTTCTTATTTTATATTTGGTAATATAATATTGAAAATATTTAAACATATTGAAATCCATTTCTGTTTCATAAACTGCATTTCTTTATTACTCTTCTTTCTTTTAACTTATAATTTTCTCTTGTTTTATTTTCTTTATTACTCTTCTTTTTAACTTATAGTTTTCTCTTGTTTTATTTTCTTTATTACTCTTCTTTCTTTTAACTTATAGTTTCTCTTGTTTATTTTCTTTATTACTCTTCTTTCTTTAACTTATAGTTTTCTCTTGTTTTATTTTCTTATTACTCTTCTTTCTTTTAACTTATAGTTTTCTCTTGTTTTATTTTCTTTATTACTCTTCTTCTTTTAACTTATCTTTTCTCTTGTTTTATTTTCTTTATTACTCTTCTTTCTTTTAACTTATAGTTTTCTCTTGTTTTATTTTCTTTATTACTCTTCTTTCTTTTAACTTATAGTTTTCTCTTGTTTTCTTTTCTTTATTACTCTTCTTTTCTTTAACTTATAGTTTTCTCTTTCTTTTCTCTTATAGTTTTCTCTTGTTTTCTTTTCTTTATTTCTCTTCTTTCTTTTAACTTATAATTTTCTATTGTTTTATTCATTACAGATTGTTAACAGTTCTTCCCTGAATTTAAATACAAAATTTCCTTATTCACCCGGATTTTCAAGAGAATCACATTTCAAACAACATAATTCAACAGATTCTGGAGAAAAAACATATTTCTGAGAAATACGAAGGTCTTTCTTTTCACAGAAACAAATATAGTTGAACATCTATAAACACCAGAGAGAAGTATTTTTGTAAAATCTCTGATCTTTTTTCTGATGATTAGTTTTTGTGATAATATGCAATCGCTCAAAGGAGATAAACCATGTTCCTGTGAAGTGTATGTCTTTGCTTAGTTCTCCATCGAGTTATTCCCTGAATTTGAATACAGAATTTTCTTCTTGACCCGGATTTTTTAGAGAGTTACATTTCAAGTGACATAAGTTATCAGATACATAGATAGATAGGTAGATTAAAATACCTCCCTTTTCACCTTCCCAGTTACAGGAAAAAAACATATTTGTGAGAAGTACAGAGTTCTCATTTTGTTTTCTTTTGTGAAATCTCTAATCCTTTTTTTATCTGACATCTAGTTTTTCTCAAATATGCAAACACTCAAAGAAGATAAACCAAATTCGTGTGACGTGTGTGGGAATTCATTTAGTTGCCCATCAAAATTGCAGGTGCATATGCGCACACACACAGGAGAGAAGCCACATTCTTGTGAAATATGTGACTCTTCCTTTTCAATAAAAGCAAATTTAGTGAGGCATATGCAATTACACACAGGAGAAAAGCCACATTCATGTGAAGTGTGTGGCTCTTCATTTTCTCTAAAACATCATTTAGTGAGACATATGCAATCACACACAAGAGAGGAGTCATATTCTTGTGAAGAGTGTGGCTCTTCGTTTTCAAAAAAATCAAATTTCATAAAGCATAAACAAACACATACAGGTAAGAAACTACATTCTTGTGAAGAGTGTGGCTCTTCATTTGCCCGGAAAAATACTTTGGTGATTCATATGCGTACACACACAGGAGAGAAGCCATATTCTTGCGATTTTTGCAGTTCTTCCTTTTCACAACACTCATCTTTGGTGGGGCATATGCGAACACACACTGGAGAGAAACCACATTCTTGTCAAGTGTGTGGCTCTTCCTTTTCTCAAAAATACTCATTGATGAACCATATTCGAACACACACAGAAGAAAATCCATATTCTTGTGATGTGTGTGGCTCTTCCTTTTTAAGTAAATCAGCTTTAGTGATTCATATGCGAATACACTTAGGGAAGAAACCTTATTCTTGTGAAGTGTGTGGCTCTTCCTTTACATCAAAAGGATCATTGGTGGTGCATATACGAACACACACAGGAGAGAAGCCATATTCTTGTGATGTGTGTAGTTCTTCCTTTTATCAAAAATCACATTTAGTGAGTCATATACAAACACACTCTGAAGAGAAGCCATATTCTTGTGGAGTGTGTGGCTCTTCCTTTTATCAAAAATCATATTTAATGAGGCATATGCAAACACACTCTGGAGAGAAGCCATATTCTTGTGAACTATGTGACTATTCTTCTTCACGAAAATCACATTTGATAACACATGTACGAATACACACAGGAGAGAAGCCATATTCTTGTGGAGTGTGTGGCTCTTCCTTTTATCAAAAACCACATTTAGTGCGTCATATGCAAACACATTCTGGAGAGAAGCCATATTCTTGTGAACTATGTGACTATTCCTCTTCACGAAAATCAGTTTTGATGAGGCATATACGAACACACACGGGAGAAAAGCCACATTCATGTGAAGTGTGTGGCTCTTCCTTTTCTCTAAAACATCATTTATAAATCATATGCAAACACATGTGAAGTCACATTCATGTTAAGTGTGTGGCTCTTCCTTTTCTCTAAAACATCATTTAGTAAATCATATGCAAACACATGTGAAGTCACATTCACTTTTCACATCCTGTCACATTCATCTTTGTGTGTGTTGGCTCTTCCTTTTTTGCAAAAATTTGCTGAAGCATATATAAACATGCATTATGGCAAGAAAAAACATTTCATCATTTCCAAAAATAAATGACATTCAATGTATTGGTCTCTACATGAACACAGAAAAAATTTCAAGTATTTTAATCAAGATAGTGCTAAATGACAGCTCACTGAAAATATTAGATCATTTGCTGCATTGGTAGCAATATCTCATTTACTGAAATCAATGTCAACATACACATAGATATGACTGTATGGGGCACAACCTAGGCTCTTAAAAATATCTTAGAAAATGCTTGATATAAACTACACAACGGTGCTGTGTGGTGTTTTTGAATAAATCCTGGAAGCAACACTCTACAAAATTACCAACCATATAGACACTTACCTCCCATTACAGAAATCATCCCAATGAGACAAGCAAGACATGCTGGACACTGCTGCATAAGTAAGGACAAACTCATAAGCAACATTCTTCATGTGGACTCGCTTACCATCAAAATCTCAACAATTCAACCAGTCTGTATGTAATGACATCCTGTCTTTGAACTGACAAAATTCTGGTCTTTTATGTTCTCTCATCAGAAACACACAAAAAACATTGGTTAACATCCAACCAGTACTACTCTTATACAATTCAGTACATTGGCTGCAATGTAGATTTTGTCAGCTCCACCTATTGTCAACATAAATAAACATATATTTACCCAAGAGGAGATAACTTGTGCAAAGGAATGGAACTAATTGCAAGAGTAGGATTGTACCAAAGGCAAGGTCTCTTGTAACATCTACTTACATCTTCACTACAAATACTTTGCACTACATCAAACAATTGGCTGCAATGTAGATTTTGTCAGCTCCCCCTATTGTCGACATCAACAAACATTTATTTACCCAAGAGGAGATAACTTGTACACAGGAATGGAACTAATTGCAAGAGTATGATTGCACCAAATGAAAAGTATCTTGTAAAGTCTATTTACATTTCCACTACAAATACTTTTGCACTACATACAAAAGGATACAAATCAGTACAAATGCAGATTTTGTACCCTATTGTTAACATTATTTATAACTTACATTAGTTAATAAACAAATGAAAGTGTAACAATACCACAAGACTTGTTTCTCATATCCTCTAACTGACAAAGCTGAGGAAATTTGTGCTCTTTCTTCTTAACAAAATCTGGTTCCTTTGATGATGACTATGTTCAGATCATTTGTCTTCTTTTTAAAAATGTCCATTCTATGCACTCCAACTAAATGTCACTCTCATTTTGGTTTCACTTCCAACTGTTTCTTCCTTCAAGACTCCTGTCTATTGCTTATGTACAAAATCATTTCTCTTTTTCTTACAAATGTACATTCTATAAACTCCAACCAAATCTCTCTCTCATTTTTGGTTCACTTTCAAACAGTGTATATTCCAGATTTTTTTAAGTTCCTTTTTTTTGGACTTATGCAAAATTAAGTCAGCTTGCATAATACATATTGAATATTGATATCTTAAGGAATATGTCCATCATTTCAACAAAGTACAGACATCAAACAGTGTATATTCCAGATTCTTTTTAACTTCCTTTTTTTTTGCTTATGCAATATTAAAACCGCTTGCATAATACATATTGAATATTGATATCTTAAGGAATATGTCCATCATTTCAACAAAGTACAGACATCAAACATGTATATTCCAGATTCTTTTTAACTTCCTTTTTTTGCTTATGCAATATTAAAACCGCTTGCATAATACATATTGAATATTGATATCTTAAGGAATATGTCCATCATTTCAACAAAGTACAGACATCAAACAGTGTATATTCCAGATTCTTTTTAACTTCCTTTTTTTGCTTATGCAATATTAAAACCGCTTGCATAATACATATTGAATATTGACATCTTAAGGAATATGTCCATCATTTCAACAAAGTCTGACAATGTCAATAGTTCGCTGCATTGTCACATCAACTCTATGCACAGGAATTACCATTTTACTGACCCAACAGCATAATACATATTGAATATTGACATCTTAAGGAATATGTCTTTCCCTTCAAAAGTCTGCCAATGTCAATATTTCCTCATCATTATCCTTATGGTGAGTTTAATAGCAAAATATTTTCCTGTTCGAAAGAATGAACCTGACTTAATTTTGGTTTCTTCTTTGGTGATATATCTTTAAGCTGAAATCTCATTGGAATCAGCAATTGCTAGGTTGAATTAACAAGTCCTGTGAGGTCTCTTTCCTTATATTGTTTCTTTCTGCCTGTTGTAACTCAACTATCAGAGTTAACAGAGAAATAATAGGAAGAAACACAAGTATTAAGGATAGTGGAAAAGGTTTACTAAGCAAAGATACAAGGTGAACAGAGTAATCAACAATTGCTAGGTTGAATTAACAAGTCCTGTGAGATCTAGTTTCTCTCCTATAAAGTTTCATCAAACATTATAATGTCTGATGAAACCCTCTGCACAAGAAGGATGTGACACATGGTCAATTTCTTAAGTGGAGTTTAACAGGTTTAAATTCAGAGTTTTCCTTCTCCTAGTTGTGACTAAATTTGTTGTGATAGATTGCTTCCTCATTCTCCCTCTCTCGCAGTCGAAATCTCTTCTCAACCTTTCTTATACTATCTTTCTCTCTCTTCTCTTCTCTCTTCTCTCTTTCTTTCTACTCTCTCTCTCTCTTTCTTTCTCTTCTCTCTCTTTCTTTCTTTCTTCTCTCCTCTCTCTATTAATCTTTTTCCTCTCATCCCTCTATCTCTTATCATCTCTCTAATACTTCTTTTTAATCATACTCTCTTATACTAGATATCTGCTCAGTGATAACACATAATTCAAACTAAAACATTACAAAATTCACATAAATCGATCACAATTCTCAAAGCTATATAAATAGTATTTATTACTTTATATAAATAATCTCAAAGATGCAATAGTACATAAACAAAGTAAGATAAAATCAGTAGAACACTAAACAACCAACTTTCCTCTCTTGGTTATGTGGAACAATGAAATAAATGTATATCTACATAAGCAAAACAGATATCATATACCTGACAAGACAATAAAAAAAATCTTGATGTTCAAAATTAAAATAATCATTATGACATATACTACTAAAAACAAAATAATCAAAACATAAAACAATATTAAAATAAAAAAATAAATATATATATTAATTAGTATTAAAGAGAAAAGTTCATGCATTTGCTTGAAGCATTGTGTAAGTATTGAGTAATAGAGAGCGTTGATATAATGAAGGCGTATTCACAATGACGGTATGGTAATAATTAATAACAAACTAATAATAACTATGGATAAACAAAATGATGTTGTGTGTTCACCTGTATTTTTTTATTACCTTTTGCTTTCGGTAAAATAAACTTGAATAAATAAAAGGTTTCGAACTTCTTTAATCAAAATATTGAATCATAGAAGCAGTACAGACGAATGGCATTTCCCTTCTCCTAAATAGAAAATTTTTCTTTTTTTTATACAATATAGGAAAAGCATGCAATACATAAGCCTGATGCTTCCCGTTCAATCTAATATTTTGATTAAAAGATGTACACACACATCAGAAATAATCAAGCAAATAAATAAAAAAAAATACAGGTCAAAACACACAAAAACCAACATTGTCTACACAATATTATTCATATTTATAATATTATTACCAAACTGCTATTGTGAAAGCCATTAACATAAATCAAACACTTCCACTACCTAAAATATATATATAAATAAAAACATATCAAATATAAATGTTATAAACAAAACTGAATCCATTCCTAATCTTGCTAATTCACTAATAAGCCATTAGCCTTTTATGATAGTAACTGTACGAGAAAAATCCAGAACATATTATAAAGATAAAATAACATTCTCATGATTTTAAATCCTATCTCGCTATGACTCAACTGAATCAGATAGAATCACTACTTACAAATATATAGAAAATAAAATTATGAATAAATAAAATACTCTCTGATGATGACGCTACATAACATACCATATACGCAACCACTACTCAACATAAATAGTTCTAATTGAATAAGATTTACTTGAGAAATACGGTAATCAAGTTCGGTCCCATGTCAAGCTACATTAACACATCCATCGTTTAGTAAGATACTCATTACATTATATAATACCGTACATGGATCTAGATATGATATAAATAGTACTATTTCAAGACGAGATTTCTAGATTCCGCTATCCTAGCATAACAAACAGTGACAATACAATACCATCAAACTACATACTGATTTAAAAACAATATACCAAAAATGCAATAGTGACGCAATAATGGCAAAGTAGAAAAAATACGAATAAGATATAATCGCTCACTTAGAATAGGTATGCAACACTGGAAAAAGAACGAAAAATAGGTCAGAAGTTCATAAGATTGAATTATTGAAAACCATGTCAATATAAGAATTTAAAAAAGCAGACTTGCAAAAGTATCAGCCTTCTCTTTCTCAGACAGCAACGGTTAATACCGAATGAATCGACTTTGTTGATAGTACGTAGTTATTAAGATTTCTGTGGGTTATGGGGTTATGTCCCTTGTCTGCGAGCCTCTGTTTTCAAAACTACTCGATGATCATGAGCCACAATACATGGCCGCACCAATAACCAACCAAATAGTGCTCGATTAAGACTACTTCACATCTCATACCTCTGTACAATCAGCCACACGAAAGGGTAAACACGACACGAACACCAATACAAACAGGTTCGACATACTCCGACTTATTCTTCAGCATTAAGGCCGGAGGGATCGAGACCGCATAACCAGGAAGTGCTCCATCTCCATATCTCGAATAGCTAAATATCAAAGCGCATCGTAGCCGAAGGTGCCTCCACGTAAGGCCGACTCATAAATATAATGCCAAAAATATACTAACCAAGATTAAAAATAAAATAATCTCCAGTGGATAAAACATGCAACATAGATCCCAGTCCTCTAACAATAAAAAAAAGTAAGAAAACAATTAAAATATACAATATATAATAAAAATGATTTAAATAATAATAAAAATACTACTATATATTAACTAGACAAAAACACAAGGATACAAAGTTATTTGAAGTTATATCAAACAAGAATCTTATCTTTCAGCATATCGTACGTCTCGCTATTTCAACTTCTCTCACGATTCTTAACCAGTCTGCCACATTAGGGCGCGATATAAATCTCCACACAAACTCGGTGACAAATCCACAACATATCTTTAGTACTGCTGCTATGTGTTACTTTTCTTTTATATAGTAGCTAAAATCGATAATGTTGTAAGCATAATGACCATCCCTTAAAAAAAAAAGAAAAAATATCATTACGTATAAGCAGTTTATTTTAAAATGATTTAAAATTTGTTTTGAAACAATATAATTTTGTTTTTGAAAATATTGTAACCATAACGGTGGGCAAAGAAAAATAAACACAGTTTAATAACAAAACCACTGGGACATAAATGGGGGTTCAGTTTTATTTATGGTAGAATTTACGAAGCAAATAGTCTTCATTACCGCAAAGTTTGACCTTAAATAATAAGAATTATTAATTTACATTTTTAAATTAGCCTTTTTAACTCCTAGCAGACGGATAATTAATATGGCAAGTAGCTAAAAATACAAAATCAAGTTTTAGAGGGAAGTGGGATAATCGAAGCTTAGGGCATCCGTATTTCTAGTGACTTTGGGGAGATGTAAATAATTTTCCAATGAGACGAATAAAGTACTAAAATTGGCATTCGACAAATTCCCAAATATTTAAATAACTTCGCATGCGTAAAATTGCCACATACCGCTTAATTAACAAAGGAAGGATAAAATGGGACACAATTAATATCATTTAGTATCTTTTGGTGATTATTGTGAGATTCCTGATATTGGAATGTTTGAAAGGAATGTCGGTGACTCCGACCCCATGGTTAGTACATTCGTCAGGCCAAGGGAGCAGGCCAGTCCACGACACGCGGTAGTTTAAATAACAGAATCGACTAAAAAGCAAAGGAACGAAATTGACTCGCTCACGGTGGTCGGTGTGATATGCATCAAATATCAACCTATTAAAGTCTGATTCTTTGTAAATTCTTATTAAAGATATTACACTTAGAGAGCGAAGAGAAGAAAGAAACTGCTATCCAGTGAAAAGATCGAATTTTTCTTTCTTCTGTAAGTACTTTTTGAAAATAGTATATTTTTACGCCTGGGTTCCACACAGCTTGCAGAGGGAACGAACCACCTATTTTGGGTTAGACAGACGTTGAAACAAAAGCTTCCTATATGTTACCAATTAATAAAAAATTATACTTACAGTAAACGTTAAAACAAAATTTAAAAATAGAATTTTAGATGCGAGAGTGAGTAACGAGAACTTAAATCAACTAACTTTATTTATTTAGTTGATTGTCGCATTTCAAATTTGGTGAAGTTTTGGATTTTTTCGCAAAAATTTTATTGATAATTTAAAAAATTATGTAAATAAGGATTTCCCTAAAGACGAAAGAAATGCAAAATTTAGCGCCCCCGCCGCTCCTACAGAAAATAATTTAGCGCAAAATCAGGGGGGAATTATCTAGGGAATGGCATTAATTTTCGTCTGCTAGGAGTTTTTTAAAAGGCGGAATTAGAAATCATTAAATTCTATTTATTTAAGGTCAAGACTTTGTCAAATGCGATAAGTAGAACAAATAAACCATCATTAAAAAAGAAAAAATATCCAATTACAATATGCAGTTTTATTTTTAATAGATTTAAAACTATTTGTTTTGGTCAATTTCGACGAATATCAGGCCAGTCAGCCTCGGTTTTCCGATGTTTTTAAGTGCTTGTTACACTTTTACTGTAACTTCGCGTTTGCCAAAAAAAATCCAAAAATCAGGTAATTATCCGAATTTTAATGAAATTTTCAGTATTGAGTTTAACAATTAATGCATTTTAAATGCATTAGTTATTTTATTTCAAAACTTTTTAATTTTGTATTTTTTGGCTATGAAAAAATTAATATATAAAATCATTTTAAATATGAAAATCCTTGATGTTAAGTTTTAATGTTTATATTTTTAAAGATTCAAAAATTAATATCTCACTTAATGCAAAACACTTTATTTTTGTTGACGACAGTAATAAGTTTTTGGAAAGAAAAACTCGATGAAAATGTACCCCTCCCCTTTTTACAGCAGAAAAAAAACATCGATGTATAATTTTTTCCTTTTATACAATAAATAGCCGCAGATTAAAATAATTATCGAAATGAGTAAAAAAGAAATCTCCAAAAATATAAATAACAATTTATATACAAATTAATGTAATAAAATTTCATTAAAATATAAAATACTAATTTTTTAATTTCATATTATTAGGATTCTCTATATCTTCTATAAACTAAAAAAGACAAAAAAACAATTGGGTTAGTAATAATTTTTAAATATATAAAAGTGCTTAGAAAATATGTTGGCAGACAAAAGTTCTGTATTTTTAATCATACACATTTTAGAATAGATTGAATTAAACTTAAATTGAGAAAAAAAGTTCATGTACACATGCCACCTGAAAGTGAATTAGCAATAGGGCTTGAAGAAATCAGAGAGTTTTTTTTTTTTTTTTTGCAATTTTAAAGAAAAAATATTGTTTTTAGAACTACGAAGACAGAAAACATGGCTAGAAAAATACTTTTTCCTGGTGTTGAAATTTTATTTATTTTTAAGGTGGTCTTTTGGATACAAAATATTATTTCATTAAACTTTTAAAAAAAAAATCAGCTATTCATTAAGAAAATGCTTGGGAAAACACGTTGCCATAAAAGTTTGCTCATTGTTAATCATAAAATTTTGTAGATAGATTAAATTAAACTTAACTGATAACAAATATTCCGTGTACAGGCATGAACTTGGAAGAATAAATAAAAATAGGCCATAGAATCAGAGAAAATTTTTTTTTTTAAGTATTTGGATAATTTTTTTTTTTTTTTTTTTTCAAAGAAAATATTCTTGTGAAAACAACGAAAAGAGAAAACTTGCCAACAAAAAAATAATTTTTTGATTTTAAGAAAATAATTTTAAATTTTTCTATTGACTTTTTCAAGCTGTGTTGAATTTTTTGTATTTTTTGTTTTTGGAATAGGTATCTTAATGGATAACCTTTTTTCTTAAAATAAAATCAGCTATTCTTATAAAATTTGAATCATTGTGGTCCAAAAGGATGAAAATCTTAATTAAGATGGACTTCAGCTGATATTTGCTAATTGGGTTTAAATTAAAAAAATGTTTTTATTATCTCCCTTGAGTAAAAATTGAGACATTATCTATATCTTTATTTTAGTGCAACAAATTCACTGATGTCTAATTAGGTTTTCTTTTTATTAATAAAGGGTTACTGGAATGATATACTCTAGTTATCATTTTGCCTTAGAAATCTTTCAATGCAAAATCCTCAATCAACAACTGTCATGCTGATATTTCATTTTAAATCTCCCTTGGTCGTCAATCATTATCACTGTCCAAAATTAACTCTGTTAACGTCTCCACTAAATCCATGTGGTATTTATTTCATCATTCTTTTATTAGTCCATTCCATAGCCACTGACTGAGACATATCAGTTTTTGCAAATATGAACCAGTTTCCAAATACCAACATGGTAGTTGACATGTGTTATCAGGGCAATGTGGTGTATGGCACTTGTTGTAAGGTTGGTAAAACTGAAATACTTGGGAGAGTTCTCAACTTTAATTAATAGCAGAAATACACAAATCTAAAATAAAAAGGGATTTGTTTTTTATTTTTTTGTCTATTTTTGTCAAGAATTTCTGTTCTAGCCTAATCACTGGAAACACGAATTAACCACCACAAAATGGCCTGAACTTTTTTGACTAATCCTCGTATTTACTTAATGATATTATACTCTGGTTATCATTTGCTTAGAAATTTCATCATAAATCTCCTATCACCAAACGTGGCCAGCTGATATTTCATGATTAAATCTCCATGGTAACCAATCATGACATTATCACTGTCAGATTAACTCTGTTTAATCAGGTAGGGTATTATTTCATCATTCTTTTAGCAATAAGTTCTTCATAGCCACTGATTGAGGCCATATCAGCGTTCTAGCTGAATTATTATTAATTAGTCGGGGGTTATTTCGGACTATTGTCCCCATCCTTCATATGCTTTTTGTTACAATGTTGTCGCCAATTAACCCTCCGGCCTTCGCTTCAGGTATTTCTTTTTCGAACTCGGGAATTTTCTTTGTCTATTCGGCGAGCCATCACGGAAGCTTTGAACTAACCCTTTATTTATTCCGGGGGGTATCCTGTTTCTCATTCCGCTAACCATAGCTGGGTAGGAGTTGTGTTAATTAATTATTTTCTTCTAACTGCTTTCACTCAGGATTGAACTTGGAACCAGAGATTAACTGTCACTTAGAAGCTGTCTTTTTAACCCAACTGCCTAATCCACTCAGGCCATTTGTCCAATTGGACAAATGCGAGTGGTGAATTTTGGGAACATTATAAACCTAATGTCTTGATTTGGCTAGAATAATCTACCTTATTTTACTTTATGTATGATTTTTTTATCTTAGACTAAATTGTTTTTGTTTTTTTTGTTTTTTTTTACATTTGTTCCTCCAAACATTTAAACAGCACATTGATTTTTATCACATTTTACCCCCGGAAATCATTTTCTTTCCATGCCGGCCTAACTCTGAATACATATTGATCTATAATTTGGTGGAGATTAAGATAAACTACAAAAGCATTGGCTTTAGCAAATATATATAAGCAGGGAAATGAATTTGGTTATGACAAAATATTGATGGAATTATTTTGAAGGGGGGTCTTTTGAATACTTATAAGAAAGTTCTGAAGTCCAAGAATTACCTCTTTAATATTAATAAACAGGGAATTAAACTTCAGCAATATGTTATACTAATTGGATTTACCACGATGCTCATTACTTAATTCCTGGAAATTAAAGTATTATATATTACAGTTATGTTTATTATTTTCATGTTTTGTTGTTATTGTAAATTTTTGCAACGGTATACTTCAAAACCCACTAATAACAATCATTTAAACTACTAACATCAAGTGGGATTAGACATTAAAATAGTAATATATTATATATATATATATATATATATATTATTTTAGTAGCTAAAAATTACAAAAACATGCAAGGGAATTTTCTGGATCATAATAAAAATTTTCAGTGTTGCCTTAATTAATCAATAATTCTTTCTTATAAATTAGCTGGGGAATCGTTTTCAATGAAACGTGATTCAAATGGAAATAAATTGGAAATTCTTTAAAATGAATATTAACATTTAGAGTCATCCAGTTATCTAGAACACCTAATTAATAGTATAAAGATTCATTTGAAATATAAAAAACACCCTAATTTTATTTCCATATTTAGATTCTGTACATTCTTCATAAACTAAAATCTGCAACATTGCATATTTCAAAAATGAACCTAAAAATTTGAATAATTCCCACCGGTAATTTAAAATTATTAGGAATGGGTTTTTCAAAAAAACTTTCTAATCCAGTGTTATAATGGAAATCTTTCTCAGTCTCATACTATTTTAACCATTAAACTTAATACAAAACAATGTAATGATTAAAAATATGAAAATCCTTCTCAGTCTCATCTATTTTTACTATTACACTTTAATACAAACAAATGTAATGATTAAATAATGAAAATCTTCTCAGTGCTCATCTATTTTACCATTAAACTTAATACAAACAATTTAATTAAGCCAAAAATGTAATGAATTTTAAATAATGAAAAATTTTTTTAAAATTCATGCAAGGAGGTAAATTTAAAAATGTTAAAACGGTTTTTCAACAAAAATCTTTCTATGGGCACGGTTTAATACAACTAGCAAAAATATGTGTGCTCTCAGGTGGGAAATTAATAAAATTTTTTAGTTATTTTGAATATGAATCTACATACTGCTAACCCCATGATAATGATTATTTTTAATCATTGCGCTTATTCAAATTCAAACTCCCAAAAAATTAAAAGGCCCCCCAGTTTTGGGTAAAAATAATGGTTAATTACTTCCAAATTTTTTAAAATGTTTAATTACTTAAAATTTCATTACTACCAAATTTAAAATTTAAAAACCATAGTCTGAACCTGGTCAATGTTTATTGTTTTTTGGGCTCTTAACTTGATATTAATTTGGGATTAAATCACTTGTGTTCAAATAACAAGGTATTGAGGATATCCACGCCTTAAAATTTCCAGTCTCTGATTTTATTCAGGATTAAATAAATTGTTTTATAGAAAAAATAAAGAATCCTGCACAATAGAGTTTATTTCCAACTTTCACTCAGAATATTTATAAGATATTTTTTTTTTGTATTTCTGGTGGATGATAGAAAAAATTTTCCCCGATACAGACGAATAATACGCATTATTTACTTTTTAAAAAGGGCGAATATTGAACAAAAATGTAACACACTGGGGAGGTGGAAATTTGTACTTTGTGCTTTTTGGGCTATCTTACGGCATTAAACCTAAGATACAAATGTAAATAGCCAATAGAATGTAATGATTAAGAATTTATTTGAAAATTTTATTAATTCCAAAGAGGGTTATATTTAAAATATTAAATGGTTTTTTCAACAAAAACTTTCTAATCGCCAGGGTAATACAACTCAACAAATATGTGCCATGCACATTTTTGAGGTGGGAATTAATTCAAATTTTTTAGTTATTTTTACAACAATTATGTAAATTATCAGTGCCCTACCCATGATAATGCTTTTTTTTGCCTTTATTTAATCAAACTCACAAAATAAAGGCAGTTGTTTATAACATGGTAATTACTAGACCAATTTTTTTAAAACTATTCTTAAATTACTTGCCCAAATTTCCTTTAGCTTGTAAGAATTCAAAATTTAAATTGCCATTAATATTAAAAATTAGAACCCAATAATTTTAACCCCTGATTCAACTTTAAATCGGTTTATCAACTGATATTGCATAATTGATAATCCATCCTCAAAATGTTCCATTACATTAACATCTGCGTTGGTTTTATTTTAAGTGAAATAAATTGTTATAACAAATAAAGGAATCTTCAATGAAGAGACTTCTTTTCAATTATGACCTACAGAATATTTATTAGATTTTATTGGGGAGAGTTGTGGATGAAGAAAAAATTCCCGACATTAAAAAGATATATTGCATTATATACTTTTTAAAAAAGGGGAATAATTGACCAAAAATGTAACAACACTGGGGGAGGTGAATTTTGTACTTTCTTTGCTATCTTACCATTAACTAGGATTTATCCAGCACTTTACAAGGTGGAATATTGAATTCTTCAACAGGAAACAAACTTGCTTTCAATTCCTTCAGGTTCCCCTATTTTATTAGAAACCTGGCATTTCTTTATTACTCTTCTTTCTTTTAACTTATAGTTTTTCTTTTTGTTTATTCAATTACAGATTGTTAACAGTTATTCCCATGAATTGAATACACTTAACTGCACAACTTTATATTAGCCACCAAAACAAATTATTAACCCGAAATATACACATATATTCCCGCCTTGTACCCTTCCTTTTGTAACAGCACAACTACAGTCTTAATTAGTTCATATCCATTTTATTTCTGTTGAGGCAGCAAACAAGACTCTTAAAAATTAAAATAAAAAATTAAAAAGAGACTTTATTCAACTTGGAGTAGCAGAATATTTATAAGATATTTTGTTTTGTATCTGTGGGATGAAGAAACATTCCCATACAAAAGATATTGCATTATTTACTTTTTAAAAAAGGGGAATATTTGAAAAAATGTAACACACTGGGGTAGGTGAAATGTACTTGTCTTCATTACCTTACCATTAATCTAGGATTTATCAACACTTTTACAAAGTCAGAATATTGATTTCTCACAGAACAAAAATTGCTCATTCTTTCAGGGGGTCCCAATTGAGGGGCACCTAAACCATTAAATCATATACTCTTATCTGGGTTATCTACCGAATAATTAATCCAAAAATCATGTAAGGATAAAAAATATTTGATTTAAAAAGATATTAAGAATCAGAGGAGGTAATACTTTAAAAGTTATAATATTTTTACAAAAAATGTTCTATATAATTTTGAATTTTTTGATGACTATTTTCTATTACATTACAATTATTATTACTTTTTCCTTTTGTCTTGGTTTATGAAATGATGATAAATATTTCATCCTTTTCCAGTGGCACAAAAATTAATTTGATACCTTAACTTTTATGCAATATTTTTCCTTCTCATTACTATTAACAATAATTATTATGAAACCTTTTCCCCTTTTGTCTTTGGTTTTATGAAATGGTGATAAAATATTTTCATCTTTCCAGTGGCTCAAAAATAATTTTTGATTACCCAATTAACTTTTATGCAATATTTTTCCTTCTCATTACTATTACAATTATTATGACTTTTTCCCCTTTTTGTCTTTGGTTTTTTTATGAGATGGAGATAAATATTTCCCATCTTTCCAAGTGGCACAAAATTAATTTGATACCATTAACTTTTATGCAATATTTTTCCTTCTCCATATTACTATTACAGATTAATTATGACTTTTCCTTTGTCTTTGTTTTATGAAATGGAGATAAAATATTTACTCTTTCGAGTGGCCAAAATAATTTGGATACCATTAAAACTTTTATGCAATATTTTTGCTTCCTCATTACCCTATTACAATTCTTATTACTTTCCTTTTGTCTTTGGTTTATGAAATGGTGATTAAATATTTATCTTTCAGTGGCCACAAAATAATTTGGATAACCATTAACTTTTATGGCATATATTTTTCCTTCCTCATTAGGCTATTACAATTATTATGACTTTTCCGCTTTTGTCTTTGGTTTTTATGAAATGATGATTAAATATTTTCATCTTCGGCAGTGGCACAAAATAATTTGATACCATTAACTTTTTTATGACAATAAGTTTTTCCTTCTCATTATCTATACAATTAATTATTACTTTTTGCCCTTTTGGTCTTTTGGTTCTTAATGAAATGGGTGATAAATAATTTCATCTTTCCAGTGGCACAAAAATAATTTGATACCATTAACTTTTATGCAATATTTTTTCCTTCTCATTACTATTACAATTATTATGACACTTTTCCTTTTGTCTTTTGGTTTTAATGAAATGATGAATAAATATTTCATCTTTCCAAGTGGCACAAAATAATTTGATACCATTAACTTTTATGCAATATTTTTCCCTTTCTCAGTTACTATTACAATTATTATTACTTTTTCCCTTTTGTCTTGTTTTATGAAAATGGTGATAAATATTTTCATCTTTACAGTGGCACCAAAAAATAATTATTAACCATTAACTTTATGCAATATTTTTCTTTCTCATGTACATTACAATTAATTATGAAACTTTTCCCTTTTGTTCTTTGGTTTTATGAAATAGTGATTGAAAATATTTCCATCTTTGCAGTGGGCACAAAAATAATTTGATACAATTAACTTTTATGCATATTTTTGCCTTCTGCCTATTACTGATTACACGTTTTATGACTTTCCCTTTTGTCTTTGGGGTTTTATGAAATGGTGATTAAATATTTCATCTTTCCAGTGCAACAGAAAATAAATTTGATACCAATTAAACTTTATGGCAATAATTTTTTCCCTTCTCATTACTATTACAATTATTATGACTTTTCCTTTTGTCTTTTGTTTTATGAAATGGAGATAAATATTTAATCTTTCGCAGTGGCACAAAAATAATTTGATACGCATTAACTTTTATGCAATATTTTTCCTTCTCATACTATTACAATTATTATTACTTTTCCCTTTTGTCTTCAGTTTTATGAATGGTGATAAATATTTTCATCTTCCAGTGGCACAAAAATAATTTGTACCCATTAACTTTATGCAATATTTTTCATTCTCATTTCATGGATAAACTGACAATTTCCACAAATTAAATACTTCAATTAAAAAATGTTTCCAAACTCAGTCATATTTTCAGTATTTTATAAATCAAAGAATTTTATTCTTTGATTATAGAATTATGAAAATATGAATAACTGAAATGTAAAATGTTTTCTCATGTAAAATCCTGTATAATTCCTAAGAAAATAAGTTCTTATTTTAATATTTGGTAATATAATATTGAAAAATATTTAAACAATAATTGAAATCCATTTCTGTTTCATAACTGCATTTCTTTATTACTCTTCCTTTCTTTTACCTATAATTTTCTCTTGTTTATTTCTTTATTACTCTTTCTTTCATTTTAATCTTATAGTTTTCTCTTGTTTTATTTTCTTTATTACTCTTCTTTCTTTTAACTTATAGTTTTGCTCCTCTGTTTTATTTCTTTTCTTTAATTAACTCTCTTCTTTTAACTTATAGTTTTCTCCGTGTTTTATTTTCCTTTCTTACTCTTTCCTTTCTTTTACTTATAGTTTTCTCCTTGTTTTATTTTCTTTATACTCTTCTTTTCTTTTAACTTATACTTTTTCTCTTGTTTTTATTTTCTTTATTGACTCTTCTTTCTTTTTAACTTATAGTTTCTCTGTTTTATTTTCTTTATTACTTCCTTCTTGCTTTTAACTTATAGTTTTCTTCTTGTGTTTATTTTCCTTTATTACTCTCCTTTCTTTTAACTTATAGTTTTCTCTTGTTTTCTTTTCCTTTATTATCTTCTTTCTTTAAACTATAGTTTTCTCTTGTTTTCTTTTTCTTTTTACTCTTCTTTCTTTAACTTATAGTTTTCTCTGTTTTCTTTTCTTTATTTCTCTTCTTATTCTTTTAACTTATAATTTTCTATTGTTTTATTCATTACCAGATTGGTTTAACAGTTCTTCCCTGAATTTAAATTACAAAATTTCCATTATTCACCGACGGAATTTTTCAAAGAGAATCATCATTTCAAACAACATAATTCAAACAGATTCTGGAGAAAACATATTTCTGAGAAATACGAAAGGTCTTTCTTTTCAGCAGAAAACAAATATAGTTTGAACATCTATCAAACACCAGAGAGAAGTATTTTTGTTAAAATTCTCTGATGCTTTTTTCTGATGATTAGTTTTTGTGATAAATATGCAATCGCTCAAAGAGATAAACCATGTTCCTGGTGAAGTGTATGTCTTTGCTTAGTTTCTCCATCACCTCACCTGAATTTGAATAACCAGGAATTTTCTTCTTGGAACACCGGAATTTTTTTAGAGAGTTAACATTTTCAGTGACCATAAGTTATCCGATCATAAGAATAGAATAGGTAATTAAAATACCCTCCCTTTCACCTCCCAGTTACCAGGAAAAAAACATATTTGTGAAGAAGTAACAGAGTTCTCATTTTGTTTTCTTTTGTGAAATCTCTAATCCTTTTTTATGCTGAGCATCTAGTTTTTTCTCAAATATGCAAACACCTCAAAGAGATAAACCAAAATTCGTGGTGACGTGTGGTGGGAAATTCATTTAGTTGCCCATCAAAATATGGCATGGTGCATATGCGCAATAACCACACCACAGGAGAGGAAGCCACCCATTCCTTGTGAAATATGGTGACTCTTCCCCTTTTCAATAAAAGGCAAAAATTTAGTGGAGGCATATGCCAATTACAACACAGGAGAAAAGCGCACATTCAATGTGAAGTGGTGTGGCTCTTCATTTTCTCTAAAACATCATTTTAGTGAGACATATGAATCACAGCACCAAGAGAGGAGTCCCCATAATTCTTGTGAAGAGTGTGGGCTCTTCGTTTTTCAAAAAATCAAAAAATTCATAAAGCATAAACCAAACACATACAGTAAAGAAACTAGCATTCTTGTGAAGAGTGTGGCCCTCTCATTTGCCCCGGAAAAATACTTTGGGTGATTCTATGCCGGTAGCACACACAGGAGAAGAAGCCAATATTCTTTGCGATTTTTGGGCAAAAGTTCTTTCCCTTTTCACACACTCATCTTTGTGGGGCCATATGCCGAACACCACCCACCTGAGAAAGAAACCAACATTCTTGGTCAAGGTGTGTGCTCCTTCTTTTTTCTCAAAAAAATACTCCATTGATGAAACCATATTCGACACACACCCAGAAGAAATCCCTATTCCTTGTGGATGTGTGTGGCATCTTTCTTTTTAAAAGTAAGAAGTCAGCTTTTTAGTGATTTCATATGCGCATACCTTTAGGGAAAAGAAAACCTTATTCTTGGGGTGAAAGGTGCTGTGGCTCTTCCTTTACCAATCAAAAGGATCATTGGGGTGGTGCATATACGAACACCACACAGGAGAGAAGCAAAATATTCCTTGGGTGATGGTGTTGTAGTTCCTTCCTTTATCAAAAATCCACATTTAGTGAGTTCATATAAAACACACCTCTGAAGAAGAGCCATATTTCATTGTGGGAGTGTGTGGCTCTTCCCTTTTTATCAAAAATCAAATAATTTAATGGAGGGGGCCATACTGCAAACACACTCTGGGAGAGAAGCCCATATTCTTGTGAAACTAATCGTGGATATTCTTCTTCCACGGAAAATCACATTTGGAATAACACATGTACGAATTTAACCCACCCCAGGGAGAAGAAGCCATATTCTTGTGGAGGTGTGTGGGGCTCTTCTTTATCAAAAACCACATTTAGTGCGTCATATGCAAACCACCTTCTGGGGAGGAGAAGCCATATTCTGGGTGAAGCTATGGGTGACTATTCTCTTTCCCGAAAATCAAAAGTTTTTGAAAATGAGGCATATACCGAAACACACACGGGGAGAAAAGCCAACATTCATGTGAAAAGTGTGGTTGGCTCTTCAATTCTCTAAAACATCATTTAGTAAATCATCATGCAAACACATGTGAAAAGTCACATCATGTTAAGTGTGTGGCTGGCTTCCTTTTCTCTAAACATCATTTAAATAAATCATATGCCAACACATGTGAAGTTCAGACATTCATGTGAAGTGTGTGGCTCTTCCTTTTCTGCTAAAACATCAATTTAAGTAAATGCATATGCAAACACATGTGAGTCACTTCATGTGAAGTGTGTGGCTCTTCCTTTTCAGCCAAAAACAAAATTTTGCTGAAGCATATACAAACATACATTATGTGGCAAGAAATAACGTTTCATCATTTCCAAAAATAAATGACATTCAATGTATTGGTCTCTACATGAACACAGAAAAAAGTTTTTCAAAGTATTTTAATCAAGATAGTGCATAAATGACAGTCTCACTGAAAATCATTAGATCATTTGCTGCATTGGTAGCAATATCTCATTTAACTGAAATCAATGTCAACCCCATATCACATAGATAGACTGTATGGGGGCACAACCTAAGGCTCCTTAAAAAATGATCTTAGAAAAATGCTTGATATAAACTACACATGAACGGTGGTGTGTGGGGTGTTTTTTTGATAAAATCTGTAGCAAAACACTCTAGCAAAATTTACGACCAACCCATATAGACAACGTTACACTCCATTACAGAAATCATCCTATAAATAAAAAAAAAATGAGACGAAGCAAGACATGCTGGACACTGGCTGCATAAGTTAAGGACGAACTCATAAGCAACATTCTTCATAGTTGACTCGCTTTACGCATCAAAAGCTCCAGCAATTCAGCCAGTCTGTTTTAATGTAATGGAACATCCTCGTCCTTTGGAAACTGACAAATTCTGGGTCTTTTATGTTCTCTCATCAGAAACACAGCAAAACATTGGGTTAACATCCAGCCAGTACTACTCTGTATGCAATTCAGTAGCATTGGACCGCAATGTAGATTTGTCACTCACGCTATTTGTCAACATCAACAAACATTTATTTACCCAAGAGGAAGATAACTTTTGGCTAAGGGAATGGAAACTAATTGCAAGAGTAGGGAATTTCAAAGGCCAAGGTCTCTTGTAACAGTCTACCTTACATCTTCACCTAACAAATACTTTGGTACTACATAAAACAAATTGGCTGCAATGTTAGATTTTGTCAAGCTCCCCCTATTTGTCCCGACCCATTCAACAAACATTTATTTACGCAGCAAGAAAGGAGATAAGCTTGTGCAAGGAATGGAACTAATTGGCATGAGTAGGATTGTACCCAAAAGGCAAAGTCTCTTGTAACATCTACTTACATCTTCAACTACAATACTTTGGCACCTACATCAACCAATTGGCCTGCAATGGTAGATTTTTGGTCAGCTTCCCCTATTGTTGACATGAAACAAACATGTATTGTATCCAGAGGAGATAACTTGTGCACAGAATAGGAACTAATTGCAAGAGTAGGATTGGTAGCAAAGGGGGCAAAGTCTCTTGGTAAATCTAGCTTACATCTTCACTACAAATACTTTGCACTACTCAAATTGGCTGCAATGTAGATTTTTGTCAGCTTCGCCCCTACATTGTCGACATCAACAATTACATGTTATTTACCCAAGAGGAGAAATAACTTGTACACAGGAATTGGAACTAATTGCAAAGTAGGATTGGCACCCAAAATAATAAAGTATCTTGTAAAAGTTCTAATTTTAACATTTCCACTACAAATACTTTGCAACTACATCACAATTTGAAGGATTTACCAAAAGTTTTACCCTTTTAGTTGATAAACCAAATAAAGTGTAACAATACCATAATAACAAGAACTTGTTTCTCATATCCTAACTGACAAAGCTGAGGAAATTTGTGCTCTTTCTTCTTAAACAAAATCTGGTTTCCTTTGATGATGACTATGTTCAGATCATTTTTGTCTTCTTTTTAGGAAAAATGTCCCATTCTATGCACTACATACTAATGTCACTCTCATGTTTGGTTTCTCATTTTGTTTCAAATTCCAACTGTTTCCTTCCTTCAAGACTCCTGTCTATTGTTATGTACAAAATCATTTCTCTTTTTCTACAATATGTATTCTATAACTCCAACGCCAAATCTCTCTCTCATTTTTGTTCACTTTCAAACAGTGTATATTCCAGATTTTTTTTTAGTTACCTTTTTTTTGGACTTATGCCAAAATTAAGTCAGGCTTGCAGTAATACATATTGAATATTGATAATCTTAGGAAATATGTCGCATATTTCAAAACCCAAAGGTACAGACATCAACAGTGTATCATTCGCAGATTTCTTTTAACTTCCTTTTTTGCTTAATGCAATATTAAAAACCCGCTTGCATAATACATATTGAATATTGATATCCTTAAGGAATATGTCCCATCATTTCAAAACAAAGTACAAGACATCAAACCCATGTATATTCCAGATTCTTTTTAAACGCTTCCTTTTTTTGCTTATGCAATATTAAAACCGCTTGGCATAATACATATTGGAATATTGATATCTTAAGGAATATGTCCATCATTTCAAACCAAAGGTACAGACATCAAACCCAGTGTATATTTCCAGATTCTTTTTAACCTTCGTTTTTTTGCTTATGCAAATATTAAAAACGCGCTTGCATAATACATATTTGAATATTGACATCTTAAGGAATATGGTCCATCCATTTCACACCAAAGGTCAGACCATGCAAACAAGTGTATATTCCAGATCTTTTTAACTTCCGTTGTTTTTAAGCTTATGCATATTAAAACGCGCTTTGCAATGTTAGGTATAAATCAGCATCAAACTCTATGCATCAGGAATTACATTTTACTGACGCCAACAGCATAATACACGTATTGAATATTGACAATCTAAGGAATATGTCTTTCCCCTTCAAAAGTCTGCCAATGTCAATATTTCTCATCATCTAACCTTATGGTGAGTTTAATAAGCAAAATATTTTCTGCTGTTCGAAAGAATGAAGCTGACTTAATTTTGGTTTCTTCTTTGGTGATATATCTTTAAGTCTGAAATCTCATTGGAATCAAGCAATTGCTAGGTTGAAATTAACAAGTCCTGTGAGGTCTCTTCCTTATATTGTTTCTTTCTGGCCCTGTTGTAACTCACCCTATCAGAGTTAACAGGAAATAATAGGAAGAAACACAAGTAATTAAGGATAGTGGAAAGGTTTTAACTAAGAAAGATACAAGGTGAACAGAGAATCACAATTGCTAGGGTTGAATAAACAAGTCTTGTGAGATCATAGTTTCTCTCCTATAAAGTTTCATCAAACATTATAGATGTCTGATGAAGACCCTCTGCACAAGAAGGATGTGGACAACAATGGTCAATTTCTTAAAGTGGAGTTTTAAAACAGGTTTTAAATTCAGAGTTTGTCCCTTCTCCTAGTGTGACTAAATTTGGTTGTGATAGATTGCTTCCTCCATTCTCCTCCTCTCTCATCGAAATTCTTCTCTAAACCTTTTCTTATACTTATCTCTTTTCTTTCTCTATCTCTCTCCTCTTTCTTCTCTCTCTCTTCTTTCTTATTCTTTCTCTCTCTCTGCTCTCTATTTCTTTTTTGCTCTCTCTTTGCCTCTTTTTTTCTCTCTCTCTATCTTCTTTTTTTCCTCTCTCTATCTCTTTTATCTCTCTCTTATATAGATCATTTGCCTCAGGATAACCTTTTCAACTCTGCATCACTCACTCATCATTCTCAATGTAATATATATATTCTTTAATGTTATTCTCAAAAGTGAATGTAACTAAAGGAATATAACATCATGACCTCACCATTTCCCTTTGGTTATGTGGCTGTGTACCAAAGAAACAGTAATTCTGGAAAAATTAAAAACTGATGTTCAATATATATATATATATATATATATATATATATATATATATATATATTATATATAAAGAGTTTCCATAATTTGCTTGAAGCATTGGTTGTATCGGTATTGGTTAAGGAGGTTGATTTAGAAGCTATCAACAATGCCAGTTTGGAATAAATAAAAAATAATAATACGTAAACAATGGTGTTGTGTGTTGACCTGTTTTTTTATTATTTCTTGAATTTTCGAGTAAATACCTCTTTATCAAAAGAATTGAAACTGAAGCAGTACAGGCTATGGCATTTATCTTCCTAAATGAAAATTTTTTTTTTTCAATCATACGGAACAAATCTCCCAATGTTACAACATCCGTTTAGAAGTAAAACTCCATTACAGCCCGAATTGGAAGTATGAAATAGACCTATTTCATAGGGAATGTTCTAGATTGCTACCTACAATCAAGTGCTGCATACATCAACCTTGTATTAAGAAGACTTCAAAGAATGCCCTATGTTTTGCGTGGAAAATAGTAAATTTCCGCTCTTGATTAAGAGTTTGACATCTGAAAGCGAATCAGGAAGTCTGTTGATATTGAAAACCCGCAGTCCAGCTATAAACAGAATTAAAAAAAAAAAAAGAGCTTGGCAAAAAATATCAAGCTCTCTTTCTCAGACAGCACGGTTAATGACACGATGATCCGAGCTTGCTGAAGACGGTAGTATTAAGAATTCTGGGGGT
This sequence comes from Doryteuthis pealeii, assembly GCA_023376005.1. Taxonomy (NCBI): domain Eukaryota; kingdom Metazoa; phylum Mollusca; class Cephalopoda; order Myopsida; family Loliginidae; genus Doryteuthis; species Doryteuthis pealeii. Next base: position 56,491,118 of record CM042177.1, read on the forward strand.
ATGGGGTTATCGTCCCTTGTCTGCGAGCCTCTGTTTCAAAAACAACCAATCATGAGCAGGCATACTTTGCGCCAAACCCAAAGTGTGAGACTCACTCTCTTCTGTTACAGCAACGAAAGGGAACGGACCGAAAAAAAGGTCGCTCCCACTATTCTTCAAACAGAAACCTTGAAGTCGGACACAAACGAAGTCCATCTAACTATCCGAACTATATCAGAAGGGCCCGTAGCAAAGGGGCTTTCCGGTTAATACCCCATAAATGCCCAGGATTAAACAGCTAAGTGGACAATTATAATACATTTATATTTAATATTATATAGCATATATATATATTTGAGCCAAACGAGACTAAGTTTGCAAAGTTTTTATATCTAAATTACAAGTCTTTATTCACATCTTGTCGTTCGTTTTACTTTCTTGACTCTTAATCTGTCTGCCACTTTGGGCGGTTAACTCCACACCAAACCCTCGGAGTACTGCCCGCTAGTGGTTACTTTCTTTATAGTAGCGTGGCATTGAAGGGCTGAACTTGTTAACAAAAAAAACAAGAACTTATGCACAGTGGGGCTGGGAGCATGGAATTGCCAAAATTAGAACCCCCCATCAAACATTTAATGGGTCGTAAGTTTTTTTGTGAAATAGAAAATTTTTTGCCAGTTCAACAAAAAAAATTCAAAGTTAAAAAGCTCAACTCCATGAAAATGACGAGCTTTTGAAGATTGTCGATACATCGTTTTCAGGTTACGCTATCTTAGCCGTATTCATAAATGTTGGCATTTTACCCATATATGCAGTAGAGCTTGTAATTGCTGCTACAACTGACCAGTCATAAAATGTATTATTTTTATATGAATATTTTTGTTTTATGAATTTAAACTACAACCAGAAGTATTTCAATTTAGGGTAGTTTAATGAGTTTAATATAATTTTTGATGTGGACTACTAGTTTTTTTGCGGTCTATGGACCTAATAAAAAGGGGTAAGGGGAAGTCAGTCAGAATATTAGTCCAAACTGGTCGGTTGAGGGCCAAAAAACTGTAAGTCCCCCAATTTATTGGAAAATGTCTATTTAATTGGAAGTGGTTTTGTATTTCCTTTGAAGGTTTTTTTTGCTGGTATTCGCTGTTATTAGATGCTATTTTTGTTTTTCCTTGTACAGTTTTTCACGTGGATTATTAAATTAAACCTAATGTCATAATTAAGAATCGTCATAACCCTTCACTTTGGTCCAAGAAAGCCTGGCTGTTTTACCAGTTATTATTCCTAATTGTTGCATTTGCTGTTATTAAATGCTTATTTGTTTTTTGTAGCAGTTTCATGGTGTTTATTAAATAAACCTAATATCATCAGTAAGAATTCGTCATTTCCTTCATTTTGTCCGGACAAGCCACAGTTACAGAGCTTCGCACCAACCGTTTTCTATAGCTATATGAACACATAGCCCTGCATTTGTATGAATGCTACTTTTCATGTTCATCGTATTTAAATTGAATGTTATCAATTCCTTTCTTGGTAATGTCACACGATGATCATCAATCAATCAAACGTGGTACTTGCCTTAAAAAGTTAACAATTGTATCATCAACCAGATATGATACCGGTTGGGGGGGGGGGCCCCTAAAAAAGGTTGGCCAAAAAAAATACCAAAAAAATATCATGGGGTTCCTTTATTGAAATTTTTATCATTAATACTACGGGTCTACACCGGGACTTAGCCCTTAGGGGACTGTCACAGTAGCAGCAGCAAAGCCGCCATGCAATGACCGTCAGTGGGTGATCTCTATAAATAGCCCTGACCATTAGTAATTCTTGCGCTCTTCTTAGTTGTAAAGCTTCTGAGGGTCAGTGCTGGGTTCGGGGCCTCACCGCTTTGTTGAATTCTTCTGACTACTACTAAAGGTTAAGAGCTTTGCTCCTTATCTCTACCTACGAACTAGGTTTACTGATAGGAAAAACCCACGAGAAGTTCTACCATGTTACTACCCATGTTACCAACCCGGCTTCTAGGAAGAGATAGCNAGATGTTTAGTACCATGTTTACAACGGTTCTAAGGAGAGATACTTGTCTTTGACCCATGACGGTGACAGCCAATACCATATCACCAGGTATAACATGAGGGAAGCGACGAATTATTTGCAACAACGGAAAGCTAACTTTTATACTTTGAGTCATTAGGCTCTAGAGAATAACTTTTGCACCTTAACTACCTTAAACACTTAAAATACCCTAACAACCACTCATTGACGGCTTATACTAAACAGGAGGTGCCGTAGCTTTAAAAGAAGTTATTAAACTGCGAAGCTTTGTTCGATAAAAAAACGTTTTTCTTCTGCTTGTGTTACTTTATATTTAGAACATGTTGCTATTTTGATTTCGTTGTATCTCGTTTTAATGTATTCGCCTCTTTTCTGCTTGAGCACTTCGTATAACCATAATTTTTTATATGTTTGTAGATGCATCAGCTTATTCATCTGTAAGACAAAACATTGATGCTAAACCTTTTTGTAATTCTTATGATCATTATCACAGTATGATACGTCCTAAAAGAATACATAATATCAATCAAGTTCTTGTAGATGCATCAGACATTATTCAATTGGAAGCAAAACATTGATTGCTAACACTTTTGTCATTCTTATGATATTATCTAAGTTGTATAACGCATGCTGTAGTGCTGGGGGGAAGGTGATATTTTAAATCGAACTTTTAATAACTCTGCAATGAACCATCATGTTTTACGCAAATTCATTTCGTGTCAATATTTCGAAAGAAAGAAGAAAAGAAAAGAAAGAAAAGAAAAGAAAGAAGAAAGAAAAAAGAAAGAAAGAAAAAAGAAAGAAAAGAAAGAAAAGAAGAAAAGAAAGAAAAGAAGAAAGAAGAAAAAAGAAAATAAGAAGGAAAAAAGAAGAAAGAAAAGAAAAAAGAAAGAAAAAAGAAAGAAAGGAAGAAAGAAAGGAAGGAAAGAAGAAAGAAAGGAAAAGAAGAAAGAAGAAAGGAAGGAAGAAAGAAGAAGAAAGAAAGAAAAGAAAAGAAGAAGAAAAAGAAAAAGAAGAAGAAAGAAAAGAAAAAAGAAAGAAGGAAAGAAAAAAGAAAGAAAAAGAAAGAAAGAAAGAAAAGAAAGAAAAGAATAAAGAAAGGAAAAAAAGAAAGAAAGAGAAAAGAAAAAAAAGAAAAGAAAGAAAAAGAAGAAGAAGAAGAAAAGAAAGAAGGAAGAAGAAAGAAAAGGAAGGAAGAGAAAGAAGAAAGAAGGAAAGAGAAGAAAGAAGAAGGAAAAGGAAAGAAAAGAAGAAGGAAAGAAAAGAAGAAGAAAAGAAGAAAAGAAAGAAAAGAAAGAAGAAAGAAAGAAAAAGAAAGAAGAAAGAAAGAAAAGAAAAAGAAGGAAAGAAAAAAGAAGAAAGAAAGAAAAGAAAAAGAAAAGAAGAAAGAAGAAAAGAAAGAAAGAAAGAAAGAAAGAAAAGAAAAAGAAAGAAAGAAAGAAAGAAAAAGAAAGAAAGAAAAGAAGAAAGGAAAAGAGAAAGAAGAAAAAAGAAAGAAAGAAAGAAAGAAAAGAAAAGAAAAGAAAGAAAGAAAGAAAAGAAAGAAAGAAAGAAAGAAAGAAAAAGAAGAAAGAAGAAAGAAAGAAAGAAAGAAGAAGAAGGAAAGAAAAAAGAAAGAAAGAAAGAAAAGAAAAAAGAATTGTAATGAGACAAATACAATGTAACATACAATTAGCTTTAATCAACTGAAAAGGCAAAACAACAATAGCTGCTATCTGTTGAATTTATATAGTCTCAATCAAGGGAAGATAACCCAACCACTCCAAAGGGAGGTAATCACGTCTTTTATTATCACATTCTCCCCTCCTGTTTTATATCCTATAAGTCCAGACGCTGGGAGGGTTTTACCTTTCTAGAAGATCTGCGGAGACAGTGGAGTCCGGTTCAGCTAGTGGCGAAGCATGTATCTCAGTGCTCTGCTGTCGGGGATTGGGATTGTCCATCAATCACTGACTGAATGGGGACTGTTCATTGATTACTGGAGTAGTAATCTTCCTTAGTGTAATATCTGCCCCACTCTTCTCACTCGCAAAAGTCTGCAATGGACAGGAGCTATATCATGCAGAGAACAGATGATTCACGGCCATCATTATATCTAATGTGTGCATATGTTGGATTACATCCAACAGCTCGACTTCTTGTACCAAGGGATCAGTCTTTGAGTGTTTTACAAACTGCCGTAGATAAAACAGGTCCTGGTTTTAGGAGCCAGGGATGGTAGAGATACTCCTATAGAGGACCGCGAGAGAAGAGAAGAAGCGTTTATGGGGTGTTGCATTAGTGGCAGTCGACAGGACAGATCTGATACTGTGAAGAGCTTGAGGTAGTACTAATTCCCAGCAAGTTATGGACAGATCTTGCGATTTGAGTGTCAGACAAATGGTTTTCCATATAATACCATTATACCTTTCCACTTGGGCATTGCTTGCGGATGATAAGGAGATGTTTTGCTGTAGGCGACTCCATGTTGTAAAGGTATTCCTTTACATCACGACCTAAGAACCCCAAGCCACGGTCTGAGTGGATATAACTTGGTGACCCACATAGGGAGAAGATTGAGTGCAAGCATTGAATAATAGTTTTTAGATGAGGTATCCTTGCATGGAATTGCAAATGGAAATCTAGAATATTCGTCTATTGCAACAAATAGGTATCTATTAGACGTGCTAGATTAAGGGTCCCTTGAAGTCCACACTGAGGCGGTCAAAGGGTTGTCTAGCCTTGATTAATTCACTGTTCGGCAAAGAAGCAAACCGTGTTTCAATTCAGCACAAGTTCTGCAGGATGAGCAAATTCCCTTCACTTCTTCTGTGGAAAAGGGCATGTTTTTAGACAGCACATAGTGTAAAAGTCTAGTGACTCCTGGGTGACACAGATCATCATGTAGTTTCTTAAGTGACGGGGCAAAGCTGGCATTACAGTATGCACGACTCAGGTATCGGCGACACGTTGTAGCGTCAGGGCGGTAGCGAATGTCATAGGAAAAGTTTGCCAGTTCCAAGCGCCAACCTTGAATCTTGTCATTCTTAATTTTTGACCTTCTACGGTTATCCATCATGAATGTCACTGATTTTTGATCAGTCACTATCGTAAAATGTTGGCCAGATAGGAAATAGGACCACTTTCTGACAGCCTCGATTACTGCAGTAGCCTCTTTCTCAATCGCCGGATAGTGAGTCTCATGACGAATCATTGTTCGTGACATGAAAGCAACAGGTCGTTGAAACTGGTTTAATGTAGCGGATATTGCAACATCTGATGCATCGCATTCTATTACGTACGGTTTGGTATTATCGGGATAGTGGAGTGCTGCTTTCACCAGTAACTGTTTTAAATCATGAAAGGCTTCACAAGCCCTTGTATCCAGTGGAAACTGTTTTGCCTTATTAAGCGGTTGAATGCGATCAGAAAACCGAGGAATCCATTTTGCATAATATGCAAACATGCCTAAGGTCCGTATTAGAGACGCCTTATTAGTGGGTATCTCCAGGTCGAGAAGTGGTTGCAATCTCGATTCATCAGGCCGCACAATCCCCCCACTATCTCATAACCAAGCACGGAAATAGTGTTAACTGAACATACGGATTTATTTTTCATTCAGTGTCAGTTGTTGGCGTTGGGCCAGCTTCAAGAAAACTTTTAACACATTAATCATGTCTTTCTTGGGTTTTTCCAGCACAGTGATGTTATCTAGATACACAAATGTATTTATTAGGTTCTCCTCATCGACAATTTGTCAATAGCTCGTTGAAAGTAGCAACTCCATTAGTTACCAAACGGTATAGAGTAAACTGATACAGCCGACCATCCCCACAAAAGCCGTAAATGGTTTGTCCCCTCACTCAATGGTAATTGGTAATAGGCACTCTTTAGGTCGAAAGTAGAGAGACACGATAACTTGCAAGCTTATTAACCAAGGTATCAATTCTTGGCAGTGGGTATGCGTCAAGTTCTGTAAACAAATTTACAGTGTTTGAGTAGTCCACACACATACGCTTTTTATGGCGATCGAATTCATCCTTTACAATTACTACCTGGGCTCGCCAAGGGGATGAACTTGGCTCCACAATTCCTTCTGCCAACAAGTGTTTGACTTCCTGGGCGATAAACTGTCGGTCCTCATCACTGTATCTCCGGGATTTTGTCGCAATTGGTCGAGCATGGGATTTCAGGTTGGCAAACAGTCGCAGAACACTCAACTTAGATGCAGTTAAACTACAAATTTCAATTTTAGTTTTATTTATTTCCAGTTCAGGTTCAGTCCCGCCATATACAAAGGTGACAGCAGCATGTTGTTTTTGGAAATCTTGTCCAAGTATTATGTCGCAACACAAGTTCTTTAAAACCTTTAATTTAACTGACATAGTGTAACTTATTTATGGGCAAATCAACAACACAAAAAACCGGAAGTAAAAGTATTCAATGTGGCCAGAGCCATTGTAATTTCTTTCCTGAGGGGTTTGATTTTAATTCGAAGCTTCGAAGTAATCCGTGCATCAATAAAACTTTCAGAGCTGCCTGTGTCGAGTAATGCATTTACTGTATGACCATTAAGTAACACTCTAGTGTTTGCTATCAATAAAATAGACAAAACTATAATTAAAAGAAAGAATATTAAGCAAGAAATGCAGTTTATGAAAAATATATATTTCCTTATATTCAGATATATTGAATATTACTTTCATAAATTTAAATTACAGATTTTCTTAGATTAAATAGGATCTAAAATTTAAAAAAACTCATTGATTTACAGATATATGAAAAGATTACTTAGTCGAATTTTTAAAAAATTAACAACTCTATTGATTGAATTCTTTGAAAGTCTCGAGAATTTACCCTTGAATAAAGAAGAAAATAATGTTGCATGAAAGTTAATGCTATCAAAACTTTTGTACACATGAGTATGGGAAGGTATGACCTTACTGCATGTCTTGGAATGCAAGAGTTTCACTGCACATCGTGGAAAGATATGTTAGCTGCACATGAGTGTGGGAAGGCATGACTTCGCTGCATGTCTTGGGAAGGCAAGAGTTTCACTGCACATTGTGAGAAGATATGTTAGCTGCACATGAGTGTGGGAAGGCATGACCTTGCTGCATGTCTTGGGAAGGCAAGAGTTTCACTGCACATTGTGAGAAGATATGTTAGCTGCACATGAGTGTGGGAAGGCATGACCTTGCTGCATGTCTTGGGAAGGCAAGAGTTTCACTGCACATCGTGGAAAGATATGTTAGCTGCACATGTGTGTGGGAAGGCATGACCTTGCTGCATGTCTTGGGAAGGCAAGAGTTTCACTGCACATTGTGAGAAGATATGTTAGCTGCACATGAGTGTGGGAAGGCATGACCTTGCTGCATGTCTTGGGAAGGCAAGAGTTTCACTGCACATTGTGGGAAGATATGTTAGCTGCACATGTGTGTGGGAAGGCATGACCTTACTGCATGTCTTGGGAAGGCAAGAGTTTCACTGCACATTGTGGGAAGATAGTTAGCTGCACATGTGTGTGGGAAGGCATGACCTTACTGCATGTCTTGGGAAGGCAAGAGTTTCACTTCACATTGTGGGAAGATATGTTAGCTGCACATGAGTGTGGGAAGGCATGACCTTGCTGCATGTCTTGGGAATGCAAGAGTTTCACTGCACATCGTGGAAAGATATGTTAGCTGCACATGTGTGTGGGAAGGCATGACCTTACTGCATGTCTTGGGAAGGCAAGAGTTTCACTGCACATTGTGGAAGATATGTTAGCTGCACATGAGTGTGGGAAGGATGACCTTGCTGCATGTCTGGGAAGGCAAGAGTTTACTGCACATTGTGGAAGATATGTTAGCTGCACATGAGTGTGGGAAGGCATGACTTGCTGCATGTCTTGGGAAGGCAAGAGTTTCACTGCACATTGTGAGAAGATATGTTAGCTGCACATGAGTGTGGGAAGGCATGACCTTGCTGCATGTCTTGGGAAGGCAAGAGTTTCACTGCACATTGTGGGAAGATATGTTAGCTGCACATGAGTGTGGGAAGGCATGACCTTGCTGCATGTCTTGGAAGGCAAGAGTTTCACTGCACATTGTGGGAAGATATGTTAGCTGCACATGAGTGTGGGAAGGCATGACTTGCTGCATGTCTTGGGAAGGCAAGAGTTTCACTGCACATTGTGAGAAGATATGTTAGCTGCACATGAGTGTGGGAAGGCATGACCTTGCTGCATGTTTGGGAAGGCAAGAGTTTCACTGCACATTGTGGGAAGATATGTTAGCTGCACATGAGTGTGGGAAGGCATGACCTTGCTGCATGTCTTGGGAAGGCAAGAGTTTCACTGCACATTGTGGGAAGATATGTTAGCTGCACATGAGTGTGGGAAGGCATGACCTTGCTGCATGTCTTGGGAAGGCAAGAGTTTCACTGCACATTGTGAGAAGATATGTTAGCTGCACATGAGTGTGGGAAGGCATGACTTTGCTGCATGTCTTGGGAATGCAAGAGTTTCACTGCACATTGTGGGAAGATATGTTAGCTGCACATGTGTGTGGGAAGGCATGACCTTACTGCATGTCTTGGGAAGGCAAGAGTTTCACTGCACATTGTGGAAAGATATGTTAGCTGCACATGAGTGTGGGAAGGCATGACCTTGCTGCATGTCTTGGGAATGCAAGAGTTTCACTGCACATCGTGGAAAAGATATGTTAGCTGCACATGTGTGTGGGAAGGCATGACCTTACTGCATGTCTTGGGAAGGCAAGAGTTTCACTGCACATTGTGGGAAGATATGTTAGCTGCACATGAGTGTGGGAAGGCATGACCTTGCTGCATGTCTTGGGAAGGCAAGAGTTTCACTGCATTGTGGGAAGATATGTTAGCTGCACATGAGTGGGGAAGGCATGAGCTGCATGTCTTGGAAGGCAAGAGTTTCACTGCACATTGTGAGAAGATATGTTAGCTGCACATGAGTGTGGAAGGCATGACCTTGCTGCATGTCTTGGGAAGGCAAGAGTTTCACTGCACATTGTGGGAAGATATGTTAGCTGCACATGAGTGTGGGAAGGCATGACCTTGCTGCATGTCTTGGGAAGGCAAGAGTTTCACTGCACATTGTGGGAAGATATGTTAGCTGCACATGTGTGTGGGAAGGCATGACCTTACTGCATGTCTTGGGAAGGCAAGAGTTTCACTGCACATTGTGGGAAGATATGTTAGCTGCACATGAGTGTGGGAAGGCATGACCTTGCTGCATGTCTTGGGAAGGCAAGAGTTTCACTGCACATTGTGGGAAGATATGTTAGCTGCACATGTGTGTGGGAAGGCATGACCTTACTGCATGTCTTGGGAAGGCAAGAGTTTCACTGCACATTGTGGAAGATATGTTAGCTGCACATGAGTGTGGGAAGGCATGACCTTGCTGCATGTCTTGGGAAGGCAAGAGTTTCACTGCACATTGTGGAAGATATGTTAGCTGCACATGAGTGTGGGAAGGCATGACCTTGCTGCATGTCTTGGGAAGGCAAGAGTTTCACTGCACATTGTGGGAAGATATGTTAGCTGCACATGAGTGTGGGAAGGCATGACCTTGCTGCATGTCTTGGGAAGGCAAGAGTTTCACTGCACATTGTGGGAAGATATGTTAGCTGCACATGTGTGTGGGAAGGCATGACCTTACTGCATGTCTTGGGAAGGCAAGAGTTTCACTGCACATTGTGGGAAGATATGTTAGCTGCACATGAGTGTGGGAAGGCATGACCTTGCTGCATGTCTTGGGAAGGCAAGAGTTTCACTGCACATTGTGGGAAGATATGTTAGCTGCACATGTGTGTGGGAAGGCATGACCTTACTGCATGTCTTGGGAAGGCAAGAGTTTCACTGCACATTGTGGAAGATATGTTAGCTGCACATGAGTGTGGAAGGCATGACCTTGCTGCATGTCTTGGGAAGGCAGAGTTTCACTGCACATTGTGGGAAGATATGTTAGCTGCACATGTGTGTGGGAAGGCATGACCTTACTGCATGTCTTGGGAAGGCAAGAGTTTCACTGCACATTGTGGGAAGATATGTTAGCTGCACATGAGTGTGGGAAGGCATGACCTTGCTGCATGTCTTGGGAAGGCAAGAGTTTCACTGCACATTGTGAGAAGATATGTTAGCTGCACATGAGTGTGGGAAGGCATGACCTTGCTGCATGTCTTGGGAAGGCAAGAGTTTCACTGCACATTGTGGGAAGATATGTTAGCTGCACATGAGTGTGGGAAGGCATGACCTTGCTGCATGTCTTGGGAAGGCAAGAGTTTCACTGCACATTGTGGGAAGATATGTTAGCTGCACATGAGTGTGGGAAGGCATGACCTTGCTGCATGTCTTGGGAAGGCAAGAGTTTCACTGCACATTGTGGGAAGATATGTTAGCTGCACATGAGTGTGGAAGGCATGACTTGCTGCATGTCTTGGGAAGGCAAGAGTTTCACTGCACATTGTGGAAGATATGTTAGCTGCACATGAGTGTGGGAAGGCATGACTTCGCTGCATGTCTTGGGAAGGCAAGAGTTTCACTGCACATCGTGGAAGATATGTTAGCTGCACATGTGTGTGGGAAGGCATGACCTTACTGCATGTCTTGGGAAGGCAAGAGTTTCACTGCACATTGTGGGAAGATATGTTAGCTGCACATGAGTGTGGGAAGGCATGACCTTACTGTATGTCTTGGGAAGGCAAGAGTTTCACTGCACATTGTAAGAGATATGTTAGCTGCACATGAGTGTGGGAAGGCATGACCTTACTGTATGTCTTGGGAAGGCAAGAGTTTCACTGCACATTGTAAGAAGATATGTTAGCTGCACATGAGTGTGGGAAGGCATGACCTTACTGTATGTTTGGGAAGGCAAGAGTTTCACTGCACATTGTAAGAAGATATGTTAGCTGCACATGAGTGTGGGAAGGCATGACCTTACTGCATGTCTTGGGAAGGCAAGAGTTTCACTGCACATTGTGGGAAGATATGTTAGCTGCACATGAGTGTGGGAAGGCATGACTTCGCTGCCATGTCTTGGGAATGCAAGAGTTTCACTGCCATCGTGGAAAGATATGTTAGCTGCACATGTGTGTGGGAAGGCATGACCTTACTGCATGTCTTGGGAAGGCAAGAGTTTCACTGCACATTGTGGGAAGATATGTTAGCTGCACATGAGTGTGGAAGGCATGACCTTACTGTATGTCTTGGGAAGGCAAGAGTTTCACTGCACATTGTAAGAAGATATGTTAGCTGCACATGAGTGTGGAAGGCATGACCTTACTGCATGTTTGGGAAGGCATGAGGTCTTGGGAAGGCAAGAGTTTCACTGCACATTGTGAAGATATGTTAGCTGCACATGAGTGTGGGAAGGCATGACCTTACTGTATGTCTTGGGAAGGCAAGAGTTTCACTGCACATTGTGAGAAGATATGTTAGCTGCACATGAGTGTGGGAAGGCATGACCTTACTGCATGTCTTGGGAAGGCAAGAGTTTCACTGCACATTGTAAGAAGATATGTTAGCTGCACATGAGTGTGGGAAGGCATGACCTTACTGTATGTCTTGGAAGGCAAGAGTTTCACTGCACATTGTAAGAAGATATGTTAGCTGCACATGAGTGTGGGAAGGCATGACCTTACTGTATGTCTTGGGAAGGCAAGAGTTTCACTGCACATTGTAGAAGATATGTTAGCTGCACATGAGTGTGGGAAGGCATGACCTTACTGTATGTCTTGGGAAGGCAAGAGTTTCACTGCACATTGTAAGAAGATATGTTAGCTGCACATGTGTGTGGGAAGGCATGACCTTACTGTATGTCTTGGAAGGCAAGAGTTTCACTGCACATTGTAAGAAGATATGTTAGCTGCACATGAGTGTGGGAAGGCATGACCTTACTGTATGTCTTGGGAAGGCAAGAGTTTCACTGCACATTGTGAGAAGATATGTTAGCTGCACATGAGTGTGGGAAGGCATGACCTTACTGCATGTCTTGGAAGGCAAGAGTTTCACTGCACATTGTGAGAAGATATGTTAGCTGCACATGAGTGTGGGAAGGCATGACCTTGCTGCATGTCTTGGGATGGCAAGAGTTTCACTGCACATTTTGAGAAGATATGTTAGCTGCACATGAGTGTGGGAAGGCATGACCTTGCTGCATGTCTTGGGATGGCAAGAGTTTCAATGGCTCTGGCCACATTGAATACTTTTACTTCCGGTTTTTTGTGTTGTTGATTTGCCCATAAATAAGTTACACTATAAGTCAGTTAAATTAAAGGTTTTAAAGAACTTGTGTTGCGACATAATACTTGGACAATAATGCAGAAGGCGTCCAGTCGGCCGAAGGTTTAACAACTATTTTATTCTCTTCTTTCTTTCTGCCTTTACAGAGAGGTTGTGTCCAGCTTTGCAGCATTTAAGGACTTTGCTAAGTGGATCCATAATTAGAAAGAAAAGAAGAGGTGATAGGCTATCTCTCTGAAAAATACCTCGTTGGAACCTAATGTTTGGGGTCTATATTTTTCCTTCCAAGGGATTCAATGTTATTGTTGCTTGCCATCTGGCCATTTGTTTCTGGAGGAATAATCTTATGTCTTCATGGACATTGTATAATTCCAAACATTGGAATATCCAGGAGTGGGGCACACTGTCAAATGCTTTTTTTTATAATTGATCCACACCATAAATAAGTTTTTTTATCTCTTCTGGCAATCACACATCCTTTCTGTTCATTTTCAAGTTAATCACCTTCAGCTAGGTGATTATATGTATGTCAGCGATGATCCTCGTTAGCCACTTGTGTGTTGTTGTAAGGCAGCACATTGGTCTGTACTTATTGGCTAGAAGGTAATCACCTTCAGCTAGGTGATTATATGTATGTCAGCAATTATCCCCATTAACCACTTGTATGTTGTTGTAAGGCAGCACATTGGTCTGTACTTATTGGCTAGATGGGTCTCTTGATTCTTGGGTAGGAGGTAATCACCTTCAGCTAGGTGATTATATGTATGTCAGCGATGATCCTCGTTAGCCACTTGTGTGTTGTTGTAAGTCAGCACATTGGTCTGTACTTATTGGCTAGATGGGTCTCTTGATTCTTGGGTAGGAGGGATGTATTGCCAATTGTGAGCCATTCAGGTGGCTCTTCATCACCCTTAAGGATTCATGTGAATGCCTTGGCATAATGTTGGTGGAGTACTGCCAGCTTTTTCAACCAGGAATTTGGTATATTGTCAATTTCCTGGGTTTTAGAGTTGCTGAAGTGAGCTACTTTTTTGGGTAATTTTCAACGCTGGAATCTTTAACTTGCCTCTCTCCTCTGTGAGTTCGCATGTGCCTCACCAAATGAGATTTATATGAAAAAGAAGAGCCACACACTTCACAAGAATGTGGCTTCTCACCTGTGTGTGTCCGCATATGTATCCTCAAATTTGGTTTACATGAAAAAGAAGAGCCACACACCTCACACGAATGTGACTTCTCATCAATGTGTGTTCTTATATGCTTCTTCAAATGTGATTTTTGCGAAAATGAAGAACCACACACTCCACAAGAATGTGGCTTCTCACCTGTGTGTGTTCTCATATGCCTCTTCAATTTAGATTTTTCCGAAAATGAAGAACCACACACTTCACAAGAATGTGGCTTCTCTCCAGAGTGTGTAAATATATGTTTCACTAAACTTCCTTTTTGCGAAAACGAAGAGCCACACACTTCACAAGAATGTGGCTTCTCTCCTGTGTGTGTATGCATATGAATCACTAAATTTCCTTTTTGCGAAAACAAAGAGCCACACACCTCACACGAATAAGGCTTCTCATCCACATGTGTTTTCATATCCGTCTTCAAATTTGATTTTTGCAAAAATGAAGAACCACACACTTCACAAGAATATGGCTTCTCTCCAGAGTAAGTATGCATATGTGTTGCTAAACTTCCTTTTTTAGAAAACGAAGAGCCACATACTTCACAAGAATGTGGCTTCTCACCTGTGTGTGTTCTCATATGTATCCTCAATTGTGATTTATAGGAAAATAAAGAGCCACACACTTCACAAGAATGTGGCTTCTCACCTGTGTGTATTCTCATATGTCTCTTCAAATTAGATTTTTCTGAAAATGAAGAACCACACACTTCACAAGAATGTGGCTTCTCTCCAGTGTGTGTACGCATGTGTTTCCCTAAACTTCCATTTTGCGAAAACGAAGATCCACACACTTCACAAGAATATGGCTTCTCTCCAGTGTGTGTATGCATATGTGTCAGTAAACTTCCTTTTTGTGAAAAAGAAGAGTCACACACTTCACAAGAATATGGCTTCTCTCCTGTGTGAGTTCGCATATGGCTTACTAAATGTGAGTTGATTAAAAATGAAGAACCACACACCTCACAAGAATATGGCTTCTCTCCTGTGTGTGTTCGTGTATGATACACTAAATCTGATTTTTGTGAAAATGAAGAACCACACACTTCACAAGAATGTGGCATCTCCCCTGTGTGTGTATACATATGTCTCTGTAAACTCCCTTTTTGTGAAAATGAAGAGCCACACACTTCACAAGAATATGGCTTCTCCCCTGTGTGTGTATGCATATGTTTCAGTAAATTTTGTTTTTGTGAAAACGAAGAGCCACACACTTCACAAGAATGTGGCTTCTCTCCAGAGTGTGTACGTATATGTATCACTAAACTTACTTTTTCCGAAAATGAAGAGCCGCACACTTCACAAGAATATGGCTTCTCCCCCATGTGTGTATGCATATGTCTCAGTAAACCTCCTTTTTGTGAAAATGAAGAGCCACACACTTCACAAGAATATGGCTTTTCTCCTGTGTGAGTTCGCATATGGCTTACTAAATCTGATTTTTGGGAAAATGAATAGCCACACACTTCACAAAAATATGGCTTCTCTCCTGTGTGTCTTCGCATATGTACCCTCAGTTGTGATTTAAAGGAAAAAGAGGAGGCACACACCTCACACGAATGTGCCTTCTCTCCTGTGTGTGTATGCATATGTGTCAGTAAATTTCCTTTTCGTGAAAATGAAGAGCCACACACTTCACAAGAATATGGCTTCTCTCCTGTGTGTCTTCGCATATGTATCCTCAATTGTGATTTACAGGTAAAAGAAGAGTCACACACCTCACATGAATGTGGCTTCTCACCAACGTGTGTTCTCATATGCTTTTTCAAATGTGATTTTGTTGGAAAGTGTGAACCACACACCTCACAAGAATATGGCTTCTCTTCTGTGGGGGGTTGCATATGCATCACTAAAGATGATTTTACTGAAAATGAAAAGCCACACTTTTCACAAGAACATGGTTTCTCTCTTGTGTCTTTGTATATGCAAATATTTCTCCCGTGGAGTGTATGTATATATATATATATATATATATATATATATATATATATATGAGGAAAAAATGAGTAAAGAAAAGAAATGTAGATGGATAAAAATGGATTTTATCGATATCACTTTTAATCGATATCACTTACACATGTGTTTCGGTCTGTTTATAAAATATATATATACTCCAACACTCTGATTTCTTTGAAAAGAAACAACTCTGTAGGTCCCATCAATATGGTCTTCTCCAATATGTGCTCGCTTATGTTGCTTTAAATGTGGATTTGTTGAAAACTCAAGAAAATGGTGTATTCCAATCCTAGGAATTATCTGGTTTAAAGATCTGTAATCAAGAAAAAAAGAGAAAACAAAAAGTTAAAATAAATAAAAGTAAAAATAGATGCACATTATATAAAATTATATATTTCAATAATTTCAGTTGTATTCAATATTTTATTCACAAATGTAAAATATAAATAATTTTACAGGATTTTATATGAGAAAACCTTTACTTATTCATTGATTACCCGATATATAAAAATATGTGTGGAAACATTCTTAATAAAGAATTTCATTTGATGAATTGTAATTAATTTATTTTAAAGGATTTTATATGAGAAACCTTTACTTATTCATTGATTACCCAATATATAAAAATATGTGTGGAAACATTCTTAATAAAGAATTTCATTTGATGAATTGTAATTAATTTATTTTTACAGGATTTTATATGAGAAAACCTTTACTTATTCATTGATTACCCGATATATAAAAATATGTGTGGAAACATTCTTAATAAAGAATTTCATTTGATGAATTGTAATTAATTTATTTTACAGGATTTTATATGAGAAAACCTTTACTTATTCATTGATTACCCGATATATAAAAAATATGTGTGGAAACATTCTTAATAAAGAATTTCATTTGATGAATTGTAATTGATTTATTTTAAAGGATTTTATATGAGAAACCTTTACTTATTCATTGATTACCCATATATAAAAATATGTGTGGAAACATTCTTAATAAAGAATTTCATTTGATGAATTGTAATTAATTCATTTTAAAGGATTTTATATGAGAAAACCTTTACTTATTCATTGATTACCCGATATATAAAAATATGTGTGGAAACATTCTTAATAAAGAATTTCATTTGATGAATTGTAATTAATTTATTTTAAGGATTTTATATGAGAAAACCTTTACTTATTCATTGATTACCCGATATATAAAAATATGTGTGGAAACATTCTTAATAAAGAATTTCATTTGATGAATTGTAATTAATTTATTTTAAGGATTTTATATGAGAAAACCTTTACTTATTCATTGATTACCCGATATATAAAAATATGTGTGGAAACATTCTTAATAAAGAATTTCATTTGATGAATTGTAATTAATTATTTTAAAGGATTTTATATGAGAAAACCTTTACTTATTCATTGATTACCCAATATATAAAAATATGTGTGGAAACATTCTTAATAAAGAATTTCATTTGATGAATTGTAATTAATTTATTTTAAAGGATTTTATATGAGAAAACCTTTACTTATTCATTGATTACCCGATATATAAAAATATGTGTGGAAACATTCTTAATAAAGAATTTCATTTGATGAATTGTAATTAATTTATTTTAAGGATTTTATATGAGAAAACCTTTACTTATTCATTGATTACCCAATATATAAAAATATGTGTGGAAACATTCTTAATAAAGAATTTCATTTGATGAATTGTAATTAATTTATTTTACAGGATTTTATATGAGAAAACCTTTACTTATTCATTGATTACCCAATATATAAAAATATGTGTGGAAACATTCTTAATAAAGAATTTCATTTGATGAATTGTAATTAATTATTTTTAAAGGATTTTCATTTGTTTTTCTTGAGTAACCAATAGTTTTGCTCAGAGATCAACAATTGAACTGATGATTGGACACACACACACAGACATTACTTTTTATATATATATATATATATATATATATAAAATTATGGGCCGGGTTAGCTCAGTTGGTTGAGCGTTCGGCTAGAAATCATAAGGTTCCTAGTTCGATACCAATCCTCGCCAACTCAGCGTATGAGTAGCACAGGGAGCTGTGCGGTAAAGTAAGGAGCTGATGGTAGGTGTGGCGCTCCACCTCAGATGCTAAAAACAATCTCCTTGGTCTAGCGCTATTGAAAAGGGGATAGACTCCCTCGCTGTATGGCTGATACCGACTTTAGGCCACTCCGACGACTTTACTTTTATATATATATATATAAAATCACAAGGTTCTTGGTTTGATACCAGCACTCGCCAACTCAACATATGAGTAGTACAGAAATGTTAATTATAAGACAGTGAATATAAACAAAATGTCTTAGAAATATTTTGTAGTCTAAAGTGAAATAAGTTCTGTTAGTGAGCATTCTTTATTTTCTGATAACAATTTATTCAATTCTAAAATAATTATGTAGATGTGTATGAGACTGGAACATTTTGAGGTGGTTATCAATTTAAATTTCACTAACAAGCTATGGATTGAAGAAGATAAAAAAAATTATTAATGTATGTTTTGTAGAATTGAAGATATTTGTGAAATGATAACATAAATAAAAAATCTCATTTTACAAGAGATTATTTGTCTGTCCATCCAAAATCAATCAGAGACATTACTTATATATATATATATGTATATAAAATCACAAGGTTCTAGGTTTGATACCAGCACTCGCCAACTCAACATATGAGTAGTACAGAAATGTTAAAAAGCAAAAGGGGTGCCTAAAGGTCATATGGTCTGACTTCTGTAATACGACTATTGGTGTCTCCTTGTAGCCATGATCAAATTTGACAGAAGAAAAAAAAAACAATATTAGATATCCCTATTAATACCACAAACACGTATATAGTTTATTTAGCCGATTTTGCTTTATTTTAGAGGATTGTGAAGAGAACACTGAGGTCGACACAATGAACTTTGGTGATCTAACAGAAACCGGTGCTTTCATTGTGACTTAACCATAAGCCCCCATTCTTGTTACATTTTTTCAATACCCCCTTTAGTGAAAATAATGTTACATGTTTTGTTTGAAGAATTCTGTCCCCAATATACAAACAAACTTTATTTTTTATAAGAATTTCTTCAATTCTAAAATAATCATAGAGATTATTTGTCTGTCTATCCAAAATCAATGATGACAAACATATACAGAATTTTTTGTTCTTTTTTTGGAGGGCAGAGGTGGGATATTTTGCTTTATTACTCAACTAATTTTAATTAAATAGATTTTTTGTTAATAACTGATTAAAACAACAATAATAAACATTGCATCAATTTAGTTATCATCTATTTTTACATTAAACATTTGCAGTATGAAATGTTAAGTGATTTTTAAATATCTATCATGTGGCAGTTGTTTTTGAATATGATGGTATTTGTAATTTAATATTCTAAATTAATGTAACAAGCACATTTGATTGACTAATAATATAATATGGCCTAAAGTTGAATTTATCATTTTTTTATTAAAAAAAATTTTTTTCAAATCAAGGGGTAATACATTAAATTGTTACCAAATATATCCTATGTATAATCTTGTAAATTATTAGGATCAGTCAACCAGGGGTAATACATTAAGTTGTTACCAAATATATCCTATGTATAATCTTGTAAATTATTAGGATCAGTCAACCAGGGGTAATACATTAAGATATAGACTCCAATTTCCCAAAGACGAGGTTGAATATGCTACAAATTCCTCCCAGGTTACCATCCACAGTGACACTAACGTATCCAAAATAAAAGCATCCCTTGCCCTAATCGTGACGTCACATGTCTCTCTGTAAGCTTGGCCCTCTTTTTTCCCAAGCGTACGTGATGAAGATAACAGTGTAGTAGGAGTTTGTTCACTGGCGTCAATTTGTGGGACAAGGCAGCAACCGTAACGTCACAGACTTCTTGGAAGATTCTTTTTATTTAGAATTGGTGATACCTAATAAGATGTAATCATAAAGTATTTTCCTGTAGTTTTTGTAGGATTCCTGTTAAGCAATAAGTTTAACAGGAATCCAAAATTACAGGAAAATACCAATCCAATTTAGTTTGTAAATATTTTTCTAGGTGATTGTTGATATTTTTGCATTGATTTGATTTCTCCATCTTTAGGGAAATCATGATTTTTGAAATTATACGCTTTAAGATTTCATTAAAAAAAATTTCGATTTTTTGACGCAGAAAAAAAAAATTAAATTTATTTAACACAGAAAATAAAAATATTTAATCACACAAAAGATTGAAAATCTCTTAAAAATTAATTTCTTTAAAAAAAAAAAAATTTTTTTTTGACAATTTAACAGAATATAGTACGTACCAATTACAAAAGCAAAAAAAAGTTTTCAAATAATAATATTATGGCATTTTTTTGCACTTTTTATTTCCTATTTTATTAATTTTTCTTAAAAAAAACTACACCTTGTACGTTATACAATTTCATTGATATAGTTAATTCAGACTCTTATCTTTATGGAAAAACAGTTTTAAAAATGTTCTGACGCGTCATTTTTTAAGATCTCATATAATAAAATAGGGGGGGGGATAGAACTCGTAAAAAAATATTTCCCCTAATATATTTTAGAAAAAAACTATTTCAGATGTATTTACATCCAATGGTAAACATTTATGGAAATTTTCGTGAGAATCAGATTATTAATTGATTTTTCATAGAATTTTAAAAAAAACAACCTCTTATTGTAACTTGTTTTTAGCTATGTTAAATTTCAGTTGATTTAACAGTGCAAAAATGAAAACATTGTTTTTCAATCATAATTTTCATTATTTCCCTAAGGTGAACATTTTTTTAAAAAATCATCAGGAGTTTATTTAATGTTTTGTTTTGTTTTTGTTTTTTTCGAATGGAAAAAAAATTTAAGAAAATATTAATTTTTCTGCAAGTTTCATTGTGTTAAATATAGGTGGGGGGGGGGTAAATTTCACAGGGTAAAATTGGTGGTACCTAACGTATAATTTTATCATTGGTAACACAGGTACTAGAGCTAGAACAAAATAATAAGGATGTTTAAATTGTAGGTAAGTGATGCAATTCCTTCCAAGCTCATAACCTAATGTTACGAACTGTTTATTCAAGATTGCCTAACAAAATACGTGGTTCCCTCCGTACGTGTGTGTAACCAGGAAGAAAAATACTATTTCAAAAAGGGTAATGAAGGACTATTTGCTCGTAAATTCCTACCATAAAATAAACTGAACCCTCATTTTATGTCCGTGTTTTTGCAATAAATGTTTTATTTTTCTTGCACCCGTTATGTTACAATACTAAATATATTTCCTTTATTTATTTTAATATTCACATCAATGTGTATATTGTAAAAGCTTTTATTTTATGAGAATGCTTAGTTTTAAAATGGGGGTTCGTTTTTACACTTCAATTTTTTACTCGTAAATTCCTACCATAAAATGCCCAAGCCTAATTTTATGGTAGGAATTTACGAGTAAAAAGTTGAAGATTACTTTTTGTTGTTGTTATTTCTTTTCGGCTTTGCTACTCTAAAATAAAAACGTCAGATTTTAATCATCGTCGACGAAAAAACAAAATTACGGTCATAAATGGAGGATCCAATTTATGCCTAAATTGTAGAACGAGCCCCCTAGGTACCACCAGACCGTTTATGCCATCTTGAATAAAACGGAAATAGATATTTCCGAACTTTGTTTATCAAAAATCTCGCAAAAAAAAAATCGTACAGGGTTGTTACAAAGAAAAATAGTTAATTCAAAGATCAAATTATCCGATTGGGAAAAATTACATCGTTATCTTAAAAAATAAACAAACCTGCCCGTATTACATGCGAAAGGGTAATTTTCAGACCGTAATATAGACAGAAAAGTTACTTATTATTTCCCTTTTACGATTAACCCGTAAAAGTATGGAATGAAAATTTGAATATTTTTTCTAAGAGAAAAACTGATAAAATAATCTATTATACTTACTTTTTATTTTAATTATTGAAAAAGTTAAATAAAATACTTTTTTTCACGCTAACACTGTCAGCCTAACAGGAACAAACTTTGGTTACTTAGAAGCGTCTCGTCTCTTTGTAAAACAAATGTCAGCAATGCTCTTCCGTACATTCTAAGGATCACACATTACTATTCAACAACAAAAATTACAAATTCTTTTAAAAATATTAATCGAGCTCGTATCGGACCAATGTTTAGTGCACCTGAATTATATAATTCATATTTTTAAATATCCGTGAAAAATTCGATTTTTTGACGCAGGAAAAAAAAAAATATTTAATTTATTTCACGCAGAAAATTTTATTTTCTGCGTGAAATAAATTAATCACACAAAAGATTGAAAATCTCTTAAAAATTAATTTCTTAAAAAAAAAAATTTTTTTGTATGTACTATATTCTATTAAATTATAGAATATAGTACATACCAATTATAAAAGCAAAAACAAGTTTTCAAATATTAATATTATGACATTTTTTTTCCACTTTTTATTTCCGATTTCATTAATTTTTCCTCAAAAAACTAGACCTTGTACATTCATACAATTTCATTGATATAGTTATTCAGACTCTTATCTTTATAGAAAAAAAGAAAAAAAAAAATTTCTGACGCGTCATTTTTTTTTATCTCATAAAATAAAATAGGGGGGGGGAATAGACCTCGTAAAAAATATTTCCCCTAATATATTTTAGAAAAAAACTATTTCAGATGTATTTACATCCAATGGTAAACATTTATGGAAATTTTCGGGAAAATCAGATTATTAATTGATTTTTCATAGAATTTTTAAAAAATCCTCTTATCGTAAGTTGTTTTTAGCTACGTTAAATTTCAGTTGATTTAACAGTGCAAAAATGAAAACATTGTTTTTCAATCATAATTTTCATTATTTTCGTAAGCTGATAAAAAATTTAAAAAATGATCAGGAGTTTGTTTAATGTTTTTTCTTTCGAATGGAAAAAATCTTTTCAAGAAAATATTATTTTTTCTGCAAGTTTCATTGTGTTAAATGTAGGGGGGGGGTAAATTGCACAGGGTCAAATTGGTGGTACCTAGAGCCCCCACTTTAAAACTAAACATTCTCACAAAATAAAAACTTTTAGAAGATGCACATGGAAGTGAATATTAAAATAAATAAAGAAAATATATTTAGTATTGTAAAATAACGGGTGCAAGAAAAATAAAACATTTAATACAAAAACATGGACATAAAATGGGGGTTCAGTTTATTTTATGGTAGGAATTTACGAGCAAAAATCCTTCATTACCTTAAAAAGTACTTACAGTCAGAAGAAAATTCTGTTATTTCACTGAATAGCAGTTTCCTGCGCCTCTTCGATGTCAATTTAATATCTTTAATAAGAATTATGAATTTGTTTTTAAATTGAAAATGAGGGCATAAATCGGTGGTAGCTAGTTTAAAGTTTTTCCATACGTCCCAAATCCAAATTTCTTTTTTTTCTTTTATTTATTTATTTATTTAAGTAAAGTGGGAATAAGTTTATTGTTGGTAATATTTGTGGCTGCAACAAACTACTAAGAAAGTTTAATTTGAGAGTAAGTCATGCAATTTTTTCCAAGCTCATAACCTAATATTACGAACTATTTGTTCAGACACAAAACAAAACATGTCGGATAACTACATTTAAAAAAAATACTATTTCAAATATTACTTACAGTCAGAAGAAAATTCTGTTATTTCACTGAATAGCAGTTTTTTTTTCTCCTCTTCGATATCAATTTAATATCTTTAATAAAAATTACGAAGGAATTAGATTTTAATAGTCGATATTTGATTCATATCACAACAGTGAACAAGTCAATTTCTTTCGTTTTTAGTCATTCTATTTTAACTACCGGTGTCGTAATTGACTTGTCCCCTGCTGACTGATATACCTACATTAGGCTACAGTCCCAAGCCGATTATCGTTCAGTTGTGTCGGATGTAAAAAGTGGCCGAATAAATTGTCCTTTATCATTAAAATGATATCACCCCAAAATTCCAATTTTTTTTCGCGCATAAGTTTATTGCCGCAAGAATTAATAAAATAAGTTTTAAGTGATTAAAATACGTATAGAACGAAAATAGCTCCGAATTCAATTAGCCAATGAGATTACAGATTTTATCTGGAATGTAAACATCAGCTGGTGTTCTGTGTTTATGAAATAAAAAAAATGACCCTCAAAACACCCCCCAAAAAATTCCTAATAATATGCTTTAGTAACTAAAGCAAACAATAATAATGCTTTAGTATCTAAAGTAAACAATTTTTTTTCTTCAGGAAAAATTTCAAAATATAATTTTCAATTAAAGAACTGGCTTTTTAGAAATTTTTTTTTAATTTTTTAATGAACCTAAAAAGCGTATGACTTTAGCCCCCCTACAGAAAATAATTTACCAAAAATCAGGGAATTATCGGATTTTAATGAAACTTTCAGTGTTTATTTATCAATGAACGATCATTATAATGCATTATTTATTTTATTTCAAAACTTTCTCATTTTTTTCAGGTCACTTAATTTTGACCCCCCCCCCTTTTGTTGGGGACGTAAATTGTTTTGGTCATTTTCGATACTAATTACAGTATAAATAAAGAGATAAAAGACCGAACTTATGAATAGAAACAACAAAAATTTACGCGATATGCGAAATACTATTATTTTTTTATTTTTTCTAAAAAGCAAATTCGCTTATTACTCATTTTATTTACGTGACTTGTTGTCACATGATGCGAAATACTATTATTTTTTTTATTTTTTCTAAAAAGCAAATTCGCTTATTACTCATTTTATTTACGTGATTTATTGTCACATGATGAGTCCACGTTTTCTTAGAAAATGTTATGCTTTTTGGAAGGTAAAATGCACATAAAACATTTTTTGTAGCTAACAACTGTTGCTTCTTCTTCGCTGGAGGTGGCCATTTTTACTTATTCATATTTCGAACACACGATTTTCATTCGCTTATTCCGTTTTCGGAGCTACTCCATTTTGCTTCGTATTTTTTTACAAAGTAGTCCGTTTAAATTTTACTTTTCGCATAATATCAAGATATGCCACCGATTGCGAAAACTTTTTATTAGCCTTTTTTGATTTTTAATTAATAATTACGCTAAAATTATTACCGCTAATTGTTGAGCACCGTAACTCGAAAACTAAGCCCTTTTTGACGCCTGGGACTGTAGCCTACATGGAGTTCGACGTAACCACATTCCTTTTCAACATTTACAATATTGGGTAATGAAGGACTATTTGCTCGTAAATTCCTACCATAAAATAAACTGAACCCCCATTTTATGTCCCTGTTTTTGTATTAAATGTTTTTATTTGTCTTGCACTCGTTATGTTACAATACTAAATATATTTTATTTATTTATTTTAATATTCATTTCAATATTCTAAATGTTTTTATTTTGTGAGAATATTTAGTTTTAAAGTTACGGCTCGTTTTACAATTTAGGCATAAATTGGATCCTCCATTTATGACCGTAATTTTGTTTTTTCGTCGACGATGATTAAAATCTGACGTTTCTATTTTAGAGTACCAAAGCCAAAAAGAAAAGAAATAACAACAACAAAAAGTAATATTCAACTTTTTACTCGTAAATTCTTGCCATAAAATTAAGCTTGGACATTTTATGGTAGGAATTTACGAGTAAAAAGTTGAAGTGTAAAAACGAACCCCCACTTTAAAACTAACCATTCTCACAAAATAAAAGCTTTTAGAATATACACATTGAAGTGAATATTAAAATAAATAAATAAAATATATTTTGTATTGTAACATAACGGGTGCAAGAAAAATAAAACATTTATTGCAAAAACACGGACATAAAATGAGGGTTCAGTTTATTTTATGGTAGGAATTTACGAGCAAATAGTCCTTTATTACCCAATATGGAATGTCACAATAATCGCCAAAACAGACACTAAATGATATGAATGTGTCCATTTTTTTGTCTGTGTTAATTGGGTATGTGCAATTTTAATGCAATTATTTGTACTTTAACTTCAGAACACGCTATAATAACATGTTTCCCTGGAGTTAAATTTCAATAGACAAATATGGTATGCGATTTTTATACTATTTGTCTATCCAAAGTGTTAGTTAAATATATTGAAATGTTATATTACTAACTACGGTCTACACCGGGACTTATGCTCCTAGGGGACTGTCACCGATATAGCAGCAGCAGCAGCCATCATCATCACCGTCAAGTGGTGATTTCTATAAATAGCCATTAGTAATTCCTCCTCTTTCTAGTTGTAACCTTCTGAGGGCCAGTGCTGGGTTCGGCCCTCACGTGTCCCTCTCCCTTTGGTGAATCCTTCTGACTGCTACTCCAGGTATGAGCTTTGCTCTATCTCTCCCTACGAACTAGGCTTACTGATAGAAAAACCCACGACGGAATTCTACCAAACCCGGCTTCTCAAGAGAGATTGCTATATTTTTTTACCCATGACGGCTGACAGCAAATTACTAGTATCACCAGGATAACAACTAAGGGAGCCGACGAAATAATTGCAACAACGGACAAGCTTCACTTTGTTACCATTGCAGTCAATAGGCTGCTAGCAGAATAAACTTTTGCACCCCTAAAATACCCGTAAACAACCCTAAACTACCTTAAACAACCCCTAGATAATAACATTACGGCTTATACCTAAACGAGGGGGTGCTGCTAGCTTCTAAAAGAAGTTATTAAACCTCGCGAAGCTTGTCCGAACTAAACCAGAACTTTTCTTCTTCTCTTGTTGTACCATTTTATGTGCATATATGTAATTAAAACCGTTGCATTTTCATTTCGTTGTACTCTCGTTCCTTAATGTCATAATTCGCCTTTTTCTCTTCTGCTTACCCTTGTAACGTTGGTTTAAAGTTATATATACTTGGAATACAAAAAAACTCCGACGAAGGTTAATAGACAAAACATTTAATATAAACAGCACATGGATATGAAGATACAACGTACATAGTAAAAGAGTTACACATATAAAGGGGTACACAAATAAAGATAAAGACACATTCATGAATGGTACATTATAACATAAAAGAGTACAGACATGAGACTAGCGATAGTCCATACTGTAAAGAACTTACAGTAATGTAAGGGAGGCGGAGCCCCAACGAGAGGGGTTAGATAAAATCTACCCCATGTGGCTCGTAGTTGCTAAAACAGGAAAAAGAGAGCGAAAGGGTTTGAACCCGGCGCTTAAATACTATGGTGCCCTAGCGGGCACCAGCAAACTAAAAGGGGCAGACAACTCCACCAGGCAAATGCAAACTAACGCTACACCCTCACCCGTGCACCTTAATTTTTATAAATAATATAGCCATTCATATCATCTAGTCTCTACTTTGGTGATTATTGTGACAGTCGAAAAATAAAATGTAAAAAAATAATAAATAATTAATTTTTTGGAGATTTCTTTTTTACTCATTTCGATAATTATTTAATTGGCTATTATTTTATAAAAGAAAAAATTATACATCGATGTTTTTTCTGTCTAAAAAGGGGAGGGGGTACATTTTCAATCGAGTTTTTCTTCAAAACTTATTACTTTTGGAACCTAAAATAAGGTTTGCATTAAGTAGATATTTATTTTTAGAATCTAAAAATATAACATTTTAAACTTAACATCAGGATTTTCATATTTTAAATGAATTTTATATATTAATTTTTCATAGCAAAAATACTAAATCAAAGTTTTGAAATAAAATAACTGATGCTTTATAAAAGTCATTAATTGATAAATCAATACTGAAAATTTCATTAAAATCGGATAATTACCTGATTTTCGGTAATTTTTTTTTTTTTTTTTGCAATCGCAAATGTTACAGTAAAATTGTAAACAAGCACTTAAAACCATCGAAAAAGGGGGTGAATGGCGGATATCGTTGAAATTGACCAAAACAAATAGTTTTAAATCTATTAAAAATAAACTGCATATGTAATTATATTTTTTCTTTTTTTAATGATGGTTATTATGCTACTACTTATCGATTTAGACAAAGTTTACAGACTATTAAGACTTAATTCTGTCGTAATTCGAATTAAAGATATTACATTGGCGACAAAGAGAAGAAGGAAATTGATATCCAGTAAAAGAACAGAATTTTCTTCTGACTGTAAGTATTTTTTGAAGTAGTATTATTTTCTGGGTTTATGCTAGTATGCATACCTAATTTTGTCGGCTGCTAGGTTCTTAAAAACAAATTAAAATTAATTAAATCGATTATTTAAGGTCAAACTTTTGTCTAAAATGATTAGTAGTAATGATATTTTTCTTTTTTTTTAAATGAAGGTCATTATGACCTTCATTAAAAAAAAAAAAGAAAAATATCATTACATGTGCAGTTTATTTTTAATAGATTTAAAATTGGCATTAGCAATAAATTCATCTGCTAGGAGATTTAAAAGCGAATTAAAAATAATTAAATCTATTATTTAAGGTCAAACTTTGTCTAAATTGATAAGTAGTAACATACTGACCATCATTAAAAAAGAAAAATATCATTACAATATGCAATTTATTTTTAATACATTTTATACATTAAAAATCGTCTGAATTTCAACAAAAAGTTACGTTGAATTTATTTTGATTTATCGTGTTCAATAATGACTTTAAAATATTTTTAAAATACTTATAAACATTTCTTTTTAGAAATAAGTAAAGCGTTACTTTAAATACATATTTATTAGATATTACTGAAATTTTACTCACTCGTTTTAACTTTTAACCAAGTAAAATCCGTTTTTTGTATGTAAAAAAATAAAAAATATATATTAGTTTGGTTTGAAAATAAAATTTGCATATTCATTTCCCTTTTTTAGGCTTTCGTGTATGGTATTCCAGAAGCGCTAAAAAAATTTCCCCGTACGGGAAAATGAGCACCCCTAAAAACTCAAAAAGTAAAGAACTTTCAAGAATTTCTTTTTTTTAAATCTGATAGATTGGTGTGTAAACGATAATAATCCATTGGAGGAAAAAAAAATTTTTTAGCGGTTCCGATATGGGGGTTCGATTTACAATAAACTTATACGGGGAAATGAGCACCCCTAAAAACTCAAAAAGTAAAGAACTTTCAAGAATTTCTTTTTTTTTTTTTTTTAAATCTGATAGATTGGTTTGTAAACGATAATAATCCATTGGAGGGAAAAAAAAAAAAATTTTTTTAGCGGTTCCGATATGGGGGTTCGATTTACAATAAACTTATACGGGGAAATGAGCACCCTAAAAACTCAAAAAGTAAAGAACTTTCAAGAATTTCTTTTTTTTTTTTAAATCTGATAGATTGGTGTGTAAACGATAATAATCCATTGGAGGAAAAAAAAAAATTTAGCGGTTCCGATATGGGGGTTCGATTTACAATAAACTTATACGGGGAAATGAGCACCCCTAAAAAACTCAAAAAGTAAAGAACTTTCAAGAATTTCTTTTTTTTTTTTTTAAATCTGATAGATTGGTGTGTAAACGATAATAATCCATTATAGGAAAAAAAAATTTTTTTTTAGCGGTTCCGATATGGGGGTTCGATTTACAATAAACTTATACGGGGAAATGAGCACCCCTAAAAACTCAAAAAGTAAAGAACTTTCAAGAATTTCTTTTTTTTTAAAATCTGATAGATTGGTGTGTAAACGATAATAATCCATTAAAGGAAAAAGAAAAAAAATTTTTTTAGCGGTTCCGATATGGGGGTTCGATTTACAATAAACTTATACGGGGAAATGAGCACCCCTAAAAACTCAAAAAGTAAAGAACTTTCAAGAATTTCTTTTTTTTTTAAATCTGATAGATTGGTTTGTAAACGATAATAATCCATTGGAGGAAAAAGAAAAAAAATTTTCTTAGCGGTTCCGATATGGGGGTTCGATTTACAATAAACTTATACGGGGAAATGAGCACCCCTAAAAACTCAAAAAGTAAAGAACTTTCAAGAATTTCTTTTTTTTTTTTTAAATCTGATAGATTGGGTGTGTAAACGATAATAATCCATTGGAGGAAAAAAAAAAATTTTTTTTAGCGGTTCCGATCGATTTACATAAGATAGTGATTATATGTGTTCTATGTTCCATCCGTATTTTCGTGTGTTGTATTTCTTCTTTGTGGAATTATTAACAGAAAATACAAACTGTTGTTTTAAATGAGTTTTTATTTTTGGTTTGAAAAAATTCTGCTTTTACATAAAGTTGTACTAAGCTTGGTTGTAACCTCTTAAACCGTCGTGTGGATCCAGGAGCTGAAGGTTGAGCTGAGGTTTACCGGTGACTGTCGTGGAAAGCTGGTCTGTCCCTTCTGGGTTCTAGTCGTCAACTCACCTCTCCCACGTGTCCCTTACAGTGACCCTTACAATTACTACTACATCAACCTCCTACTCCTATTATTATCTACCTCTTACTGCTACCTCTCATATTCCCATCTAAAAGAAACGGTCCTTATTTTACCGCCCAAATTTAAATTCTTGGTGCCAGTGTGTCTACATTTTTCTATTGTTAGAACACTAGCCAAACGCCATTGTTTCAACCATTACACGTGTATCACTTTTCCAATCACATTGATAATATTCTCCTATGAAGATGGGCAGTTCCTAGTATTTCATATAGGCTGCAACTGTCGGGTATTTTGTTAATGTGTTAATCTCTCCCTTTCTTGATATTATACAGAATTGACACTATTACTGGAAAGGCGATAGTTTTAAGGTGCTATAACGTAGGTGCAAAGTTATACATACGATACATACAAATAATTCCGACGAAGGTTAATAGACAAACATTTAATAACACAGCACATGGATAACAGTAGATACAACGTTCATAATAAAGAGTACATATAAAAAGAGGTACACAAATAAAGATAGACACATTCATGAATGATACAGATATACAATAAAAGGCACAGACATGAGACTAGGAATAGTCCATGCTGTGAGGGGCGGAGCCCCAACGAGAGGTGTTAGATAAAATCTACCCCATGTGGCTCGTAGCTGCTGAAGACAGGGAAAGAGAGCGAAAGTGTTTGAAACCGGCGCTTAAATACTGGTGCCCTAGCGGGCATCATCAAACTAAAAGGGGCAGACGACTCCACCAGGCGAATACAAACTAACGCTACAGTGCCACATTTTTTTCATTTACTGTTTCCAGATCTTTGTATTTACCTCTTTGACTGATATATTTATTATTTGTTATATCAATTAGAAGTCATGATTTGATAATTCTTAACCACAATATATCTGGTCTATTACTCTTTATTTTTCTATCAGTTTGGATAGCAAAATTGCGGAGAATAGTATCGATTTACAATAAACTTATATGGGGAATTGAGCACCCCTAAAAACTCGAAAAATAAAGAACTTTTTAGAATTTCTTTTTACAATCGGATAGATTGGTGTGCAATCGATAATAATCCATTGAAGAAAAAAAAAATTAAAAACAAAAATTTTCAGATAGTCATGTCCGCCCACAAAATGCCAATTGTTTGGAAGTGCATTTTTTTTTTTTTTTTTAGTAAAAAAAAAAAATGTTAATTTAAAGATAAAAAGTGAGAAAACATCAATTTGAATTTGAATATTTTTAATTCAAAATGAATAATTGAATTAAAAATAGTAATAATGAAATGAACTTACCTTTATTAGATATTGAATTCATTCGGTCAGAAAGATTAACTCTTCTAACCTAAAGGAGGTAATTCACATTTTACGCATTTGATCTTAATTGTCTTCCATACAATTAATCTTCTAACATTATGTGTTTTATATTGAAAATCAATTTAATTGTTTTAAAATATGTGAATCTTGATATTAGGTTTAAAATGTTATATTTTTAGTTTCTAGAAATAAATATCTATTTAATGCTAACCTTATTTTATATTCCTAAAGTAATAAGTTTTGAAGAAAACCTCTCTCTTTATTAAAAATTTAGCCCCCCCCCACACACACACTTTTTCAGCAGAAAAAAATATCGATATATAATTTTTTTTTTTAGGAAATGAGTAAAAAAAGAAATTTCCTAAAAAATTATTTTTCAATTTTTTTTTTTACATTTTATTTTTCGATAATCGGTACTTATTTTCTCATAGAACAGCAACGTAAAAAAAATTTTGTTTTGTTCTATTCATAACTTCTGTAATTAGTATCAGTCAAGGACCAACTCGAAACAATTTTACGCCCCAGCATAAGGGGGGTCAAAATTAAGTGACCTGAAAAATTAGAAAGTTTGAAATAAAATAAGTAATGCATTATAAAGATCATTAATTAATAATAACACTGAACATTTCATTAAAATCCGATAATTCCTGATTTTTGGTAAATTATTTTCTGTAGGGGGGGGGCTAAAGTCATTTTGTCAAAAACGCATTTTAGGCTCCGTTTGCCAGTCCCTAATTTAAAACGATGTTTTTGGTCAATTTCGACACGATCCGCCATTTTCTATTTTTCTATGGTTTTAGGCGCTTGTTTACAATTTTAACGTAACATTCGCGATTGTAAAAAGATTTACCAAAAATCAGGTAATTATCCGATTTTAATGAAATTTTCAGTATTGATTTATCAATAATGAATTTTATAATGCATTAGTTATTTTATTAAAAAACTTTAATTTAGTATTTTTGCTATGAAAAATTAATATATAATTCTAAAAATAAATATCTATTTAATGCAAACCTTATTTTATTACATCAAAGTATACTTTTTGAAGAAAACGTGAAAAGTGNAATTGTTGGTGTTTAAAATATCTATGATGGGAGTTTTAATTTTATGTCTTTTCTTTAGAGATGTGGAAAAGAAGCTATTGTTCAAAGAAAATATATTATATATTTCACTTGTAAGTTTCATTTGTGTTTTAATTATAGGGGGTGAGTTGTGGTAAATTTCACAGGGTATACATATTGGTGGTTACTCCTCTTTTATTTTCCAAACAAAGTATTGTATGACATTAATAACATTTGTGCTTTTTTATTTTGTGTCATTCTTGTAGAATTTTATAGAAGGTTATATAGGTATAAGACTGTTCTAATTTAGAGATTATAATCTTTATAGATCTATAATCATTTTAGAATAATATCGTAAATAATTCTTATATTATTGTGTTGAATTGTGACAATCAGTTTTGGAGACAAGTTTTGGTTACGTACACACACTTTATCACCAATTTATGATAAATTAGCCAATAAAACATTGAGGCCCTCTGGGCAAGGAGGTGTTATCGATTAATAAAGTAATAATCATTAAATTAACAAATACCTATCAATATTCAAAAATCACTACCACTATTGATAATCAGCCATTATGTATAATTAAGCTAAACTTTGAGCCCTTTCTTGGGGCATTAATGTTTCATGTTTATTAAAGTACCTATAAATTATTAAATTACAAATTACCATCCATTATTAAAAAAACAACTAACCGATTTACATGAATATATTATGAATAAATTAGTTCAATAAACTGAGTCCCTGCTTGGGGCATAATGTTTATGGGTGATATAAGTAATAATAATATTATATTTGACAAATATTCTATCATATCATATTGTTTAAAAACACAACTACCTACATGATATTTACCTTTCTTATGATAAATTTTAGTCATTATATTTACTGTATTGCCGCTCTTGGTGGGTAATGTTTTATGATTTAATTAAAGTATAAATATAGTTAATTATTACAAATAACGAGTCATATATTAAATAGAAACGATTACCTTACTAATGAACTAGATCATTTTAAAAATCCTTAAATTCATTGATACTAATTTAATTATTTTTAGAATCTTCAAATTAATGTTATACATAATGATATAAGTCTGCAAATGTTTTATTTTTGTTGTTTTCATCAGTTATTTACCAAAAAATTCTATTTCGACTTAAATTAATTCGACATATATCACATACGCAATAACATGTTTACTCACTTACCTATGCTTCTTTCATTATTATAATTAAAGACACAGTATTAAAGAAAAATTCTTGTCATAATTCAGTTTGTTCATCATTGACCTTTCTCCGTGATAGACAGTTATCATAAATTCACATTGCTCTACCTGATTTTATTTTAGAATTGATAGTCAAATTCTTTTAACAAATAAGTTTGTTTTCTGTATCATTGGTGCGACAGATAGTGGAACTTATTCGTCAAACATAAACAGTAGTAACATTTATTATATTCACTAAAAGGTAGTAAATTTGTAAAAAATGTATATCTTTAGATTGGGGGCTTTAATGGTTTGAAGTGTAACAACATGATCTCCTAAATGTTTCCTAGCGTAGGAATCAACAAGATTAGAAATGTTCAATTGTTAGCTCAGTTGGCTAGAGAGTGATTCAGCTAGAAACCACTCAAGGTTTCCTAGGTTCGATAAATATAATGTGGTATATTGGGGACAGAATTTTATATGGTAACATTATTTTACTAAAGGAGTATTAAAAAATGTAACAAAAATGGGGGCTTATGGTTATAGTCACAAATGGCTAAGAGCACTAGGTTTTTCTGCTAAGATTTACCAAATGTTCATTGTTCGACACATCAAGTGTTTCTTACAAAATCGATGGTTGGTAATTATAGAGTCACTATATATCGAGTTTTTGTTGTTATTAGATTAGTAATATCTATATTGGTTTTTTTCATTCGTCAATTTGGATCATCGCGTACAAGTGAGACACCAAATAGTCGTAGGTGTACAGATTTTATGTAATTTCTATTAGTGGACTCTTTAGGTCACCCTTGCTCACATGTACTCAGCATTAATAGTTTGATTGCATTGCGGAGTGTCCTGGATCGTAAACCAATTGACTTGTTGGAGTGTTTATTATTAAGTTTTTATTATAGTAAATAATCGTGTATATAATTATTATATATATAGTTAAGGTAATTGTCTGTAGATAATTTTCCTATATTTTATGGGGCAGAAAGGATTCTCCAACACAAAAAATGTACGATGATTTATGTGGTGCGACAAGAGGTGGGAATTATTGAAAATTATATAAATGGGGGCTATATTGGTTAAGGCATTTGATGGTTTTTTTCACTGTCTTATAATTAACTTATTTCTGTACTACTCATCATGTTGATTTGTTTGGCAAAGCCCTTAATTAGGTATCAGCCATACAGACTTATGTTGTATGTTCTATCCTTTTCAAATGCTGTAGATCCAAGGGAGAATTGTTTTTTTAGCATTCTGAGGTGGATTGTCGTTCCCATGTTTCTAACTATTGCAGTTTGTTGTCTTACTTTATCCGCATTTTTTTCTGGTCAGCGTCTCGTGCTAACTCATTGGATGGCAGTGGAGTTTGGTGTAGGATTTCCGATAATCTTGTTGAACTGAGGTATACCTGTGAGTTTCTATGCCGACACGCTCAATTGTTATTTGTTGGTTTTCTCGCTTGAGCTAACCTGCGGCCCATCAATTTTAAATATATATATTATATTAGTATATTATATACGTATATATATTATTCTATTGTGATAATTGTTACTTTCATTGAAAAACAAATTGAAAATCTTCTTTAAATAATTATTAATTAACAGAGTGCATCAAATGAATATTCTTTATTAAGAATGTTTCCACACATATTTTATATATCGGGTAATCAATGAATAAGTAAAGGTTTTCTCATTAAAATCCTTTAAAATAAATTAAATTACATTCATCAATGAAATTCTTTATTAAGAATGTTTCACACATATTTTTATATATCGGGTAATCAATGAATAAGTAAAGGTTTTCTCATATAAAATCCTGTAAAATAAATTAATTACAATTCATCAAATGAAATTCTTTATTAAGAATGTTTCCACACATATTTTTATATATATGGGTAATCAATGAATAAGTAAAGGTTTCTCATATAAAATCCTGTAAATTATTTATTTTACATTTGTGAATAAATATTGAATACAACTGAAATTATTGAAATATATAA
Source organism: Doryteuthis pealeii (assembly GCA_023376005.1). Classification (NCBI taxonomy): domain Eukaryota; kingdom Metazoa; phylum Mollusca; class Cephalopoda; order Myopsida; family Loliginidae; genus Doryteuthis; species Doryteuthis pealeii. The sequence continues at coordinate 56,526,457 of CM042177.1, forward strand.
TTTATATAATGTGCATCTCTTTTTACTTTTATTTATTTTTAACTTTTTTTCTCTTTTTTCTTGATTACAGATCTTTAAACCAGATAATTCCAGGATTTGAATACCTCATTTTCTTGAGTTTTCAACAAATCCACATTTAAAACAACATAGCGAGCACATATTGGAGAAGACCATATTGATGGGACCTCAGAGTTTTTCTTTTCAAAGAAATCAGAGTGTTGGAGTATATATTTTTTATAACAGACCGAAACACATGTGTAAGTGATATCGATTAAAAGTGATATCGATAAAATTCATTTTTATCCATCTACATTTCTTTTCTTTACTCATTTTTTCCTCATATATATATATATAATATATATATATTACACTCCATGGGAGAAATATTTGCATATACAAAGACACAAGAGAGAAACCATGTTCTTGTGAAAAGTGTGGCCTTTCATTTTCAGTAAATCATCTTTAGTGATGCATATGCAACCCCCACAGAAGAGAAGCCATATTCTTGTGAGGTGTGTGGTTCACACTTTCCAACAAAATCACATTTGAAAAAGCATATGAGAACACACGTTGGTGAGAAGCCACATTCATGTGAGGTGTGTGACTATTCTTTTCCCTGTAAATCACAATTGAGGATACATATGCGAATACACACACGAGAGAAGCCATATTCTTGTGAAGTGTGTGGTTCTTCATTTTCGCAAAAATCTAATTTGAAGAGGCATATGGGAACACATGTTGATGAGATGCCACATTCGTGTGAGGTATGTGACTCTTCTTTTTTCTGTAAATCACAATTGAGGATACATATGCGAACACACACAGGTGAGAAGCCACATTCTTGTGAAGTGTGTGGCTCTTCGTTTTCTCAGAAAGGAAGTTTACTGAGACATATGCATACACACACTGGAGAGAAGCCATATTCTTGTGAATTCTGCGTGTCTTCATTTTCACAAAAAAATATTTTAGTGAAACATATACGTACACACTCTGGAGAGAAGCCATATTCTTGTGAAGTGTGTGGCTCTTTGTTTCACTAAAAGGAAATTTGTGATTCATATGCATACACACACAGGAGAGAAGCCACATTCTTTGTGAAGTGTGTGGCTCTTCGTTTTCACAAAAAGGAAGTTTAGTGAAACATATACGTACACACTTTGGAGAGAAGCCACATTCTTGTGAAGTTTGTGGTTATTCATTTTCGCAAAAATCACATTTGAAGAAGCATATGAGAACACACATTGAGGAGAAGCCACATTCATGTTAGGTTTGTGGCTCTTCTTTTTCATGTAAACCAAATTTGAGGATACATATGCGAACACACACAGGTGAGAAGCCACATTCTTGTGGAGTATGTGGCTCTTCTTTTTCATGTAATTCTCATTTGGTGAGGCACATGTGAACACACGGAGGAGAGAGGCAGGTTAAAGATTCCAGCCTTGGAAATTACCCAAGAAAGTGTAAAAAAAAAAAGTAACTCATTTCAGCAACTTTAAAACCCCAGGAATTGACAATATACCAAATTTCTGTTTGAAAAAGCTGGCAGAACTCCACCAACACTATGCCAAGGCATTCACCACAATCCTTAAGGGTGATGAAGAGCCAACTGAATGACTCACAATTGGAAATACATCCCTCCTACCCAAGAATCAAGAGACACATCTAGCCAATAAATACAGACCAATGTGCTGCCATACAACAACACACAAGTTGATTAACTTGAAAATGAACAGAAAGGATGTGTGATTGCCAGAAGAGATAAAGAAACTTATTTATGATTGTGTCATCTGCTATCTAAACTTAGGATGTCTACTCATTGTGTCCATTACAAAGGTGCCACTCCATCAAAAAGGATACAAAAAAGAAAGCGAGGAACAAACAAAACTAGACAAAGTCAGGTGAACAGCCAAAAATGGTCAGAGATGAGGTATAGGACTTCATTCGTACTCTCCTATTATGTACTTCTGACGGGGGGGGGTACGCCCCTCCCGTTCCTGTCAGGACTTCTGCTAAAGTTGACCTCTACTGGTAAGGTCCTGGGTCCCAACAGATCTGGTGGACTGCTTGATTCTAACTGCTTCGTCCGTTCTCCAACAACTAAGTGTCTAACTTTTCAAAAATTCCACTACCCCTGCCAATTCTCATCCAAGCCTCATTCTCCGAGATTTCATACATGACTTTAAAATCCTTTGTTCTAAAATCTGGTCAAACTTTATTGCTGTTTTGACCTCTCAACTGACTTCCAATGTGGTCTGTTTATATCTGATTCCTATCTATCTTGTATCTATTTAAAGACAGACCAAGTTGTCTATTTTTATGATATATATATATATATATAATACCCACAGATAATGTATACACATACACATGTTGGGATTATCTTCCTTTGACTGGAAGAGTTATCTTCCGCTGGTTTCCAAACCGCCCCAGGGGACCTCTGGTATTTAAGCGCGGGTTTGAAACTCCCTGTCTCTTTTTCTACATCTTCTTGAACTGGTAACATGGGTTAGACACATTTGTGTCTACACCGCACCCTGTGGAGGCCTCTATTCCCCACATACGGACTAAGTTAGTAAGTGGGGTGGAGCTTTTGCCCTCCCAGAGATGTCAACTCTTTTCTATTCCTTTCCGAGATTATTCTATGAGGCGATTGGTCCAGAGTTTCTATGGCTGGCCACTCAGAGCCATATGTTCAGGGGTCTGGATCCCATAAAAGGAACAGAGCAGATTAAAAGCTGATTCCATTGCCAGGATATGTGCAACTCTTTTCTATTCCTTTCCGATGATTATTCTATGAGCGATTGGTCCAGAGTTTCTATTGGCTGGCCACTCAGAGCCATATGTTCAGGGGTCTGGATCCCATAAAAGGAACAGAGCAGATTAAAAGCTGATTCCATTGCCAGGATATGTGCAACTCTTTTCTATTCCTTTCCGATGATTATTCTATGAGGCGATTGGTCCAGAGTTTCTATTGGCTGGCCACTCAGAGCCATATGTTCAGGGGTCTGGATCCCCATGAAGGAACAGTGCAGATTAAAAGCTGATTCCATTGCCAGGATATGTGCAACTCTTTCTATTCCTTTCCGATGATTATTCTATGAGGCGATTGGTCCAGAGTTTCTATTGGCTGGCCACTCAGAGCCATATGTTCAGGGTCTGGATCCCCATAAAGGAACAGAGCAGATTAAAAGCTGATTCCATTGCCAGGATATGTGCAACTCTTTCTATTCCTTTCCGATGATTATTCTATGAGGCGATTGGTCCAGAGTTTCTATTGGCTGGCCACTCAGAGCCATATGTTCAGGGTCTGGATCCCATAAAAGGAACAGAGCAGATTAAAAAGCTGATTCCATTGCCAGGATATGTGCAACTCTTTTCTATTCCTTTCGATGATTATTCTATGAGGCGATTGGTCCAGAGTTTCCATTGGCTGGCCACTCAGAGCCATATGTTCAGGGTCTGGATCCCCATAAAAGGAACAGAGCAGATTAAAAGCTGATTCCATTGCCAGGATATGTGCAACTCTTTTCTATTCCTTTCGATGATTATTCTATGAGGCGATTGGTCCAGAGTTTCTATTGGCTGGCCACTCAGAGCCATATGTTCAGGGTCTGGATCCCATAAAAGGAACAGAGCAGATTAAAAGCTGATTCCATTGCCAGGATATGTGCAACTCTTTTCTATTCCTTTCCGATGATTATTCTATGAGGCGATTGGTCCAGAGTTTCTATTGGCTGGCCACTCAGAGCCATATGTTCAGGGTCTGGATCCCATAAAAGGAACAGAGCAGATTAAAAGCTGATTCCATTGCCAGGATATGTGCAACTCTTTTCTATTCCTTTCCGATGATTATTCTATGAGGCGATTGGTCCAGAGTTTCTATTGCTGGCCACTCAGAGCCATATGTTCAGGGTCTGGATCCCCATAAAAACAGAGCAGATTAAAAGCTGATTCCATTGCCAGGATATGTGCAACTCTTTTCTATTCCTTTCCGATGATTATTCTATGAGCGATTGTCCAGAGTTTCTATTGGCTGGCCACTCAGAGCCATATGTTCAGGGGTCTGGATCCCCATAAAAGGAACAGAGCAGATTAAAAGCTGATTCCATTGCCAGGATATGTGCAACTCTTTTCTATTCCTTTCCGATGATTATTCTATGAGGCGATTGGTCCAGAGTTTCTATTGGCTGGCCACTCAGAGCCATATGTTCAGGGTCTGGATCCCCATAAAAGGAACAGAGCAGATTAAAAGCTGATTCCATTGCCAGGATATGTGCAACTCTTTCTATTCCTTTCCGATGATTATTCTATGAGGCGATTGGTCCAAAGTTTCTATTGGCTGGCCACTCAGAGCCATATGTTCAGGGTCTGGATCCCATAAAAGGAACAGAGCAGATTAAAAGCTGATTCCATTGCCAGATATGTGCAACTTTTTCTATTCCTTTCCGATGATTATTCTATGAGGCGATTGGTCCAAAGTTTCTATTGGCTGGCCACTCAGAGCCATATGTTCAGGGTCTGGATCCCCATAAAAGGAACAGAGCAGATTAAAAGCTGATTCCATGCCAGGATATGTGCAACTCTTTTCTATTCTTTCCGATGATTATTCTATGAGGCGATTGGTCCAGAGTTTCTATTGCTGCCACTCAGAGCCATATGTTCAGGGGTCTGGATCCCCATAAAAGGAACAGAGCAGATTAAAAGCTGATTCCATTGCCAGGATATGTGCAACTCTTTTCTATTCCTTTCCGATGATTATTCTATGAGCGATTGTCCAGAGTTTCTATTGGCTGGCCACTCAGAGCCATATGTTCAGGGGTCTGGATCCCATAAAAGAACAGAGCAGATTAAAAGCTGATTCCATTGCCAGATATGTGCAACTCTTTTCTATCCTTTCCGATGATTATTCTATGAGGCGATTGTCCAGAGTTTCTATTGGCTGGCCACTCAGAGCCATATGTTCAGGGTCTGGATCCCCATAAAAGGAACAGAGCAGATTAAAAGCTGATTCCATTGCCAGGATATGTGCAACTCTTTTCTATTCCTTTCCGATGATTATTCTATGAGGCGATTGGTCCAAAGTTTCTATTGCTGGCCACTCAGAGCCATATGTTCAGGGTCTGGATCCCATAAAAGGAACAGAGCAGATTAAAAGCTGATTCCATTGCCAGGATATGTGCAACTCTTTTCTATTCCTTTCCGATGATTATTCTATGAGGCGATTGGTCCAAAGTTTCTATTGGCTGCCACTCAGAGCCATATGTTCAGGTCTGGATCCCCATAAAAGGAACAGAGCAGATTAAAAGCTGATTCCATTGCCAGGATATGTGCAACTCTTTCTATTCCTTTCCGATGATTATTCTATGAGCGATTGTTCCAAAGTTTCTATTGGCTGGCACTCAGAGCCATATGTTCAGGGTCTGGATCCCCATAAAAGGAACAGAGCAGATAAAAGCTGATTCATTGCCAGATATGTGCAACTCTTTTCTACCTTTCCGATGATTATTCTATGGGCGATTGTTCCAAAGTTTCTATTGGCGCCACTCAGAGCCATATTTCAGGTCTGGATCCCTATAAAGGAACAGAGCAGATAAAGCTGATTCCATTGCCAGGACACTCAAAGACCTTGCTGCTTCTATGCCACTGTTGACAAAGGGATTTTGAAAAGGTCAATTGTAAATTTTGATTGGATAAAAAATGTCAGCTAAGTACGAACTTATGGAAGAGGACGACTAAACACAATAATAAGAATATCATCAAGTGTTTCACCAATCAAGAAAATGGGATGGATCTTTTTCCCCGAGACGTGCAGCCTAGGCCATAGATTTGCTTGGTTGTTCAATCAAACAGGATATGAAGGGGGCTTTTCTACTCCTTCTCGATGATTGTGTTATGAGGCCATTGTTCTGGAGTTTCTATGGTTGGCCAGTTATAGCCGTATATTCGGGGGCTAGACCCCCATAAATGGAACAGAGTAGATCAAAACCTGGTTCTGTAGCCAGGAGACTCAAAGTACTTGATGTTGCTTCTACACCGCTGTTTTCCTGTGGTTTCGCCTTTTTTTTTTTTTGTCATTGTGTTATGAAAGAGGGAGAGAAATTTCTTCATTGATTTTTACACCCTCTCTGTTCTGACTACCATATTTTAGTCAGTAGAAGTCAACACTCCACCTTAAGACTTCTTCCTCCATGGTAATCAAACTTTATGTCACCCCAGAGGGGAGTGAATATTTTTGCAAAGAAAAAAGTGCTTTTTATTACTTATCTTTTTATTTGCTGTATTGTAAATTTTGTATTTATCATTGCATGTTATTTTTTTTACTATTTTGTGTTACTCAAATTAATTGTTATATTCTCAATGTAAAAGGACTGTTTTGCAGGTAAAAAAATTCTGTTATTAGTTAATAAATGTTTTAATCGTATAAAAAAGAAGAAATGAATTGACAACCTGGGTTTCCTGTGACCATTTTAAGATTTTCAAGGGAAAATTCTGTAAGATCCATTTAAAGTCTATTTGAAGAAATGTGGACGGATTCCATAATGATAAACTTTTATAGTTTATAAAAAAAAAGAACTGAATTTATAACCTGGGTTTCCTGTGACCATTTTAAGATTGTCAAAGAAATAATTCTGCCAGAGCCAAGTCTCCAGCTAAAATATATTTTGCCATTGTGTTATGAAAGAGGGAAAGAAATTTCTCCATTGACATTTTACACCACTCTGTTCTGACCACCATTTTTTTGTTTTAATGTTTTAATCTTACAGAACAGTATTATAAAAAAGAAGAAATGAATTGACAACTTGGGTTTCCTGTGACCATTTTAAGATTGTCAAAGAAAAGACTTAATGTAGATATTCATGAGACTGAATATTACAAGGGGTGGATATCAGATTGAATTTTACTTTCAATCTGTGGATTGGAGAAGATAAGAACAATTAATTATCTACACTTTATAGAAACTTTTTTTGTAATTTTTAATATTTTTTTAATTTATTTTATTTGGGTCTGACTTCTGATTTAGGTCGGAAAATTAAAATGGAAAGTTTTTTGGTGGTACCCAATGACAGTTTAACTACAGTCTATGAATTAACATTTTGCGAATTTTAAGATTTTCAAAGAAAATAGTTTCTCTATTTGAAGAAACATGGACAGATCCCCATAATAATAAAATTTTATAGTTTATAAAAAAGAAAAAATGAATTGACAACCTGGGTTTCCTGTGACTATTTTAAGATTTTCAAAGAAAATAGTTTCTCTATTTGAAGAAACATGGACAGATCCCATAATAATAAACTTTGGTAAAAAAAGAACTGAATTAATAACCTGGGTTTCCTGTGAGCATTTTAAGATTTTCTAAGAAAAAATTCTGTCAGAGCCAAGTCCCCAGCTAAAATATATTTTGCCATTGTGTTATTAAAGAAAGAGAGAAATATCTCCATTGACTTTTTACACCTCCCTATTCTCCTGGCCACCATTTTCTTGTTGGCAGAATTCAACACTCTTCCTTAAGACTTCTTCCTTCTCCTTCATCATGCTCATAGATGACTGCTGCAAACTTTATGTCACACCAGACACAAGTGAATATTTTTGGAAAAAAAAAGTGCTTTTTATTACTAATTTTTATTTGCTGTATTATAAGTTGTTTTTTTTTCCATATTTTGTGTCAATCAGAGAACCTTTATATTTTCAATGAAAAACAATCCAAGGGAAATAAATCCAATAAATTTGCTAATTCAATGAATTTTCAAATCGAACCTTCGGTTACTTAGCAACACCTCCCTCCCTTCCCGCCTGCATGAATGATGGCACTGTTGATATTTGATCTCACCCCCTTTCTCGAATCACACTCTTTAGTTTATTATTAACTTTTTCGTTCGTTCTTTCTTTCTTCTTTTCTTTCTTTTTTTCTTTCTTCTTTCTTTCTTTCCCTTTTTTCTACCTTTCTTTCTTTCTTTCATTCTTCGTTCCACTATTTCTTTCTTTTTACCTTCTTTCCATCTTTCCTTTCATCCTTTCTTTCTTTCTTTTTTACTTCTCTCCTTCTTCACGGATTGGGAACGGATACCCCCGTGGACTGAATAAAGGGTTAGGTTCAAAGTTCTGTGATGCCTCCCGATTACCACAAGAAGGTTCTCGATTACGGCAAGAAGGTCCCGAGTTCGAAAAGAAGGTTCTCGAGTTCGACAAGAAATACCTGAAGAAGGCCGGAGGGCATATCGGCCGAAACGTTGTACAGATAACATTAAAGATGAGGACAATAGTCCGAATAATGCAGATAATATTTCTCTAGTTTCTGGTAAATAAGTACATATGCCCATTTTCCTTGTAACATTTGTAGTGAGAGAAAGAGAAAAAGAGAGAGAGAGAGAGAGAGAAGAGAGAGAGAGAGAGAGTTTTTAGTTAATAAATTTGTTAAACTTACAGAATAATACTTGTTTTTTTATTGTTTTCACATATTTCTTTATGTTTTACTTTGTGCTATATCTAAATAATTTTTAGATTTTATTTTCTGGCAAGATTGTTGGCAGACGTGGCAGTGAGCAATCACATGACAATGAATTAAACCTTTTTACCCAATCAGAAGGCACCACAGAATGATGTTAAGTATGATTTCTTGATACAATCAAAAGCATATAAATAAAATCCTGCATTTCACATAAGACAGTCTTCTTTCTTCTTTCTAATATCGCATGGATATTTTGATAGCATTAAAAGCTAAAAACTTCATTTTTAAAGATAACTTTTAAGATATTTTCGATATAAATATTAAAGATCATTGTGTGTTTGAAAGGGAAACATGTTGGATGTTATTAAAGGATTGAAATTCTTACCTTGGACTCAGCTCATATATATAAAGTAAGCTATACATGCTTAAATGGAGATACAGGGTGATGGTAAAGAGAAAGGGTAAATGATAAAGGAAAACAACAAGAGATCATTTCAAACAAAGAAGATATTTTCATGTAAAATGTTGTGGAATGAATGTGCACAGATCGAGAGAGTGTTCATATATTAGATGAAAGAAAGTTTATTGAATGAGAGTTCTGCTTGTGTCTGTTGATATTGTTGGTAGTGTGGATGAAATGTGAGTAGTGTGCATTTGTCGTGCACTGGGTGAGAGAGTGTTCATAGATGAGATGAAAGAAAGTTTATTGAATGAGAGTTCTGCTTGTGTCTAGATTGTTGGTATGTGGATGAAATGTGAGTAGTGTGCATTTGTCGTGCACTGGGTGAGAGAGTGTTCATAGATGAGATGAAAGAAAGTTTATTGAATGAGAGTTCTGCCTGTGTCTGTTGATACTGTTGGTAGTGTGGATGAAATGTGAGTAGTGGACATTTGTCATGATTGGTGATTAAACATCAAATAGGTAATTAAGATAGATGTAGATAGTCTCTGTTGTTGCCATTTGTAGGTTCAGAGTTGAAATTGATATTTGGAATTTTGTGCATTCCCAGATCCAGGGAAAATTTGCAGTTGGTGATGATAGCAACATGAGAAAACATGTTTGCTGTACATGAGTGTGGCAGGTGTGACCTTGCAGCATGTCATGCGAAGGCATAAGTTTCGTACTTCATGGTGGAAATATATGACCTTCGCTGCATGTGTTACAACAGAAAGACAATAAGGCAGGTTTGCCAGTTGTCTTTATTGCACATTGGTAATTTTTATAGTAAAAATCATTGTCCAATGCATTTTTATAGTAAAAATCATTGTCCAATGCATTTTTATAGTAAAAATCATTTGCAATTCATTTTTATAGTAAAAATCATTTACAATACATTTTTATAGTAAAAATCATTGTCCAATGCATTTTTATAGTAAAAATTATTTACAATACATTTTTATAGTAAAAATCATTGTCCAATTCATTTTTATAGTAAAAATCATTGTCCAATGCATTTTTATTGTAAAAATCATTTGCAATTCATTTTTATAGTAAAAATCATTTGCGATTCATTTTTATAGTAAAAATCATTGTCCAATGCATTTTTATAGTAAAAATCATTTGCAATGCATTTTTATAGTAAAAATCATTTGCAATTCATTTTATAGTAAAATCATTGTCAATGCATTTTTATAGTAAAAATCATTTGCAATGCATTTTTAGTAAAATCATTTGCAATTCATTTTTATAGTAAAAATCATTGTCCAATGCATTTTTATAGTAAAAATCATTTGCAATGCATTTTTATAGTAAAAATCATTGTCCATGCATTGTAAAAATCATTGTCCATGCATTTTTATAGTAAAAATTATTTACAATACATTTTATAGTAAAAATCATTGTCCAATGCATTTTTATAGTAAAAATCATTGTCCAATACATTTTTATAGTAAAAATCATTGTCCAATGCATTTTTATAGTAAAAATCATTTACAATACATTTTTATAGTAAAAATCATTATCCAATGCATTTTTATAGTAAAAATCATTTACAATACATTTTTATAGTAAAAATCATTGTCCAATGCATTTTTATAATAAAAATCATTTACAATACATGTTTATAGTAAAAATCATTGTCCAATGCATTTTTATAATAATGTTACGTTGTAATACTCACGGTACTAAAACGATACATGCACCGTAGTCCTTTTTTCTTTCTTGTACTAAAACTCCGATAAAAAATCATAACCCGAGAAACATGTCATCACAACTCCCAGCCTTTATGAACGTGCTCGTCTAGTGGCTTCTACCATGGAGGAGGGGAGGCAGAGAGAACGAGAGAGAGAGAACACTACTAAATTCCTGGGCTCTAATCAGGTCTGTGCCCTACGACGGACGCCGGCAAAAAAGAGGACGAACCCTTTCTTCCTTCCCCCACGTCACCACGTGACTTCCCGGTCAACACCGACTTCCGCTTGCCCCTCAATTCTTCGTTCGGGTCACGCTACGGTCAAACCATCGCTCTCCTCTTTTGGGTCATCACTATTTTTTAAGCCTTTGTTATTTATTCCTCCTCCTTCCATTAGCAGTTCTAGCTCACACAAGTCATCCTGCTACAATAAAAATCATTTACAATACATGTTTATAGTAAAAATCATTGTCCAATGCATTTTTATAGTAAAAGTTGGGATTTCATTAGCAGAAATATATATATTTATGCTATATATAGCAGAAATATATATATTCATACTATATATATATATATATATATATATCATACTCTGCATGGGTTACTAGATTACAATTAACAAAACAGAGTGTGTGTCACATGAGGTCAACAACCAAGTGTTTTCTTTAAGTCAACAAATGAATTATCTTACCAGAAGAACTTTCGTTAATGTAGATTCCGTGTATATTCATTTTAAAAGCCATCAGTAAACCACTGCAAAAACAATTCTGAAAAGTTGTGGTGCAAAAATTCAACTCCGTTTTATTCAATTTATAAATAAGATGGTGATTAAGGGAAGCTATATCAAATTTCACCCTTGCATTCAAAGAATCGTGGGGATCAAATAATTCCTACAAATCCTGTGTCTGTTATATTTTTGAAAACATTTTCTTCACATATTGTCGGATTTCAAGCCACAAACTCTGAGAATGGCTGAGATCCAGAGTTAGTGCTATGGTAGACAGAATGATGTTCTAACACGTGTGTGTTATTTACTGCTGTGAGGGAGAAAAAGGAGTGGGTTGCTGTATACACTGGACATTTTGGTCAGGGGAGAAAAAGGTCAAGAGAAGCCTTTGACTGGTGTAATTGAATTCCCAGAGTTGTTGTTAGTGATGTCTTCCCATTGGGCAAAGAGGGTCATGTGACATTTCCAACATCTGGGTCCATATGTGAGTTAAACATGAGCAAAAACACTTGAGTGAAAATTACAATTTCCCCGAATTTTTTAGATGAGGCTTGATAATTATTATTATTTGCATTTTTCGGACTATTGTCCTCATCTTTATTGTTATCTGTACAACGTTTCGGTCGATGGGCCCTTCGGCCTTCTTCAGCTATTTCAAGAAGGTTCCCCAGTCCGACAAGAAATATCTGAAGAAGGCTGGAGGGTACATTGACCGAAATGTTTTACAGATAACAATAAAGATGACGACAATAGTCCGAATAATCCAAATAATAGTGAAAATGATAAGTTATAACTCCTTTTTAAAACTCACTATAATAATAATCCACCAGTTAAGAAGATATCTTTGTCTTGTTTTGTCTGTTAAGTATCTGGCAGCCATCCTTCGTTCCAGATGTAATGAATAAGTAAGCGAGCCAATAAGAATCCAGTGTTAACGTATTCCTTGTAAGTCCTTCGTCCGAGAGAATCCAAATGTCAATGAAATAACTCAGAATGGTATGTCTATTAATACAGCAGAAGCAGCAGCAGCAGTGCCAGTGATTGGACAATAGAAATCCTTCTCAGGTCACGTGTTTATAGGCGAGTCTATAAGTAGTAGTGACCATTTACCTGATGCCTTATATCAAAACTGCAACATTGTCAACTGTTAAATTTTGCAGTCTAAGCAGATAACACGGTGAAGGTAAAAGAAAATGAGAAGAAGGACAAACACTTGGACCTTTATATAATCATCCGGGGACTATGAGAAACAGAGTGATCACCAAATCTCGACTATACCAGACCTAGTGTTGATTGACAAGATACATAAAACCTATCATCTCATGGATTTAGCCGTCCCAGCAGATCACACTTTGAAAATGAAAGAAAATGAAACGATAAAAAAATACTTGGACCCGGTCAGAGAACTGAAAAATTTTGGAACATGAAGTAAATGTACCAATTGTAATTGGTGCCATTGGAACATTCTCCAAGTGTACTGTTCAATCCTTTGATTTAATAATAATAATAAAAGTTAATGCATCTTAAAAATATTTTTGAACAGTCTCATAAAGCCATAAATGAGAGGATTAAATTATGAGCTTCTTACTTGATGGTGTGAGTTGAAATATTGGACGCAATTTCTGCGGAAAGTGAAGTGATATTACAAAAAAAAAAAACTAAATGGCAAATAAACTTTTTTAGCTGCTTTTACTAACAGCATAATATGGCTTCTCTCCTTTGTGTAATTGCATATGCCTCACCAAATGTGATTTTTGTGGAAAGGAAGTGCCACAAACTTCACAAAGATGTGGCTTCTCTCCAGTGTGTATTCGCATATGTACCCGCAAATTTGATTTTAGAGAAAATAAAGAGCCACACACTTCACAAGAATGTGGCTTCTCTCCTGTGTGTGTTTTCATATGATCTAGTAAGTGTGATTTGTGTGAAAAGGAAGAGCCACACACTTTGCAAATATATGGCTTCTCTCCTGTGTGTGTTCGCATATGCATCATCAAATATGATTTGCTTGCAAAAGAAGAGACACACATTTCACAAGAATGTGGCTTTTCTCCTGTGTGTGTTCGTATATGGCACACCAAAGTAGAGCTTTGGGAAAATGAAGAGCCACACACTTCACAAGAATGTGGCTTCTCTCCACTGTGTGTTTGCATATGTTTCTGCAAATATGATTTTCGGGAAAAGGAAGAGCCACACACTTCACAAGAATGGGGCTTCTCTCCTGTGTGTGTTCGCATATGAATCTGCAAAGATGATTTTTGGGCAAAGGAAGAGCCACACACTTCACAAGAATGTGGCTTCATTCCTGTGTGCATTCGCATATGCCTCCCTAACATGAATTTTCGTGAAAAGGATGTGCCACACACATCACAAGAATGTGGCTTCTCTCCTGTGTGTATTCGCATATGTATGTGCAAATTTGATTTGTGTGAAAAGGAAGAGCCACACATTTCACAAGAATGTGGCTTCTCTCCTGTGTGTGTCCGCATATGCATCACCAAATGTGATTTGCATGAAAAGGAAGAGCCACACACTTCACAGGAATGTGGCTTCTCTCCTGTGTGTGTTCTCATATGTATCACTAAATCTGATTTTCGGAGAAAAGAAGAGCCACACACATCACAAGAATGTGGCTTCTCTCCTGTGTGTGTTTGCATATGTATCCCCAAATGTGATTTGTGTGCAAAAGAAGTGCCACATACTTCACAAGAATGTGGCTTCTCTCCTGTATGTGTTCTCATATGCCGCACCAAATGTGATCTCCATGAAAAAGAGGAGTCACAGTATTCACACCAATATGGTTTATCTCCTTTGTGCATTTGCATAATTTTTTTAAAAAATGGACGCCAGAAATGAAAGGATCAGAGATTTCTCTCCTTATATCTCCACCAATCTTATTTCCATGAAACGAAACTACTCTGTACTTTTGCATGTATGTGTTCCTATAAGTTTCTTCAAATGTGACTCAGGTCACCAAGAAAATACAGCATCCAAATTCAAGGAGTTATTTCTTCTGGGTTAAAAATCTGTAATCAAAAAGAAGAAGAAACTATAAGAGAAATTAAAGTAATAAAAATACAGTTCATAAAAATCATATACTTCAATATATTCAGATATACTGAACATTATATTCATAAATGTAAAATAACAAAGATTTTCTTAGAACATACAGAATTTTATGTAAGAAAACTTTTACTTATTTATTCATTGATTAGAAGATACATAAAAATATATTTAGTAGAAATATTTTTTAATAAACAGCTGCACTGATTGAATTATTGGAAAGTGTCACGAAATTACCCTTAAATAAAGAAGGAAAAAATATTGCATGAATGTTGTTACAAAGAAAAATAGTTAATTCAAAGATCAAATTATCCGATTGGGAAAAATTACATCGTTATCTTAAAAAATAAACAAACCTGCCCGTATTACATGCAAAAGGGTAATTTTCAGACTGTAATATAGACAGAAAAGTTACAAATTATTTCTATTTTACGAGTAACCAGTAAAAGTATGGATAGCTCTAATTTACATTTTTGTCTTGTGCATATTCAATAACCGATTATTTGTTTTCAACGATTTTTAAAATATTCTTTTTTTTATCTTTGGATAATTTTATTGGGGTTGGAGTTTAGGGTTGGGGTTTAGGGTTAGTTTAATGGGAAACTAAATAAATAATTTGGGTTCTGTATTTTCTGGGTCCCCCTGTAATATGTTTAACTTTTCTGAAAGATTTGCAAGTTTAGCCAAAATTTACTATTAAAATCAACTAAATCTTTAAAAACTTTAATATAAAAATTTACTATTAAAATGAATAAAAACTTGAAAAAATTTAATCTTAATATTTCAGTGAAATTGGCGTTAAAAAATGTCTTCAGTTTTGGTATTAATTTTTAAAATCGAAAATAAAATGAAAATTTGAATATTTTTTCTAAGAGAAAAACTGATAAAATAATCTATTATACTTACTTTTTATTTTAATTATTGAAAAAAGTTAAATAAAATAATTTTTTTCACACTAACACTGTCAGCCTGACAGGAACAAACTTTGGTTACTTAGAAACATCTCGTCTCTTTGTAAAACAAATATGTCAGCTATGCTCTTCCGTATATTCTAAGGATCGCACATTACTATTCAACAATAAAAATTACAAATTCTTTTAAAAATACTAATCTAGCTCGGATCGGACCAATGTTTAGTTCACCTGAATTATAATATTCATATATTTAAATATCCGTGAAAAATTTGATTTTTTGACGCAGGAAAAAAAAATTTAATTTTTTTCACGCAGAAAATGAAAATATTTAATCACACAAAAGATTGAAAATCTCTTTAATAGAATATAGTACATACCAATTATAAAAGCAAAAAAAAGTTTTCAAATATTAATATTATGAAATTTTTTTTGCACTTTTTATTTCCGATTTCATTAATTTTTCCTAAAAAAAACTACACCTCGTACATTTATACAATTTCATGGATATAGTTATTCAGACTCTTATCTTTATAGAAAAAAAGAAAAAAAATTTTTTTGACACGTCATTTTTTTATCTCATAAAATTAGATAAGGGGGGGGGAATAGACCTCGTAAAAAATATTTCCCCTAATATATTTTAGAAAAAAACTATTTCAGATGTATTTACATCCAATGGTAAACATTTATGGACATTTTCGTGAAAATCAGATAATTAATTGATTTTTCATAGAATTTTTTTAAAATCCTCTTATCGTAACTTGTTTTTAGCTACGTTAAATTTCAGTTGATTTAACAGTGCAAAAATGAAAACATTGTTTTCAATCATAATTTTCATTATTTCCGTATGCTGAAAAAATTTTTTTAAATCATCAGGAGTTTATTTTATGTTTTTTCTTTAAAATGGAAAAAAACTTTTCAAGAAAATATTAAATTTTCTGCAAGTTTCATTGTGTTAAATATAGGGGGGTAAATTTCACAGGGTCAAATTGGTGGTATCTAGTTTTCCCTAACTGTCTGTCCCCTCCTGACTGATTTAACTACATGGATAGAATGATCATAAATAAGTAAAGTCATCGGGGTGACCTAAAGTCGGTATCAGCCAATCAGCGAGGGAGTCTATCCCATTTTTCCTAGCGCTAGACCAAGGAGATCGCTGTGCAACTCACATGCTGAGTTGGCGAGAGCCGGTATTGAACTAAGAACCTTGCGGTTTCTAGCTGAACGCTCTACCGACTGAGCTAACCCTGAATGATCATAACCCAACACAATGATACCAAATTTATTGGAAAATCACCCCCAATTTATTAACCTTAACTTTTCCCATTCCCCAAATCAATATCTTCCTCTTTTTCAGGCGGGGAATTAATAAATACCGATGCGTTTGGTTAGATGCACATGAAAATATTTATTTACTCTTAACATAATTTTTTTTTTTTCTGCAGGATTGCTCGGTATCTCCAAAATCGGGTCACATGATCAGTTTAGACCATATTGAATAAACTAAAGTAAATATTTTTCACTTTTTTTAAATCTCGCAAAAAAAGTAACGATCATAGAGTTGTTACAAAGAAAACATCTGACCATTAATTGATTTTTCATTTATTTTTTTTTAAATCCTTTTGTAACTTGTTTTTGGCTACGTTAAATTTCAGTTGATTTAACGGTGCAAAAATGAAAACATTGTTTTTCAATCATGATTTTCATGGTAATGAAGGACTATTGCTCATAAATTCCTACCATAAAATAAACTGAACCCCCATTTTATGTCCGTGTTTTTGTATTAAATGTTTTATTTTTCTCGCACCGTTATTTTACAATACAAAATATATTTTATTTATTTATTTTAATATTCATTTCAATGTGTATATTCTAAAAGTTTTTATTTTGTGAGAATGTTTAGTTTTAGTGGGGGCTCCTTTTACAATTTAGGCATAAATTGGATCCTCCTTTTGTGACCGTAATTTTGTTTTTTCGTCGACCATGATTAAAATCTGACGTCCTTATTTTAGATTACCAAAGCCAAAAAGAAAAGAAATAACAAGGAAAAGGTAATATTCAACTTTTTACTCGTAAATTCCTACCCTAAAATTAGGCTTGGGCATTTTATGGTAGGAATTTACGAGTAAAAAGTTAAAGTGTAAAAACGAACCCCCACTTTAAAACTAAGCAGTCTCACAAAATAAAAGCTTTTAGAATATACGCATTGAAGTGAATATTAAAATAAATAAAGGAAATATATTTAGTATTGTAACATAACGGGTGCAAGAAAAATAAAACATTTATTGCAAAAACACGGACATAAAATGGGGGTTCAGTTCATTTTATGGTAGGAATTTACGAGCAAATAGTCCTTCATTACCATTTTCATTATTTCCGTAAGCTGAAAATTTTTTGAAAAAATCATCAGGAGTTTGTCTAACGAATAGACAATTTTTTGCAGATAATATTTACCTTTATGCAAGTTTTATTGTGTTAAATATAGGGGGGGGGGCACAGGGAAAATTGGTGGTACGTAGCGTACATGGGGATTTTAAGTTAAATTTATCAGGGAAATGTCTAATCCACACAAGGTGTGGCACATACAGTTATGTAGACATTTTTATTTGTAAAGAAATAATCAATTAAATTATCATACTTACTTATTCCTATATTCATTCATCTAATTTCTTCTTTTTTTTCTTTATAGAAAAGTATTGTGGTTATAGAAAGGTAATGTGTTTGAAAAAATAATGAGAAAGACGTTGTACAATGAATGTTTTTCTTTAAACTCACGAGTCTCCTTTCTTATTGAAATCAAAGACTACTACCAAGGGGAGATTACTCGGGTTGATTAAACATAAAGAGGCCCAACACACACACAACACACACATACACATACAGTGTGATGGGTAAAAGGAACAATGGGAGTTTTTTTTTTTTAATTTCTAAATACTAAAACAATTTCCAAAAATCAGGGAATTGTCCGATTTTAATGAAATTTTTGCCACTTTATTCATTGATGGTTTAATCTTATAATGAATAGATTATTTTATTGAAAAAAAAAAACAAATCTAAAAAAATATTTTTTATCAATTCGGAATGTAAGGGTTAAAAAAAGGTAATAAATGACTATTTGCTCGTAAATTCCTACCATATAAATAAACTGAAACCCCCATTTTATGTCGTGTTTTTGTATTAAAGGTTTTATTTTTCTTACATCCGTTATTTTACAATACAAAATATATTTTCTTTATTCATTTTAATATTCATTTCAATGTGCATATTCCAAAAGTTTTTATTTTGTGAGAATGTTTAGTTTTAAAGTGGGGGCTCGTTTTACAATTTAGGCATAAATTTACGAGTAAAAAGTTGAATATTACTTTTTGTTGTTGTTATTTCTTTTCTTTTTGGCTTTAAAACATAATTACGGCCACAAAAGACCGTAATTATGTTTTAAAGCCAAAAAGAAAAGAAATAACAACAACAAAAAGTAATATTAACTTTTTACTCGTAAATTCTGTCATAAAATTGGTTTTTGGGCATTTTATGGTAGGAATTTACGAGTAAAAAGTTGAAGTGTAAAAACGAACCCCCACTTTAAAACTAAGCATTCTCACAAAAATAAAGATTTTAGAATATACACATTAGGAGTCCCCACAAACCGTTTAGGTCATCTTGAATAAAACGGAAATAGATATTTCCGAACTTTGTTTATAAAAAATCTCGTTAAAAAAAAAAAGATCGTACAGGGTTGTTACAAGAAAAATAGTTTAATTCAAAGATCAAATTATCCGATTGGGAAAAATTACATCGTTATCTTAAAAATAAAACAAACCTGCCCGTATTACATGCGAAAGGGTAATTTTCAGACCGTAATATAGACAGAAAAGTTACAAATTATTTCCCTTTTACGATCAACCAGTAAAAGTATGGATAATCACTAATTTAACTTTTGTCTTGTGCATATTCAATAACCGATTTTATTTGTTTTAAAGGATTTTTAGATATTCTTTTTTTTTTATCTTGAAATATTATCTAGAAATTTTTTTTGTGCGTTCGAAAGAAGAACATTTTAAAAAGTCCTGATGATTTTTTTAAAAATTCAGCTTAGGAAAATAATGAAAATTATCAACGAAAAACAATGTTTTTACTATTAACAAAAACTTGAAAAAATTTAATAGTAAAATGTCACCGTGAAATTGACGTTAAAAAAATGTCTTCGGTTTTGGTATTACTTTTTAAAATCGAAAATGAAATGAAAATTTGAATATTTTTCTAAGAGAAAACTGATAAAATAATCCTGTATACTTACTTTGTATTCTTAGAATACAAAGTAAGTATACAGGATTATTTTATCAGTAAGATAATTTTTTTCGCTATTAGAATAGTATTCTAATAGCGAAAAAAATTATTCTTATTTAACTTTTTTGAACAAAGAAAAACAACTTCGGTTGTTATTCAGAAGCGTCTCGTCTCGTCTCTTTGTAAAACGAATATGTCGGTTATGCCTTTCCATATATTCTAAGAACCAAAAATTACTATTCAACAATAAAAATAGAAATTCTTTTAAAAATATTAATCGAGCACGGATCGGACCAACTTTTAGTTCACCTGAATTCTAAAATTCATATTTTAAATATCCGTGCAATTTTTGATTTTTTCCACAGAAAAAAAAAAAAAATTTAATTTATTTCACGCAGAAAATAAAAATATTTAATCACACAAAAGATTGAAAATCTCGTAAAAATTAATTTCTTAAAAAAAATTTTTTTTTTTTTTGACAATTTAATAGAATATAGTACATACCAATTACATAAACAAAAAAAGTTTTCAAATATTTAATATTATGACATTTTTTGCACTTTTTATTTCCGATTTAATTATTTTTTTTCTCAAAAACTACAGACCTCGTACATTCATACAATTTCATTGAATAAGTTATTCACCTCTTATCTTGATGAAAAAAAAGTACCAAAATTTTTTTTCCACCGTCATTTTTTTTTATCTCATAAAAAAATAGGGGGTGATAGACCTCGTAAAAAAATATTTCCCCTAATACATTTTAGAAAAAAACTATTTCAGATGTATTTACATCCAATGATAAACATTTATGAAATTTTCGGGAAAATCGGCCATTAATTGATTTTTCATAGAATATTTTTAAAATCCTCTTATCGTAACTTGTTTTTAGCTACGTTAAATTTCAGTTGATTTAACAGTGCAAAATGAAAACATTGTTTTTCAATCATAATTTTCATTATTTTCGTATGCTGATAAAAATTTTTAAAAATCATCAGGAGTTTGTTTAATGTTTTTTTCTTCAAATGGAAAAAACTTTTCAAGAAAATATTAATTTTCTGCAAGTTTCATTGTGTTAAATGTAGGGGAGGGGGGGTTAAATTGCACAGGGTCAAATTGGTGGTACCTAATACACATTGAAGTGAATATTAAAATAAATAAAGGAAATATATATTTAGTATTGTAACATAACGGGTGCAAGAAAATAAAATATTTATTGCAAAAACACGGACATAAAATGGGGGTTCAGTTTATTTTATGGTACGAATTTACGAGCAAATAGTCCTTTATTACCTAAAAAAGGATCAAATCCTGAAGAACATATAAGAATTAAAAAAAATAAAAATTCAATCCGTGAAAAAGTGATTTGAAAATTCAGAAGTTATTATCTGAAAACTCAAAAAATACTTTATATATCCTGTTTTTTGTTTTTTTTATTGGCGGGGCTGTAGTTTTAAAACAATATTTTTCTTTGAATTGATGAAGAAAAAAGTATTTTTTCTGATTCAATTGGCCTACTTTAATTCACTTAAAAAATCAAGAGTGAATTTTAACATCTGGAAGGTGGCATGTTGAAGTGGTGAGGGGACTTTTGTTCATTTGAAGAAAAATTTTTCCAGACCCTAATTTTTACATTTCCTGAATAATCAAATTCTGATGAACATTTACAAAGTAAAGAAAATAAAAAATATAAATTCAATACCCGAAAAAAGTAATTTTGAAAATTAAAAATTTATTTTCTTAAAACATGAAAAAATAATTTACATATTTTAAAATAGGTACAAGTGATAACCTACTCGATTTCACATGAGGATCTTCAGGTTAAATCCACTGGATTAATCAAGATGTTGATTAATTGTAGTCAATTATTATATTTTTCAGTTATTGTTCTATTGTTAGAATCCAGGGTGAGTCCTACAGTCGTAGCAGGTTCAGGATTCTAAAGGTTAAGAATTTAAGGCACAGCCTATCATTTTTAGCAAGTAGTATAGTGTAGTTAAAATACGGTAAACAGAGGAAATCACGCTAAGTTCATAGTTTGATTGGCAACAGCCGTGAAACCAGGGTCATCTGGCCGGGAGACTCTCATTAGCTTAGAGCATTATTCCAGTGGGTACGAAAAGCGTCCATTCAAATTTTGATTATTTTTTTCTTTTGTAATAAATATATTATTATATTTTCGTTTCTTTATTTCAGATTATTATCATTACCTTTCATCATGTCGAAAAACTAATCACATATTTAATTAGATTTAGAGAGTGAAATGTATATGATCTTTTGATAAAACTGTAGTATGGATCACATTCTATGTTTTTGAACAAAAGTATAAATTGTAGGGGTGCGAGGTCAAAGCAAAAACCTTTTAAGGGTGCGAGAATAGAAAAGAGTTGGCAACCACTGGCTTAGAGAGTCAAGTGACCAGGCGACACCAGGAAAGTAGAATTATAATTTAGTGGATTTAAGACTTGAAGCAGTTTAGGACCAGATGTGTCTTCGGTCTCCATGGACCATCCCACGCGCAGGCTGGTTAAGAATGTTTCCGTGTCCTTACATGACAACAAAAGCAAGATAGAATCCACGGAGACAGACAGACCTTCCAGAACACTTACCGAGAAATCCATGCTACAGGTAGTGGAAGCGATGGTAGTAGTTGTAGTTGAGGAGTCGAAGGGAAAAGATGGACAACAGAGAAATTAATGAAGAAACAACCCGTTTAATGAATAGAATCTCAGAAACAGAAATATGGGTCGTGATGTTTTATAGGAAGATTTGTTTATTTTGATTAGCAGTTTCGAATTAGAGTCTGGGCATTTAGTTGGTTTTTTTTTGTTTTTGTTTTTTGTTTTTTTGTTTGTTTTTGTTTTTTTAGCTTTCAATGTTGTTTAAATACGTGTAAAATCTACAATGAACCATGTATTATAAATAAGATTTTTTTTTCTAATTGCTCTCTCTCTCTCTCTCTCTCTCTCTCTCTCTCTCTCTCTCTCTCTCTCTCTCAGATCGGGCCCTTCTTTTATATTCTATCTTTTTTCTCTATATACATCCCTTTCTTCTTATTTTCCTCTCTCTCTCTCTCTCTCTCTCTCTCTCTCTCTCTCTCTCTCTCTCTCTATCGCTTCGTTCTTTCTTTTCTCATTAGTCTCTTTTTCTTTTGTTATTCATTAATATGGATCATCTTTTTATTTTTTTCTATTTATCTTCTTTAATGTGTCTCTTCTATTTCTTTTTTTTTCTGTTTATCAAAAATGACTTCTTTCTTTCTTTCTTTCTTTCACTGTTGACTCTTATTCTCTAATTCTTCTCATCCGCCATCTTTCTTTTTCCTTCCTTTCTTTCTTTCCTACTCTATTGATTGTGTATTGACTAGAATTAATCATCTTCATTAACCCTGAAGATCTTCGTGGTGAAACTCGAGTAGGTTATCACTTGTACCCATTTTAAAATAAATTTGCTCTACTAATGTATTGAGCACTTTTTTTATTTATTATATCGCTGCTTTACCTTATGAATTTCACATCAAACCATCGTGACTATATTCACCGGTATGTCATCTCCATTAATCCAGTGGATTTAACCCTGAAGATCTTCGTGGTGAAACTCGAGTAGGTTATCACTTGTACCCATTTTAAAAAAATTTGCTCTACTAATGTATTGAGCACTTTTTTTATTTGTTATATCGCTGCTTTACCTTTATGAATTTCACATCAACCATCGTGACTATATTCACCGGTAAGTCATCTTTTCCATAATAAAAATAATTTACATAGCAAGTTTTTTTTTTTCTATTTTTAGTGTTAAACAATATTTTGCTTTTTGAATGGATGAAAAAAAAATTTTTTTTTTTTCGATTCAATTGGCCTACTTTCATTCACTTAAAAAATCAATAATGAATTTTAAACATCTGGAAGGTGGCATGTTGAAGATGATATTTAAACCAGAAACAGCTTTAATTTATCTTATCATTAGATCTTAAATTATTACTAAGAATAGTTCTTTTACTGGATGTGCTAGATCTTGACATGACCAGCCAATTGGCTGGTCATGTCAAGATCTAGCCCTACTTAGGGTAGATGGGAAGTTGGAGAGACCCTCAACTTCCATCTAGCCTAAGTAAGGGCCAAAGTGATTGTTGCAGGTCATCAACCATTCGGCCACTAAGAGGGTGCTAGATCTTGACATGACCAGCCAATTGATCAAAGGGTCTCTCCAACTTCCCATCTAGCCCAAGTAAGGGCCAAAGTGGATTGTTGGCAGGTCATCGACCATCGGCCACTAAGAGTGCTAGATCTTGACATGACCAGCCAATTGATCAGAGGGTCTCTCCACTTCCCATCTAGCTAAGTAAGGGCAAAGTGATTGTTGCAGGTCATCGACCTTCGGCCACTAAGAGGTGCTAGATCTGACATGACCAGCCAATTGATCAGAGGGTCTCTCCAACTTCCCATCTAGCCTAAGTAAGGGCCAAAGTGGATTGTTGCAGGTCATCGACCATTCGGCCACTAAGAGGTGCTAGATCTTGACATGACCAGCCAATTGATCAGAGGGTCCTCTCCAACTTCCCATCTAGCCTAAGTAAGGGCCAAAGTGGATTGTTGCAGGTCATCGACCATTCAGCCACTAAGAGGTGCTAGATCTTGACATGACCAGCCAATTGATCAGAGGGTCTCTCAAACTTCCCATCTAGCCTAAGTAAGGGCCAAAGTGGATTGTTGCAGGTCATCGACCATTCGGCCACTAAAAAGTGCTAGATCTTGACATGACCATCCAATTGATTCCATTCTTAAGAGACCCAATCTTAAAATATTTTTTTTTTAATCAGTTCAGAATGTAAGGGTTAAAAAAAAATTAAATCCTGAAGACCATATGTTAAGATTTTTATAAGTTCATATTTCTATTAATAAATATATTTGATGTGACATCAGCAGGAGCTCAAACTCGCGCCCACTTCTACCAAGGTTTGTTCCCGCTTTTTTAACTTGTAAAAATTAATCAAAAAACATTGTTGAGTTTACCTCGTGTGTGTCCACCGCCTCACCTTAACTTGTACTTATTGTAAATTCTGTTATTTCACGCATTATTTCCATTATGCAACACTCTGCTGAATATCCAACCTCAACATCACATTAAATATTAACAGAAATACTGGGGTGTATCAGTATCTCAGTCATAAAGGAAGGAGACAGGGCAAATTATAGTTTATTAATGGGTTAACAGTTTTATTTTGGGATAGTATTTAATGTGTGTGTGTAATTCTTGTGCAAGTGTCTTTAAGGGTTTGCCAGAGAATTTCTACTGGCGGGATTATAAAGGTTATACAAGAGATTTGTTGTGCACTTATCTTGTTGTCTCGGTGTTGTCTGCCTGTTGGAGTTGACGTCTTTCTCTAGCGTGCCGACTCTGGTCTTCTGCTAGTGCTGCAGTATTGGTTCTGCTGATTCAGGGTTCTATGCTCTCTGTGCCCTATTGTCCGGACTTCCGGGTGGGCAGATAACCCAATTCCAACAATATATTTAATAAATATATTTAATAAATTACCACATTCTCTTCCACCTTGTGTGTCCATCTACAACACCTTATCTTGTACCTATTGTAAATTCCGTTATTTCACGCATTATTTCCATTATCCAACACTCTGATGAATATCCAACCTCAACAGATTATGGCTCCCAGTGTGGCCTTGTGTGCCCATCTCCTCACCTCATCTTTTTACCTATTGTAAATTCCGTTATTTCACGCGTTATTTCCATTATGCAACACTTTGAATATTCAACCTCAACAACATATAAAAATTAAAAGAAAGAAAAATCCAATACCTGTAAAATGTGATTTAAAATTCAAAGTTATTAACTGAAAACTCAAAAATAATCTATGCAGCATGTTCTTTTTATTTTATTTTATTTTTCTAGTTTTTAAAAAACAAATATTTTTCTTTGAATTGATGAAAAACAATACTTTTTTTTAATTCAATTGAGTCTATTTTCATTCACTTAAAAATTCAACAAGTTTTAAAAACAATATTTTTCTTTGAATTGATGAAAAACAATTTTTTTTATTCATTGGTCTATTTTCATTCACTTAAAAATTCAACAGTGAATTTTAAACATCTGGATGGAGCCATAATGTATTAAATATTTTTTTTACCATAAATCAAAAGATTATTTATCAAAAAATGTGGTTTAAAAATGCACAATGTTGCACAAAATATTTTCTGAGATTTTTATATGTTTTCAGAATTATCACTGACGAATGTTTCGTTTGGTTTATAGAGAACTTAACGTGATAAGTACAAATATGAGTTTATTTTTCCTTTATTTCAAAATATCCAGATATTTATTCTGGGAACAGCAACAACTATTGTATTGAATAATAAAGGTATTTTAGTGTTGTTAGGAAAATGCTTAAATATAATAGATATGTACATTAAGGACTCAACAAAGATTTTGAACAAATAATAGTTAAAAACAACATACACATTCACAAAAAATGTAACACAAAAAAAAAAAAAATAGAACATCAAATTCAATCTCACCAGATAACTCAGGCAATAAATTAAATATAAATTGTTGGATATTGTGTTTTTCAAAGCACAGAATAGGAAAATGCTTAAATATAATAGATATGTTACAATAAGAGACACAACAAAGATTTTGACATTTAATTCTTTATGAAGTATCTTAAAGTAAATCAGGCTTTGTTGGATATTGTGTTTTCAAAGCACAGAATAGGGAAATGCTTAAATATAAATAGATATGTACATAAGAGACACAACAAAGATTTTTGACATTTAATTCTTTATGAAGTATCTTAAAGTGAAATCAGGCTGTTGATATTGTGGTTTTTAAAGCACAGAATAGGGAAATGCTTAAATATAATAGATATGTACATAAGAGACACAACAAAAGATTTTGAACATTTAATTCTTTATGAAGTATCTTAGAGTGAAATCAGGGCTTGTTGGATATTGTGTTTTCAAAGCACAGAATAGGGAAATGCTTAAATATAATAGATATGTACAAAGAGAGACACAACAAAGATTTTGACATTTAATTCTTTATGAAGTATCTTAAAGTGAAATCAGGCTTTTGGATATTGTGTTTTTAAAGCACAGAAAGGGAAATGCTTAAATATAATAGATATGTACATAAGAGACACAACAAAGATTTTGACATTTAATTCTTTATGAAGTATCTTAGAGTGAAATCAGGCTTGTTGGATATTGTGTTTTTCAAAGCACAGAATAGGGAAATGCTTAAATATAATAGATATGTATATAAGAGACACAACAAAGATTTTGACATTTAATTCTTTATGAAGTATCTTAAAGTGAAATCAGGCTTGTTGGATATTGTGTTTTTTAAAGCACAGAATAGGGAAATGCTTAATATAATAGATATGTACATAAGAGACACAACAAAGATTTTGACATTTAATTCTTTATGAAGTATCTTAAAGTGAAATCAGGCTTGTTGGATATTGTGTTTTTAAAGCACAGAATAGGGAAATGCTTAATATAATAGATATGTACATAAAGAGACACAACAAAGATTTTGACATTTAATTCTTTATGAAGTATCTAAGAGTGAAATCAGGCTTGTTGGATATTGTGTTTTTCAAAGCACAGAATAGGGAAATGCTTAAATATAATAGATATGTACATAAGAGACACAACAAAAGATTTTGACATTTAATTCTTTATGAAGTATCTTAAAGTGAAATCAGGCTTGTTGGATATTGTGTTTTCAAAGCACAGAATAGGAAAATGCTTAAATATAATAGATATGTATCATAAGAGAACACAACAAAGATTTTGACATTTAATTCTTTATGAAGTATCTTAAAGTCAGATCAGGCTTGTTTGGATATTGTGTTTTCAAAGCACAGAATAGGGAAATGCTTAAATATAATGATATGTACATAAGAGACACAACAAAGATTTTGACATTTAATTCTTTATGAAGTATCTTAAAGTCAGATCAGGCTTGTTGGATATTGTGTTTTCAAAGCACAAAATATGAAAATGCTTAAATATAATAGATATGTACATAAGAGACACAACAAAGATTTTGACATTTAATTCTTTAATGAAGTATCTTAAAGTGAAATCAGGCTTGTTGGATATTGTGTTTTCAAAGCACAGAATAGGGAAATGCTTAAATATAATTAGATATGTACATAAGAGACACAACAAAGATTTTTGACATTTAATTCTTTATGAAGTATCTTAAAGTCAGATCAGGCTTGTTGGATATTGTGTTTTCAAAGCACAAAATATGAAAATGCTTAAATATAATAGATATGTACATAAGAGACACAACAAAGATTTTGACATTTAATTCTTTAATGAAGTATCTTAAAGTGAAATCAGGCTTGTTGGATATTGTGTTTTCAAAGCAAGAATAGGGAAATGCTTAAATATAATAGATATGTACATAAGAGACACAACAAAGATTTTGACATTTAATTCTTTATGAAGTATCTTAAAGTCAGATCAGGCTTGTTGGATATTGTGTTTTCAAAGCACAAAATAGGAAAAGGCTTAAATATAATAGATATGTACATTAAGGACTCAAACAAAGATTTTGAACAAAATGATAGTTAAAACCAACAAACACAGTCACTCAAAAAATGTACACAAAAAAATTTAGAACATCAAATTCAATCTCACCAGATAACTCAGCAATAAATTAAAATTCAATTTCCTATAAAATATTAATAAGTACCATTGCATTTCTTATCATAACTTTATTACACAAGGAAAAATATCATATATAAGTGAATAGGTATATATTCTAGGCAAAACAAAACATTATGTTTATAAAGTTCCCAAAAATTCACACTGGATTGTCCAATTGGATACATAGCCTAGTGGATAAAGGAGTTAGGTTAAGTTCTAAGTGATAGTTATCTTGAGACTTCAGGTTCAATCCTGGTCAGGGGCAGCACTAACAGAATAATAAACACAGCTCAACTGTATCCCAGCTATGGTTAAACGGAATGAATAAGAATACCCCTGTGGACCGAATAAAGGGTTAGGTTCAAAGTTCCGTAAATGGCTCCGATTATGATAAGAAGGTTCTCAAGTCTGACAAGAAATACCCGAAGAAGGACAGTGGCACATCGGCTGAAACATTGTACAGATAACAATGAAGATGAGGACAATAGTCCGAATAATACAAATAATACTACTGTGACCTGATTCAGATTTTGAAAATAGAAAAAAGAAAGAAAGAAACAAAAACGGAAATGTAAATTCGCCGCGTGACCTCGGTCGGAGAACTGAAACAGATGGTAAGCCAGGATAAGGCTGACCATATCAGAAGTAAAAATCTCAAGTGGGTCAGAACTCCCAGAAGCGAGAATCGGCGGCAATGGAGACGGTCCTTTAAAGTGACCAGACTAAAGGCGGGACAAGATATCCAGAGGTCAATGCTGGAAGAAATTCAAGTGGCTTGGGGAGACCTCCCGTGGGGAAACACTTGAGTTACTGGTAAGGGCTGGAGATAGCTCTTTTGATATAACCAGATGATGTCGCTTGGAAGAAATTGACCATGTTTTCACTATATTTTCGTTATATGGCGGAGAAACGAAAGAGCAAGACAAACCCGCGTCCTCCCGCATGCAAAAACAGATGCGATTTAGGCACTGGATGGACATGAAGTGCCAGCATGTTTCGGTAAATACGTACATAAATAACTGTGAGTCAAGTGCTGGGCAGTCAGGAGTCAGCAATAGCAGGTTGACTGACACAAATGACTGAGTAAAAGAAATGTGATTTTGAAACTGCTAAAGATTATTTCGACTACAGTGACAGATTTTGCAGCTGCTAAACTAAAACAAAGAACGTGTTGACCAGCGGAAGGTTTGGCTTGCTGGAAACTGTGGGACTCGCTTGTTTTTGGCCCCCTTCCTCGGCAGGAGCTTGTTGATACAAACATCTATTTCCCACCCCTTCTATAAGCTATTTTTGGCCTTGGATAATATTCGCCTTGGATAATATTGCTTTGGATAATGGCGAAAGTGAAACTTGGCAGCGGCATTATAAAGCCCTTTAATGGTGAGGGAGATGTTGTGGCATGGCTTACCAAGGTAGAGCTGG
This sequence comes from Doryteuthis pealeii, assembly GCA_023376005.1. Classification (NCBI taxonomy): domain Eukaryota; kingdom Metazoa; phylum Mollusca; class Cephalopoda; order Myopsida; family Loliginidae; genus Doryteuthis; species Doryteuthis pealeii. The sequence goes on from CM042177.1 coordinate 56,556,113, forward strand.
TGGCGAAACTCCAGAAAGTTGATGATGTGGCAAGTTTTTTGCCCTTGTTTTTTGGAGGGAGATGCCTTCCAATGTATTTGGGAAATGGACGAGGATCCCAAGACTGATATTGCCCTTATCAAATCTCGTTGAAAGAGGCTTTTTCAGACGGGGAGTTTTCTGCCTACACTAAGTTGAAAAATGACTAGGTGGAACAGGAGAAAGCGTGGACGTTTATGCCAGCAAGATATGACAACTTGCAGGAAGGCAGGATTCTCTGGGCATGGTCTGAGAACGGTGATGAAGCTGGCATTTGTGACAGGGTTCCCCGAACGACATTTCAAAGGAGCTGCAACAGGTCCCAGTCATTGAAAAATTGACCATGGGACAGTTGCTAACGCGGGCAGATCTGAACACAGCGNCTTTTTTTTTATTTTTGCGGAGAAAAGTAGAGATGCAACCCCCTGCACGATAGAGAGCCATCATTCCCTTGTGAGTGTGTGGTTCACACTTTCCAACAAAATCACATTTGAAAAAGCATATGAGAACACACGTTGGTGAGAAGCCACATTCATGTGAGGTGTGTGACTATTCTTTTCCCCTGTAAATCACAATTGAGGATACATATGCGAATACACACACGAGAGAAGCCATATTCTTGTGAAGTGTGTGGTTCTTCATTTTCGCAAAATCTAATTTGAAGAGGCATATGGGAACACATGTTGATGAGATGCCACATTCGTGTGAGGTATGTGACTCTTCTTTTTTCTGTAAATCACAATTGAGGATACATATGCGAACACACACAGGTGAGAAGCCACATTCTTGTGAAGTGTGTGGCTCTTCGTTTTCTCAGAAAGGAAGTTTACTGAGACATATGCATACACACACTGGAGAGAAGCCATATTCTTGTGAATTCTGCGGGTCTTCATTTTCACAAAAAAATATTTTAGTGAAACATATACGTACACACTCTGGAGAGAAGCCATATTCTTGTGAAGTGTGTGGCTCTTTGTTTTCGCTAAAAGGAAATTTGGTGATTCATATGCATACACACACAGGAGAGAAGCCACATTCTTGTGAAGTGTGTGGCTCTTCGTTTTCACAAAAAGGAAGTTTAGTGAAACATATACGTACACACTTTGGAGAGAAGCCACATTCTTGTGAAGTTTGTGGTTATTCATTTTCGCAAAAATCACATTTGAAGAAGCATATGAGAACACACATTGAGGAGAAGCCACATTCATGTTAGGTTTGTGGCTCTTCTTTTTCATGTAAACCAAATTTGAGGATACATATGCGAACACACACAGGTGAGAAGCCACATTCTTGTGGAGTATGTGGCTCTTCTTTTTCATGTAATTCTCATTTGGTGAGGCACATGTGAACACACGGAGGAGAGAGGCAGGTTAAAGATTCCAGCCTTGGAAATTACCCCAAGAAAGTGTAAAAAAAAAAAAGTAACTCATTTCAGCAACTTTAAAACCCCAGGAATTGACAATATACCAAAATTTCTGTTTGAAAAAGCTGGCAGAACTCCACAACACTATGCAAGGCATTCACCACAATCCTTAAGGGTGATGAAGAGCCAACTGAATGACTCACAATTGGAAATACATCCCTCCTACCCAAGAATCAAGAGACACATCTAGCCAATAAATACAGACCAATGTGCTGCCATACAACAACACACAAGTTGATTAACTTGAAAATGAACAGAAAGGATGTGTGATTGCCAGAAGAGATAAAGAAACTTATTTATGATGTGGATCGATTATAAAAAAAAGCATTTGACAGTGTGCCCTACTCCTGGATATTCCAATGTTTGGAATTATACAATGTCCATGAAGACATAAGATTATTCCTCCAGAAACAAATGGCCAGATGGCAAACAACAATAACATTGAATCACTTGGAAGGAAAAATATAGACCCAAACATTAGGATCCAACGAGGTATTTTTCAGAGAGATAGCCTATCACCTCTTCTTTTCTTTCTAATTATGGATCCACTTAGCAAAGTCCTTAAATGCTGCAAAGCTGGACACAACCTCAGTAAAGGCAGAAAGAAAGAAGAGAATAAAATAGTTGTTAAACCTTCGGCCGACTGGACGCCTTCTGAATGTCTTTTACTGCATTAGCTTACTTGCATTTGCTGTAGTTTTTATCTTTCCAACTTTTTTGGGACTGGACTATTTCTTTGGCCGTCATCTTGTGTCATCTGCTATCTAAACTTAGGATGTCTACTCATTGTGTCCATTACAAAGGTGCCACTGGAGGACCCTCCATCAAAAAGGATACAACAAAGAAAGCGAGGAACAAACAAAACTAGACAAAGTCAGGTGAACAGCCAAAAATGGTCAGAGATGAGGTATAGGACTTCATTCATACTCTCCTATTATGTACTTCTGATGCCCCTCCCCGTTCCTGTCAGAACTTCTGCTAAAGTTGACCTCTACTGGTAAGGTCCTGGGTCCCAACAGATCTGGTGGACTGCTCGATTCTAACTGCTTCGTCCGTTCTCCAACAACTAAGTGTCTAACTTTTCAAAAATTCCACTACCCCTGCCAATTCTCATCCAAGCCTCATTCTCTGAGATTTCATACATGACTTTAAAATCCTTTGTTCTAAAATCTGGTCAAACTTTATTGCTGTTTTGACCTCTCAACTGACTTCCAATGTGGTCTGTTTATATCTGATTCCTATCTATCTTGTATCTATTTAAAGACAGACCAAGTTGTCTATTTTTATGAATATATATATATATATATACCCACAGATAATGTATACACATACACATGTTGGGATTATCTTCCCTTTTGACTGGAAGAGTTATCTTCCCGCTGGTTTCCAAACCCGCCACCAGGGGACCTCTGGTATTTAAGCGCGGGTTTTGAAACTCCCTGTCTCTTTTTCTACATCTTCTTGAACTGGTAACATGGGTTAGACACATTTGTGTCTACACCGCACCCTGTGGAGGCCTCTATTCCCCACATACGGACTAAGTTAGTAAGTGGGGTGGAGCTTTTGTCCCTCCCATAGATGTGCAACTCTTTTCTATTCCTTTCCGATGATTATTCTATGAGGCCATTGGTCCAGAGTTTCTATTGGCTGGCCACTCAGAGCCATATGTTCAGGGGTCTGGATCCCCATGAAGGGAACAGTGCAGATTAAAAGCTGATTCCATTGCCAGGACACTCAAAGACCTTGCTGCTTCTACGCCACTGTTGACAAAGGGATTTTGAAAAGGTCAATTGTAAATTTTGATTTGGATAAAAAATGTCAGCTAAGTACGAACTTATGGAAGAGGACGACTAAACACAATAATAAGAATATCATCAAGTGTTTCACCAATCAAAGAAAAGTGGGATGGATCTTTTTTCCCCCCGAGACGTGCAGCCTAGGCCATAGATTTGCTTGGTTGTTCAATCAAACAGGATATGAAGGGGGCTTTTCTACTCCTTCTCGATGATTGTGTTATGAGGCCATTGTTCTGGAGTTTCTATTGGTTGGCCAGTTATAGCCGTATATTCGGGGGGGTCTAGACCCCCATAAATGGAACAGAGTAGATCAAAACCTGGTTCTGTAGCCAGGAGACTCAAAGCACTTGATGTTTCGCCACCGCTTTATTTTGTCATTGTGTTATGAAAGAGGGAGAGAAATTTCTTCATTGATTTTTACACCTCTCTGTTCTGACTACCATATTTTAGTCAGTAGAAGTCAACACTCCACCTTAAGACTTCTTCTTCCATGGTAATAAAACTTTATGTCACCCCAGAGGGGAGTGAATATTTTTGCAAAGAAAAAAGTGCTTTTTATTACTTATCTTTTTATTTGCTGTATTGTAAATTTTGTATTTATCATTGCATGTTATTTTTTTTACTATTTTGTGTTACTCAAATTAATTGTTATATTCTCAATGTAAAAGGACTGTTTTGCAGGTCAAAAAATTCTGTTATTAGTTAATAAATTTTTTAATCTTACAGAACAGTATTATAAAAAAGAAGAAATGAATTGACAACTTGGGTTTCCTGTGACCATTTTAAGATTGTCAAAGAAAAGACTTAATGTAGATATTCATGAGACTGAATATTACAAGGGGTGGATATCAGATTGAATTTTACTTTCAATCTGTGGATTGGAGAAGATAAGAACATTTAATTATCTACACTTTATAGAAACTTTTTTTGTAATTTTTAATATTTTTTTATTTATTTTATTTGGGTCTGACTTCTGATTTAGGTCGGAAAATTAAAATGGAAAGTTTTTTGGTGGTACCCAATGACAGTTTAACTACAGTCTATGAATTAACATTTTGCAAATTTTAAGATTTTCAAAGAAAAGAGTTTCTCTATTTGAAGAAACATGGACAGATCCCATAATAATAAACTTTTATAGTTTTATAAAAAAACTGAATTGACAACCTGGGTTTCCTGTGACCATTTTAAGATTTTCAAAGAAAGAGTTTTCTCTATTTGAAGAAACATGGACAGATCCCATAATAATAAACTTTTATAGTTTATAAAAAAGAACTGAATTGACAACCTGGGTTTCCTGTGACCATTTTAAGATTTTCAAAGAAAAGAGTTTCTCTATTTGAAGAAACATGGACAGATCCCATAATAATAAACTTTTATAGTTTATAAAAAAGAACTGAATTGACAACCTGGGTTTCCTGTGACTATTTTAAGATTTTCAAAGAAAAGAGTTTCTCTATTTGAAGAAACATGGACAGATCCCATAATAATAAACTTTTATAGTTTATAAAAAAGAACTGAATTGACAACCTGGGTTTCCTGTGACCATTTTAAGATTTTCAAAGAAAAGAGTTTCTCTATTTGAAGAAACATGGACAGATCCCATAATAATAAACTTTTATAGTTTATAAAAAAGAACTGAATTGACAACCTGGGTTTCCTGTGACCATTTTAAGATTTTCAAAGAAAAGAGTTTCTCTATTTGAAGAAACATGGACAGATCCCATAATAATAAACTTTTATAGTTTATAAAAAGAACTGAATTGACAACCTGGGTTTCCTGTGACCATTTTAAGATTTTCAAAGAAAAGAGTTTCTCTATTTGAAGAAACATGGACAGATCCCATAATAATAAACTTTTATAGTTTATAAAAAAGAACTGAATTGACAACCTGGGTTTCCTGTGACCATTTTAAGATTTTCAAAGAAAAGAGTTTCTCTATTTGAAGAAACATGGACAGATCCCATAATAATAAACTTTTATAGTTTATAAAAAAGAACTGAATTGACAACCTGGGTTTCCTGTGACCATTTTAAGATTTTCAAAGAAAAGAGTTTCTCTATTTGAAGAAACATGGACAGATCCCATAATAATAAACTTTTATAGTTTATAAAAAAGAACTGAATTGACAACCTGGGTTTCCTGTGACCATTTTAAGATTTTCAAAGAAAAGAGTTTCTCTATTTGAAGAAACATGGACAGATCCCATAATAATAAACTTTTATAGTTTATAAAAAAGAACTGAATTGACAACCTGGGTTTCCTGTGACCATTTTAAGATTTTCAAAGAAAAGAGTTTCTCTATTTGAAGAAACATGGACAGATCCCATAATAATAAACTTTTATAGTTTATAAAAAAGAACTGAATTGACAACCTGGGTTTCCTGTGACCATTTTAAGATTTTCAAAGAAAAGAGTTTCTCTATTTGAAGAAACATGGACAGATCCCATAATAATAAACTTTTATAGTTTATAAAAAAGAACTGAATTGACAACCTGGGTTTCCTGTGACCATTTTAAGATTTTCAAAGAAAAGAGTTTCTCTATTTGAAGAAACATGGACAGATCCCATAATAATAAACTTTTATAGTTTATAAAAAAGAACTGAATTGACAACCTGGGTTTCCTGTGACCATTTTAAGATTTTCAAAGAAAAGAGTTTCTCTATTTGAAGAAACATGGACAGATCCCATAATAATAAACTTTTATAGTTTATAAAAAGAACTGAATTGACAACCTGGGTTTCCTGTGACCATTTTAAGATTTTCAAAGAAAAGAGTTTCTCTATTTGAAGAAACATGGACAGATCCCATAATAATAAACTTTTATAGTTTATAAAAAAGAACTGAATTGACAACCTGGGTTTCCTGTGACCATTTTAAGATTTTCAAAGAAAAGAGTTTCTCTATTTGAAGAAACATGGACAGATCCCATAATAATAAACTTTTATAGTTTATAAAAAAGAACTGAATTGACAACCTGGGTTTCCTGTGACCATTTTAAGATTTTCAAAGAAAAGAGTTTCTCTATTTGAAGAAACATGGACAGATCCCATAATAATAAACTTTTATAGTTTATAAAAAAGAACTGAATTGACAACCTGGGTTTCCTGTGACCATTTTAAGATTTTCAAAGAAAAGAGTTTCTCTATTTGAAGAAACATGGACAGATCCCATAATAATAAACTTTTATAGTTTATAAAAAAGAACTGAATTGACAACCTGGGTTTCCTGTGACCATTTTAAGATTTTCAAAGAAAAGAGTTTCTCTATTTGAAGAAACATGGACAGATCCCATAATAATAAACTTTTATAGTTTATAAAAAAGAACTGAATTGACAACCTGGGTTCCTGTGACCATTTTAAGATTTTCAAAGAAAAGAGTTTCTCTATTTGAAGAAACATGGACAGATCCCATAATAATAAACTTTTATAGTTTATAAAAAAGAACTGAATTGACAACCTGGGTTTCCTGTGACCATTTTAAGATTTTCAAAGAAAAGAGTTTCTCTATTTGAAGAAACATGGACAGATCCCATAATAATAAACTTTTATAGTTTATAAAAAAGAACTGAATTGACAACCTGGGTTTCCTGTGACCATTTTAAGATTTTCAAAGAAAAGAGTTTCTCTATTTGAAGAAACATGGACAGATCCCATAATAATAAACTTTATAGTTTATAAAAAAGAACTGAATTGACAACCTGGGTTTCCTGTGACCATTTTAAGATTTTCAAAGAAAAGAGTTTCTCTATTTGAAGAAACATGGACAGATCCCATAATAATAAACTTTTATAGTTTATAAAAAAGAACTGAATTGACAACCTGGGTTTCCTGTGACCATTTTAAGATTTTCAAAGAAAAGAGTTTCTCTATTTGAAGAAACATGGACAGATCCCATAATAATAAACTTTTATAGTTTATAAAAAAGAACTGAATTGACAACCTGGGTTTCCTGTGACCATTTTAAGATTTTCAAAGAAAAGAGTTTCTCTATTTGAAGAAACATGGACAGATCCCATAATAATAAACTTTTATAGTTTATAAAAAAGAACTGAATTGACAACCTGGGTTTCCTGTGACCATTTTAATTTTCAAAGAAAAGAGTTTCTCTATTTGAAGAAACATGGACAGATCCCATAATAATAAACTTTTATAGTTTATAAAAAAGAACTGAATTGACAACCTGGGTTTCCTGTGACCATTTTAAGATTTTCAAAGAAAAGAGTTTCTCTATTTGAAGAAACATGGACAGATCCCATAATAATAAACTTTTATAGTTTATAAAAAAGAACTGAATTGACAACCTGGGTTTCCTGTGACCATTTTAAGATTTTCAAAGAAAAGAGTTTCTCTATTTGAAGAAACATGGACAGATCCCATAATAATAAACTTTTATAGTTTATAAAAAAGAACTGAATTGACAACCTGGGTTTCCTGTGACCATTTTAAGATTTTCAAAGAAAAGAGTTTCTCTATTTGAAGAAACATGGACAGATCCCATAATAATAAACTTTTATAGTTTATAAAAAAGAACTGAATTGACAACCTGGGTTTCCTGTGACCATTTTAAGATTTTCAAAGAAAAGAGTTTCTCTATTTGAAGAAACATGGACAGATCCCATAATAATAAACTTTTATAGTTTATAAAAAAGAACTGAATTGACAACCTGGGTTTCCTGTGACCATTTTAAGATTTTCAAAGAAAAGAGTTTCTCTATTTGAAGAAACATGGACAGATCCCATAATAATAAACTTTTATAGTTTATAAAAAAGAACTGAATTGACAACCTGGGTTTCCTGTGACCATTTTAAGATTTTCAAAGAAAAGAGTTTCTCTATTTGAAGAAACATGGACAGATCCCATAATAATAAACTTTTATAGTTTATAAAAAAAGAACTGAATTGACAACCTGGGTTTCCTGTGACCATTTTAAGATTTTCAAAGAAAAGAGTTTCTCTATTTGAAGAAACATGGACAGATCCCATAATAATAAACTTTTATAGTTTATAAAAAAGAACTGAATTGACAACCTGGGTTTCCTGTGACCATTTTAAGATTTTCAAAGAAAGAGTTTCTCTATTTGAAGAAACATGGACAGATCCCATAATAATAAACTTTTATAGTTTATAAAAAAGAACTGAATTGACAACCTGGGTTTCCTGTGACCATTTTAAGATTTTCAAAGAAAAGAGTTTCTCTATTTGAAGAAACATGGACAGATCCCATAATAATAAACTTTTATAGTTTATAAAAAAGAACTGAATTGACAACCTGGGTTTCCTGTGACCATTTTAAGATTTTCAAAGAAAAGAGTTTCTCTATTTGAAGAAACATGGACAGATCCCATAATAATAAACTTTTATAGTTTATAAAAAAGAAACTGAATTGACAACCTGGGTTTCCTGTGACCATTTTAAGATTTTCAAAGAAAAGAGTTTCTCTATTTGAAGAAACATGGACAGATCCATAATAATAAACTTTTATAGTTTATAAAAAAGAACTGAATTGACAACCTGGGTTTCCTGTGACAATTTTAAGATTTTCAAAGAAAAGAGTTTCTCTATTTGAAGAAACATGGACAGATCCCATAATAATAAACTTTTATAGTTTATAAAAAAGAACTGAATTGACAACCTGGGTTTCCTGTGACCATTTTAAGATTTTCAAAGAAAAGAGTTTCTCTATTTGAAGAAACATGGACAGATCCCATAATAATAAACTTTTATAGTTTATAAAAAAGAACTGAATTGACAACCTGGGTTTCCTGTGACATTTTAAGATTTTCAAAGAAAAGAGTTTCTCTATTTGAAGAAACATGGACAGATCCCATAATAATAAACTTTTATAGTTTATAAAAAAGAACTGAATTGACAACCTGGGTTTCCTGTGACCATTTTAAGATTTTCAAAGAAAAGAGTTTCTCTATTTGAAGAAACATGGACAGATCCCATAATAATAAACTTTTATAGTTTATAAAAAAGAACTGAATTGACAACCTGGGTTTCCTGTGACCATTTTAAGATTTTCAAAGAAAAGAGTTTCTCTATTTGAAGAAACATGGACAGATCCCATAATAATAAACTTTTATAGTTTTAAAAAAGAACTGAATTGACAACCTGGTTTCCTGTGACCATTTTAAGATTTTCAAAGAAAAGAGTTTCTCTATTTGAAGAAACATGGACAGATCCCATAATAATAAACTTTTATAGTTTATAAAAAAAGAACTGAATTGACAACCTGGGTTTCCTGTGACCATTTTAAGATTTTCAAAGAAAAGAGTTTCTCTATTTGAAGAAACATGGACAGATCCCATAATAATAAACTTTTATAGTTTATAAAAAAGAACTGAATTGACAACCTGGGTTTCCTGTGACCATTTTAAGATTTTCAAAGAAAAGAGTTTCTCTATTTGAAGAAACATGGACAGATCCCATAATAATAAACTTTTATAGTTTATAAAAAAGAACTGAATTGACAACCTGGGTTTCCTGTGACCATTTTAAGATTTTCAAAGAAAAGAGTTTCTCTATTTGAAGAAACATGGACAGATCCCATAATAATAAACTTTATAGTTTATAAAAAAGAACTGAATTGACAACCTGGGTTTCCTGTGACCATTTTAAGATTTTCAAAGAAAAGAGTTTCTCTATTTGAAGAAACATGGACAGATCCCATAATAATAAACTTTTATAGTTTATAAAAAAGAACTGAATTGACAACCTGGGTTTCCTGTGACCATTTTAAGATTTTCAAAGAAAAGAGTTTCTCTATTTGAAGAAACATGGACAGATCCCATAATAATAAACTTTTATAGTTTATAAAAAAGAACTGAATTGACAACCTGGGTTTCCTGTGACCATTTTAAGATTTTCAAAGAAAAGAGTTTCTCTATTTGAAGAAACATGGACAGATCCCATAATAATAAACTTTTATAGTTTATAAAAAAGAACTGAATTGACAACCTGGGTTTCCTGTGACCATTTTAAGATTTTCAAAGAAAAGAGTTTCTCTATTTGAAGAAACATGGACAGATCCCATAATAATAAACTTTTATAGTTTATAAAAAAGAACTGAATTGACAACCTGGGTTTCCTGTGACATTTTAAGATTTTCAAAGAAAAGAGTTTCTCTATTTGAAGAAACATGGACAGATCCATAATAATAAACTTTTATAGTTTATAAAAAAGAACTGAATTGACAACCTGGGTTTCCTGTGACCATTTTAAGATTTTCAAAGAAAAGAGTTTCTCTATTTGAAGAAACATGGACAGATCCCATAATAATAAACTTTTATAGTTTATAAAAAAGAACTGAATTGACAACCTGGGTTTCCTGTGACTATTTTAAGATTTTCAAAGAAAAGAGTTTCTCTATTTGAAGAACATGGACAGATCCCATAATAATAAACTTTTATAGTTTATAAAAAGAACTGAATTGACAACCTGGGTTTCCTGTGACCATTTTAAGATTTTCAAAGAAAAGAGTTTCTCTATTTGAAGAAACATGGACAGATCCCATAATAATAAACTTTTATAGTTTATAAAAAAGAACTGAATTGACAACCTGGGTTTCCTGTGACCATTTTAAGATTTTCAAAGAAAAGAGTTTCTCTATTTGAAGAAACATGGACAGATCCCATAATAATAAACTTTTATAGTTTATAAAAAAGAACTGAATTGACAACCTGGGTTTCCTGTGACCATTTTAAGATTTTCAAAGAAAAGAGTTTCTCTATTTGAAGAAACATGGACAGATCCCATAATAATAAACTTTTATAGTTTATAAAAAAGAACTGAATTGACAACCTGGGTTCCTGTGACCATTTTAAGATTTTCAAAGAAAAGAGTTTCTCTATTTGAAGAAACATGGACAGATCCCATAATAATAACTTTTATAGTTTATAAAAAAGAACTGAATTGACAACCTGGGTTTCCTGTGACCATTTTAAGATTTTCAAAGAAAAGAGTTTCTCTATTTGAAGAAACATGGACAGATCCCATAATAATAAACTTTTATAGTTTATAAAAAAGAACTGAATTGACAACCTGGTTTCCTGTGACCATTTTAAGATTTCAAAGAAAAGAGTTTCTCTATTTGAAGAAACATGGACAGATCCCATAATAATAAACTTTATAGTTTATAAAAAGAACTGAATTGACAACCTGGGTTTCCTGTGACCATTTTAAGATTTTCAAAGAAAAGAGTTTTCTCTATTTGAAGAAACATGGACAGATCCATAATAATAAACTTTTATAGTTTATAAAAAAGAACTGAATTGACAACCTGGGTTTCCTGTGACTATTTTAAGATTTTCAAAGAAAGAGTTTCTCTATTTGAAGAAACATGGATAGATCCATAATAATAACTTTTATAGTTTATTAAAAGAAATAAAAAAGGAACTGAATTGACAACCTGGGTTTCCTGTGACATTTTTAAGATTTTTCAAAGAAAAGAGTTTCTTATTTGAAGAAACATGGACAGATCCCAATAATAATAAACTTTTATAGTTTATAAAAAAGAACTGAATTGACAACCTGGGTTCCTGTGACATTTTAAGATTTGCAAAGAAAAGAGTTTCTCTATTTGAAGAAACATGGACAGATCCCATAATAATAAACTTTTATAGTTTATAAAAAAGAACTGAATTGACAACCTGGGTTTCCTGTGACATTTTAAGAATTTTCAAAGAAAAGTGTTTCTCTATTTGAAGAAACATGGACAGATCCCATAATAAATAACTTTTATAGTTATAAAAAAGAACTGAATTGACAACCTGGGTTTCCTGACTATTTTAAGATTTTCAAAGAAAAGAGTTTCTCTATTTGAAGAAACATGGACAGATCCCAATAATATAAACTTTTATAGTTTATAAAAAAGAACTGAATTGACAACCTGGGTTTCCTGTGACCATTTAAGATTTTCAAAGAAAAGAGTTTCTCTATTTGAAGAAACATGGACAGATCCCATAATAATAAATTTTATAGTTTATAAAAAAAACTGAATTGACAACCTGGTTCCTGTGACCATTTTAAGATTTTCAAAGAAAGAGTTTCTCTATTTGAAGAAACATGGACAGATCCCATAATAATAAACTTTATAGTTTAAAAAAGAACTGAATTGACAACCTGGGTTTCCTGTGTTTTTAAGATTTAGAGTATTCTCTATTTGAAGAAACATGGACAGATCCCATAATAAAAACTTTTATAGTTTATAAAAAGAACTGAATTGACAACTGGGTTTCCTGAATTTTAAGATTTTCAAAGAAAAGAGTTTCTCTATTGAAGAAACATGGACAGATCCCATAATAATAAACTTTTATAGTTTATAAAAAAAAGACTGAATTGACAACCTGGGTTCCTGTGACCATTTTAAGATTTTCAAAGAAAAGAGTTTCTCTATTTGAAGAAACATGGACAGATCCCATAATAATAAACTTTTATAGTTTATAAAAAAGAACTGAATTGACAACCTGGGTTTCCTGTGACCATTTTTTAAGATTTCAAAGAAAAGAGTTTCTCTATTTGAAGAAACATGGACAGATCCCAATAATAATAAACTTTTATAGTTTATAAAAAGAACTGAATTGACAACGCTGGGTTTCCTGTGACCATTTTAAGATTTTTCAAAGAAAAGAGTTTTCTATTTGAAGTAAGGGAACTCCCATAATAATAAACTTTTATAGTTTATAAAAAAGAACTGAATTGACAACCTGGGTTTCCTGTGACCATATTTAAGATTTTCAAAGAAAGAGTTTCTCTATTTGAAGAAACATGGACAGATCCATAATAATAAAACTTTTATAGTTTATAAAAAAGAACTGAATTGACAACCTGGGTTCCTGTGACCATTTTAAGATTTTCAAAAAATTTCTCTATTTGAAGAAACATGGACAGATCCCATAATAATAAACTTTTATAGTTTATAAAAAAAACTGAATTGCAACCTGGGTTTCCTGTGACCATTTTAAAGATTTTCAAAGAAAAGAGTTTCTCTATTTGAAGAACATGGAGACAGATCCCATAATAATAAACTTTTATAGTTTAAATAAAAAAGAAACTGAATTGACAACCTGGGTTTCCTGTGACCATTTTAAGATTTTCAAAAGAAAAGAGTTTTCTCTATTTGAAGAAACATGGACAGAATCATATATATATAATTTATAGTTTATAAAAAAGAACTGAATTGACAACCTGGGTTTCCTGTGACCAATTTAAGATTTTCAGAAGAAAAGATTTCTCTATTTGAAGAAACATGGACAGATCCATAATAATAAACTTTTATAGTTTATAAAAAAGAACTGAATTGACAACCTGGGTTTCCTGTGACAATTTTAAGATTTTCAAAGAAAAAGTTTCTCTATTTGAAGAAACATGGACAGATCCCATAATAATAAACTTTTTATATTTATAAAAAAGAACTGAATTGACAACTGGTTTCCTGTGACAATTTTAAGATTTTCAAAGAAAAGAGTTTCTCTATTTGAAGAAACATGGACAGATCCCATAATAATAAACTTTTAATAGTTTATAAAAAAGAACTGAATTGACAACCTGGGTTTCCCTGTGACCATTTTAAGATTTTGTCAAAGAAAAGAGTTTCTCTATTTGAGAAACATGGACAGATCCCATAATAATAAATTTTTATAGTTTATAAAAAAGAACTGAATTGACAACCTGGGTTCCTGTGACCATTTTAAGATTTTCAAAGAAAGAGTTTTCTCTATTTGAAGAAACATGGACAGATCCATAATAATAAACTTTATAGTTATAAAAAAGACTGAATTGACAACCTGGGTTTCCTGTGACCATTTTAAGATTTTCAAAGAAAAGAGTTTCTCTATTTGAAGAAACATGGACAGATCCCATAATAATAAACTTTTATAGTTATAAAAAAGAATAGAATTGACAACCTGGGTTTCCTGTGACTATTTTAAGATTTCAAGAAATTTTTCTCTATTTGAAGAAACATGGACAATCCCATAATAATAAACTTTTATAGTTTATAAAATGAAGATTAGCAACCTGGGTTTCCTGTGACCAATTTTAAGATTTCAAAAGAAAAGAGTTTCTCTATTTGAAGAAACATGGACAGATCCCCATAATAATAAACTTTTATAGTTTATAAAAAAGAACTGAATTGACAACCTGGGTTTCCTGTGACCATTTTAAGATTTTCAAAAGAAAAGAGTTTCTCTATTTGAAGAAACATGGACAGATCCCATAATAATAAACTTTTATAGTTTATAAAAAAGAACTGAATTGACAACCTGGGTTTCCTGTGACCATTTTAAGATTTCAAAGAAAAGAGTTTCTCTATTTGAAGAAACATGACAGATCCCCATAATAATAACCTTTTATAGTTTATAAAAAAGAAACTGGAATTGACAACCTGGGTTCCTGTGACCATTTTAAGATTTTCAAAGAAAAGAGTTTCTCTATTTGAAGAAACATGGACAGATCCCATATAATAAACTTTTATAGTTTATATAAAAAAGAACTGAATTGACAACCCTGGGTTTCCTGTGACCATTTTAAGATTTTCAAAGAAAAGAGTTTCTCTATTTGAAGAAACATGGACAGATCCCTAATAAATAAACTTTTTATAGTTTATAAAAAGAAACTGAATTGACAACCTGGGTTTCCTGTGACATTTTAAGATTTTCAAAGAAAAGAAATTTCTCTATTTGAAGAACATGGACAGATCCATAATAATAACTTTTATAGTTTATAAAAAAGAACTGAATTGACAACCTGGGTTTCCTGTGACATTTTAAGATTTTAAGAAAAGAGTTTCTCTATTTGAAGAAACATGGACAGATCCCATAATAATAAACTTTTATAGTTTATAAAAAAAGAACTGAATTGACAACCTGGGTTTCCTGTGACCATTTTAAGAATTTTCAAAGAAAAGAGTTTCTCTATTTGAAAGAAACATGGACAGATCCCATAAAATAAACTTTTATAGTTTATAAAAAAAGAACTGAATTGACAACCTGGGTTTCCTGTGACAATTTAAGATTTTCAAAGAAAAGGTTTCTCTATTTGAAGAAACATGGACAGATCCCATAATAATAACTTTTATAGTTTATAAAAAAGAACTGAATTGACAACCTGGGTTTCCTGTGACATTTTAAGATTTTCAAAGAAAAGAGTTTCTCTGTTTGAAGAAACATGGACAGATCCATAATAATAAACTTTTATAGTTTATAAAAAAGAACTGAATTGACAACCTGGGTTTCCTGTGACATTTTAAGATTTCAAAGAAAAGAGTTTCTCTATTTGAAAGAAACATGGACAGATCCCATAATAATAAACTTTTATAGTTTATAAAAAAGAACTGAATTGACAACCTGGGTTTCTGTGACCATTTAAAGATTTTCAAAGAAAAGAGTTTCTCTATTTGAAGAAACATGGACAGATCCCATAATAATAAACTTTTTATAGTTTATAAAAAGAACTGAATTGACAACTGGGTTTCCTGTGACCATTTTAAGATTTCAAAGAAAGAGTTTCTCTATTTGAAGAACATGGACAGATCCCATATATAATAAACTTTATAGTTTATAAAAAGAACTGAATTGACAACCTGGTTCCTGTGACCATTTTAAGATTTTCAAAGAAAAAGAGTTTCTCTATTTGAAGAAACATGGACAGATCCCATAAATAATAAACTTTTATAGTTTATAAAAAGAACTGAATTGACAACCTGGGTTTCCTGTGACCATTTTTAAGATTTTCAAAGAAAAGAGTTTCTCTATTTTGAAGAAACATGGACAGATCCCATAAATAATAAACTTTTATAGTTTAATAAAAAGAACTGAATTGACAACCTGGGTTTCCTGTGACCATTTAAGATTTTCAAAGAAAAGAGTTTCTCTATTTGAAGAAACATGGACAGATCCCATAATAATAAACTTTATAGTTTATAAAAAAGAACTGAATTGACAACCTGGGTTTCCTGTGACATTTTAAGATTTTCAAAGAAAAGAGTTTTCTCTATTTGAAGAAACATGGACAGATCCCATAATAATAAACTTTTATAGTTTATAAAAAAGAACTGAATTGACAACCTGGGTTTCCTGTGACTATTTTAAGATTTTCAAAAGAAAGAGTTTCTCTATTTGAAGAAACATGGATAGATCCCCATAATAATAACTTTTTATAGTTTATAAAAAAAAGAACTGAATTGACAACCTGGGTTTCCTGTGAGCATTTTTAAGATTTTCTAAAAGAAAAAATCTGTCAGAGCCAAGTTCCCCAGCTAAAATTATATTTTGCCATTGTGTTATATAAAGAAAGAGAAGAGAAATATCTCCATTGACTTTTTACACTCCCTATTCTCACTGGCCACCAATTTCTTGTTGGAGAATTCAAAACACTCTCCTAGACTTCTTTCCTTCTCCTTCATCATGCTCATAGATGACTGCTGCAAACTTTATGTCAACCCAGACGGAAAGTGAATATTTTTGGAAAAAAAAAAAGTGCTTTTTATTACTAATTTTTATTTGCTGTATTATAAAGTTGTTTTTTTTCATATTTTTGTGTCCAACAGAGAACCTTTATTATTTTCAATGAAAAACAATCCAAGGGAAATAAAATCCATAAATTTGCTAATTCAGTGAATTTCAATCGAACTTCGGTTACTAGCACACCTCCTTCTTCCGCCTGCATGAATGAATGCAACGGTTGATATTTGATCTCCACCCCTGTTTCCTCGCACACATCTTTAAGTTTATTATTAACTTTTTTCATTTCATTCTTTCTTTCTTTCTTCTTTTCTTTTCTTTTTTTTCTTTCTTCTTTCTTTCTATTCCCTTTTTCTAAAAACACTTCTTTCTTTCTTTCATTCTTCGTTCCAACACTATTTCTTTCTTTTTACCTTCTTTCCATCTTTCCTTTCAATCTTTCTTCTTTCTTTTTTACTTACTCTCCTTCTTCACGGAATGGAAAGGTACCCCTGTGGAACTGAATAAAGGTATAGGTTCAAAGTTCTGTGATGCCTCCCGATTACCACAAGACGGTTCCTCGATTCGGGCAAGAAGGTCCGAGTTCGAAAGAAGGTTTCGAGTTGACAAGAAATACTGAAGAAGGCCGAGGGCATATCGGCCTGAACGTTGTAACAGAAATAAACAATAAAGGATAGGACAATAGTCCGAATAATGCAGATAAATTTCTCTAGTTTCTGGTAAATAAGTTACATAATGCCCAATTTTCCTTGTACATTTGTAAGCGAGAGAAAGAGAAAAAGAGAGAGAGAGAGAGAGAGAAATAAGAGAGAAGAGAGGTTTTTTTCAGTTATAATTTGTTAAACTTACAGAATAATACTTGTTTTTTTATTGTTTCCAACATATTTTCTTTTATGTTTTACTTGTGCTAAATCTATAATAATTTTAGATTTTAAATTTTCTGGCAAGATTGTTGGCAGACGTGCAGTTGAGCAATTCACATGACAATGAATTAACCTTTTTACTAATCAGAAAGGCACCACAGATGATGTATAGTAATGATTTCTTGATACCAATCAAAGTCTATAAATAAAACCTGCATTTCACATAAGAACAGTCTTTCTTTCTTCTTTTCTAATATCGATGTATTTTGATAAGCATTAAAAGCTAAAAATCATTTTTAAAAGATAACTTTTTAGATATTTTTCCGATACAGATATAATTAAAGAATATTGGTGTGTTTGAAAGGGAAACATGTTGGATGTTTATTAAAGGATTGAAATTTCTTACCTTGGACTCGTATACATATGAAAAGTAGCTATTACATCGCTTAAGTGGAGATACAGGGTTTGATGGTAAAAGAGAAAAGGGTAAATGATAAAGAGAAAACAACAAAGATCAATTTCAAATAACAAGAAGATATTTTCATGTAAAATGTTGTGGATGAATGGTGACAGATCGAGGAGTGTTCATATTTAGATGAAAGAAAGTTTATGAGTGAGAGTTCTGTTGTGTCTGTTGTACTGTTGTAGTGTGGATAAATGTGATAGTGGGCATTTAGTCGTGGCACTGGGTGACAGAGAGTGTTTCAAGATGAGAATGAAGAAAGTTTATTGAATTGAGAGTTTCTGGCCTGTGTCTGTTCTGATACTGTGGTAGTGTGATGAAATGTGAGTAGTGGGCATTTGCGTGCATGGTGAGAAGAGTGGTTTCATAGATGAGATGAAAGAAAGTTTATTGAATGAGTTTCTGCTGTGTCTGTTTGATACTGTGGTAAGTAGTGGATGAAATGTGAGTAGTGTGCATTTGTCGTGCACTGGTGAGAGTAGTGTTCCATAGATGAGATGTGAAAGAAAGGTTTTTATTGAATGAGAGTTCTGCCTGTTTCGTTGGTTGATACTGTTTGGTAAGTGTGGATGAAATTGTGAGTAGTGGGCATTTTGGTCGTGTGCACTGGGTGAGAGAGTGGTTTCATAGATGAGATGAAAGAAAGTTTATTGAATGAGAGTTTGCCTGTGTTCTGTTGATACTGATTGGTAGTGTGGATGAATGTGAGTAGTTTGTGCATTTGTCGTGCCACTGGGTGAGAGAGTGTTTCATAGAATGAGAATGAAAGTTTTATTGAATGAGAGTTCTGCCTGTGTCTGTTGATACTGTGGTAGTGTGGATGAAATGTGAGTGTGTGCATTTGTCGTGCACTGGGTGAGAGAGTGTTATAGATGAGATGAAAGAAAGTTTATTGAATGAGAAAGTTTCTGCCATGTCTGTTGATACTGTTGGTAGTGTGGATGAAATGTGAGTAAGTTTTGCATTTGTCGTGCCTGGGGTGGAAGAGTGTTCATAAGATGAGATGAAAGAAAGTTTATTGATGAGAGTTTCTGCCTGTGTCTGTTGATACTGTTGGTAGTGTGGATGAAATGTGAGTAGTTTGCATTTGTCGTGCACTGGGTGAGAGAGTGGTTTCATAGATGAGATGAAAGGAAAGTTTATTGAATGAGAGTTTTGCCTATGTTCTGTTGATACTGTTGGTAGTGTGGATGAACATGTGAGTAGTTTGCATATTGTCGTGCACTGGGTTGAGAGAGTGTTCATAGATGAGATGAAAAGAAGTTTATTGAATGAGAAGTTCTGCCTATGTCTGTTGATACTGTGGTAGTGTGGATGAAGTGTGAGTAGTTTTGGCATTTGTCGTGCACTGGGTGAGAGAAGTGTTCATGATGAGATGAAAGAAAGTTTTTGAATGAGAATTCTGCCTGTGTCTGTTGATACTGTTGGTAGTGTGGATGAAATGTGAGTAGTTTGCATTTGTCGTGCACTGGGTGAGAGAGTGTTTCAATAGATGAGATGAAAGAAAGTTTATTGAATGAGAAGTTCTGCCTGTGTCTGTGATACTGTTGGTAGTGTGGATGAAATGTGAAGTAGTGTTGCATTTGTTGTGCACTGGTGAGAGAGTGTTCATAGATGAGATGAAAGAAGTTATTGATGGAGTTCTGCCTATATCTGTTGATACTGTTGGTAGTGTGGATGAAATGTGAGTAGTGTGCATTTGTTGTGCACTGGGTGAGAGAGTGTTCTAGATGAGATGAAAGAAAGTTTATTGAATGAGAGTTCTGCCTTGTGTCTGTTGATAATGTTGGTAGTGTGGATGAATGTGAGTATGTTGCATTTGTTGTGCACTGGGTGAGAGAGTGTTCATAGATGAGATGAAGAAAGTTTATTGAATGAGAGTTCTGTCCTGTGTCTGTTGATACTGTTGGTAGTGGGTGGATGAATGTGAGTAGTGTGCATTTGTTGTGCACTGGGTGAGAGAGTGTTTATAGATGAGATGAAAGAAAGTTTATTGAATGAGAGTTTCTGCCTATATTCTGTTGATAATGTTGGTAGTGTGGATGAAATGTGATTAGTGTGCATTTGTCGTGCACTGGGTGAGAGAGTGTTCAATAGTGAGATGAAAGAAAGTTTATTGAATGGAATTCTGCCTATGTCTGTTGATACTGTTGGTAGTGTGGATGAAATGTGAGTAGTGTGCATTTGTTGTGCACTGGGTGGAGAGTGTTCATAGATGAGATGAAAGAAAGTTTATTGAATGAGAATTCTGCTACCGTTGTTTGATACTGTTGGTAGTGTGGATGAAATGTGAGTAGTGTGCATTTGTCGTGCACTGGTGGAGAGTGTTCATAGATGAGAATGAAAGAAAGTTTATTGAATGAAATTCTGCCTATGTCTGTTGATACTGTTGGTAGTGTGGATGAATGTGAGTAGTGTGCATTTGTCGTGCACTGGGTGAGAGAGTGTTCATAGATGAGATGAAAGAAAGATTTATTGAATGAGAATCTGCCTATGTCTGTTGATACTGTTGGTAGTGTGGATGAAAATGTGAGTAGTGTGCATTTGTCGTGCACTGGGTGAGAGAGTGTTCATAGATGAGATGAAAGAAAGTTTATTGAATGAGAATTCTGCCTATGTCTGTTGATACTGTTGGTAGTGTGGATGAAATGTGAGTAGTGTGCATTTGTCGTGCAACTGGGTGAGAGAGTGTTTCATAGATGAGATGAAAGAAAGTTTATTGAATGAGAGTTTCTGCCTATATCCTGTTGATACTGTTGGTAGTGTGGATGAAATGTGAGTAGTGTGGCATTTGTTTGTGCACTGGGTGAGAGAGTGTNAAAAGGAAGAGATCTTAGTTTTTAAAGTGGGGCTTCGTTTTTACACTTCAACTTTTTTACTTGTAAATTCCTACAATAAATGCCCAAGCCTAATTTTATTGTAGGAATCTACGAGTAAAAAGTTGAATATTACCTTTTGTTGTTATTTCTTTTTTTTTTTTTGGCTTTGGTACTCTAAAATAAAAAACGTCAAATTTTAATCATCGTCGAAGAAAAAACAAAATTACGGTCATAAAAGGAGGATCCAATTATGCCTAAATTGTAAAACGAGCCCCTACTTTAAAACTAACCATTCTCACAAAATAAAAACTTTTAGAATTTACATATTGAAGTGAATATTGAAATAAGTAAAGTAAAGTCGTCGGGGCGGCCTAAAGTCGGTATCAGCCAGTCAGCGAGGGAGTCTATCCCCTTTTCAATAGCGCTAGACCAAGGAGATTGTTTTAGCATCTGAGGTGAAGCGCCACACCTACCATCAGCTCCTTACTTTACCGCACAGATCCCTGTGCTACTCATACGCTGAGTGGGCGAGGACCGGTATCGAACTAGGAACCTTGTGGTTTCTAGCCGAACGCTCTACCGACTGAGCTAACCCTATTCAGTAGGTACCACCAGACCGTTTAGGTCATCTTGAATAAAACGGAAATAGATATTTCCGAACTTTGTTTATCAAAAATCTCGTTAAAAAAAGATCGTACAGGGTTGTTACAAAGAAAAATAGTTAATTCAAAGATCAAATTATCCGATTGGGAAAAATTACATCGTTATCTTAAAAAATAAACAAACCTATCCATATTACGTGCGAAAGGGTAATTTTCAGGCCGCGATTTAGAGAGAAAGAAATACATATTATTACCTCTTACAGTTATGCATCTAAGTACGGATGGTGTAACGGACAAACTTTTTAGCCAAATTTTTTCTATTAAAATGAAAAAATCTTTAAAACTTTAATATTACAATTTAAAATGAATAAAATCTTTAAAAACTTTAATATTACAATTTACTATGAATAAAAACTTGAAAAACTTTAATCTTAAAATTTCGCAGTGAAATTGACGTTAAAAAATGTCTTCGGTTTTAGTATTAATTCTTAAAATCGAAAATAAAATGAAAATTTGAATATTTTTTCTAAGAGAAAAATTGATAAAACAATCATTCAATATATTATTTTTATTCTAATTGGTCGTAAAAGTTAAACAAAATATTTTTTTACGCTCAGAAAAACAAACTTTAGTTATCGAGAAGCGTCTCGTCATATGTCAGTTTTGCTCTTCCGTACATTCTAAGAATCACACATTATTATTCAACAATAAAAATTACAAATTCTTTTAAAAATATTAATCGAGCACGGATCGGACCAACTTTTAGTTCACCTGAATTCTAAAATTCATGTTTTTAAAAATTCGTGAAAATTTTGATTTTTTTCCACAGGAAAAAAAAAATATTTAATTTATTTCACGCAGAAAATAAAAATATTTAATCACACAAAAGATTGAAAATCTCGTAAAAATTAATTTCTTTAAAAAAAATTTTTTTTTTTGACAATTTAATAGAATATAGTACATACCAATTACATAAGAAAAAAAAAGTTTTCAAATATTAATATTATGACATTTTTTTTTGCACCTTTTATTTCCGATTTCATTATTTTTTCCTAAAAAAAACTATAATTCAGTACGTTATACAATTTCATTGATATAGTTATTCAGACTCTTATCTTTATAGAAAAAAAGTACCAAATTTTTTTTCCACATCATTTTTTTTTATCTCATAAAATAAAATAGGGGGGTGATAGACATCGTAAAAAAATATTTCCCCTAATATATTTTAGAAAAAAACTATTTCAGATGTATTTACATCCAATGGTAAACATTTATGGAAATTTTCGTGAAAATCGGACCATTAATTGATTTTTCATAGAATTTTTTAAAAATCCTCTTATCGTAACTTGTTTTTAGCTACGTTAAATTTCAGTTGATTTAACAGTGCAAAAATGAAAACATTGTTTTTCAATCATAATTTTCATTATTTTCGTATGCTGATAAAAAATTTAAAAAATCATCAGAAGTTTATTTAATGTTTTTTCTTTCGAATGGAAAAAAATTTTCAAGAAAATATTAATTTTTCTGCAAGTTTCATTGTGTTAAATGTAGGGGGGGTAAATTGCACAGGGTCAAATTGGTGGTACCTACTATTCAGTATTGTAAAATAACGGGTAAATGTATTTTTTGAGGTAAAATAATTATATAACTTTCGGACAACCTTGTACAAAATTAAATAATATACATAAATTTGCTTACGTGTTTAAGGCTGCAGTATTGTTTTCGTATCAATAATATTGTTGTTTAAAAACGGGATGAAGGCGTTATACAATGATTAGGTTTTAATTTTTAAACCACGTGTCGTCCCCTTAACGTAACTGAAAAATACAACCAGGGGGAGATTACTCTTACTGGTTTAAACCCAGAAAGAAGCTAAATAAATATTAAATCGTTTTTAGATTTTTAAGTCAAAACGACGCATACCTGTCTAATGAGAATTGCATTATTTTTAATTCCATTCAAATGAAAAAAAACTTAAAAAGCGTAAAGATGCTTTCGTTTAAGGAATATCTTAATGTTTACAAAACTAGCAAGGTGAAGGTCGCCATTATAGTAGTAGTAGAAGCCATTTTGTGTTGCAGACTTTTTACCAACAAGAACTGTTGATGACGTCATTATAGCAGTATCAATTATTTCTTTCTTAGCGATTGCGACAACCACTAAAAACCAAAAAACGAAAGATATTAAATTGGCGACGGAGAGTGAAAGAAAGAAATTTTCTTCTTCTCACTGTAAGTAATTTGGCTGAACTTGCACAAAGGTATCGAAATTAGGGTGACCCAGAAAAAACAGAACCCAAATTATTTATTTTCCCATTAAACTAACCTTAGACCCCAACCCCAACGCTAACCCCTAACTCTAACCCCTGATCCCTAACCCAAACCCCAACCCTCCCTAATTAAAATTAACAGTTTTATTACAAAATTGTGGGTTCTGTTTTTTCTGGGTCACCGGTATACAAGGTGACCCAGAAAAAAACAGAACCCAAATTATCTATTCATTTTCCCATTAAATTAACCCTAAACCCCAACCCTAACCCTAATCCTAACCTACATCCTAACCCTAACCCTAAACCTAACCCTAGACCCCCATAGTTAAAATTAAGAGTTTTATTCCAAATTTTCTGGGTTCTGTTTTTTCTGGGTCACCCTTATTTTGACACCTTTGTGCAAGTTCAACAGTCATTTTTGAAGTAGTAATTTTATTTCCTGTTGCAGGGGTGGGGGGCACGTTTTTTGTTATGTGTCTGAACAAATGCTTAAGTGAAGGTACCACCAATTTGACCCTGTGCAATTTACCCCCCCCCCTACATTTAACACAATGAAACTTGCAGAAAAAATAATATTTTCTTGAAAAGATTTTTTCCATTCGAAAGAAAAAACATTAAACAAACTCCTGATGATTTTTTAAATTTTTTATCAGCTTACAAAAATAATGAAAATTATGATTGAAAAACAATGTTTTCATTTTTGCACTGTTAAATCAACTGAAATTTAACGTAGCTAAAAACAAGTTACGCTAAGAGGATTAAAAAAAAATTCTATGAAAAATCAATTAATAATCTGATTTTCCCGAAAATTTCCATAAATGTTTACCATTGGATGTAAATACATCTGAAATAGTTTTTTTCTAAAATATATTAGGGGAAATATTTTTTACGAGGTCTATTCCCCCCCCCCATTTTATTTTATGAAATAAAAAAAATGACGTGTCAGAAAAATTTTTTTTCTTTTTTTCTATAAAGATAAGAGTCTGAATAACTATATCAATGAAATTGTATGAATGTACAAGGTCTAGTTTTTTGAGGAAAAATTAATGAAATCGGAAATAAAAAGTGCAAAAAAATGTCATAATATTAATATTTCAAAACTTTTTTTGCTTTTATAATTGGTATGTACTATATTCTATTAAATTGTCAACAGCAAAAAATTTTTTAAGAAATTAATTTTTAAGAGATTTTCAATCTTTTGTGTGATTAAATATTTTATTTTCTGCGTGAAATAAATTTTTTTTTTCCTGCGTCAAAAAATCGAATTTTTCACAGATATTTAAAAATATGAATTTTATAATTCAGGTGCACTAAACATTGTCCGATACGAGCTCGATTAATATTTTTAAAAGAATTTGTAATTTTTTGTTGTTGAATAGTAATGTGTGATCCTTAGAATGTACGGAAGAGCATTGCTGACATTTGTTTTACAAAGAGACGAGACGCTTCTAAGTAACCGAAGTTTGTTCCTGTTAGGCTGACAGTGTTAGCGTGAAAAAAATTATTTTATTTAACTTTTTTCAATAATTAAAATAAAAAGTAAGTATAATAGATTATTTTATCAGTTTTTCTCTTAGAAAAAATATTCAAATTTTCATTCCATACTTTTAGGGTTAATCGTAAAAGGGAAATAATTAGTAACTTTTCTGTCTATATTACGGTCTGAAAATTACTCTTTCGCATGTAATACGGGCAGGTTTGTTTATTTTTTAAGATAACGATGTAATTTTTCCCAATCGGATAATTTGATCTTTGAATTAACTATTTTTCTTTGTAACAACCCTGTACGATCTTTTTTCTACGAGATTTTTGATAAACAAAGTTCGGAAATATCTATTTCCGTTTTATTCAAGATGGCATAAACGGTCTGGTGGTACCTAGTGAAGGAAGACGATTTATGCGCTAATTTTAAATTTTACATCCTAGAAGCAATAACAAGAAAAATTAAATACACTTTGTACAGAAAAATGAATAACTTTTGTTTTATTATTTGAATTCGGAAGAAAACATCGTTTTTGTTGTTTTCAAAACACACAGAAAACTAAAAAGTAAAAAAAAAATGTTTTTGTTTACAAAAGTGGGCAAGAATGGGGAAACTCAGGTTCATATAAATAACATGGCAAACAATCAGAGAATTATCCAATTTTATTTAAATTTTTAGCTTTTTTATTTATTTATTTATTTTTAATTTGAACTACTGAATTGTTTCAATCAAACTGATTCAACCGAAATAAACTAAAATTCTTTAAAATAAATATCCATTGTAGTGTCTAGAACAACTACTTATATACGTAATTGATAAAATTCATTTAAAATATGAAACGCCTAATTTCAAGTTTTAATACTACTAGCTACTGGCAAACTGAGCCTAAAATGCGTTTTTGACAAAATGACTTTAGTCCCCCCCCCACACACACTACAAAAATAATTTACCAAAAATTAGGGAATTATCGGATTTTAATGAAATTTACAGTGTTTATTTATCAATGAATGATCTTTATAATGCATTATTTATTTTATTTCAAAACTTTATTTTGACCCCTCTTATTTAGGGGCATAACATTTTTTCAAGTTTATTTTTAAGTTTTCTAATAGATAAATAGATAAAAGACCAAACTTATGAATAGAAACAAAAAAAAAATCTTATGGTGGCTTTCCTATGAGAAAATAAGTACCGAAAATCGGAAAAAAAAATGTTAAAAAAATAATAAATAATTAATTTTTTAGAGATTTCTTTTTTTACTCATTTCGATAATTATTTAATTGGCTATTATCTTTGTTGAGGTTGGATATTCAGCAGAGTGATGCATAATGGAAATAATGTGTGAAATAACAGAATTTACAATAGGTAAAAGTTAAGGTGAGGAGATGGGCGCACAAGGTAAAATAGATAATGTCAGGAGATGTTAACACACGAGGTAAATTCAACAATGATTTATTACGAACTGATTAATTTGTTACAAGGGTTAAAAAGGCGGGAACAAACCTTGGGCGGAAGTGGGCGGAATCTGAGCTCCTGCTGATGTCACATCATATATTTTTAATAATAGAAATATGAACTTATAAAAATGTCAACATTCTTTTGCAAGATTTTTAAAAAACAAAGTTGAAAAATCTTAAAATGCTGTTTAACTAAAAATTTGTTCGATCCATGATATATTAATATTTTTAAAAGAATTTGTAATTTTTATTGTTGAATAGTAATGTTTGATTCTTATAATATACAGAAGAGTAAAATTGACAATATTTGTTGTAATTTAAGATAAAAAATGAAACTCGTCTTACCTTGGGCTGGGAAGAAAATGGCGCCCGAAATTTAATTTCTTTTTATAAGAGTACAGACCAGAAATGAGGGGGTTGATGGGAGTGGGAGTGGAGTCATGAATAAGCCTAATTTTTTGGCAGTTGTTATTTAGAAGGCAAGCTATTGTGAGCTGATCTGTCTTTTCTTTGCTTCAGTTACCCTATAAGTCCAACTAAAAAAATATTCCAGAGTTATTTTGAAACTACCACAAAAAAAACTACAAATCTTTCAAAAATCGTTAAAAACCAATAATCAGTTATTGAATATGCACAAGAAAACAATTATGTCGAATACAGCCACCCATAAATTTAAATCTATAATTGTCAAATAGAGATAATATGTAAATTTGCGGTCCTAGTTTCGACATAAAAATCATTCTTTTACAAGACGAACCATTTTATTCATTTTTCAAGATAACGGTGTAATTCTTCCCAATTGGATAATTTGATCTTTGAATTAACTCTTCTTTTTTTTGTAACAAATCTGTATGATCTTTACTTTTTTTTGTTGAGGTTGGATATTCTGCAGAGTGTTGCATAATGGAAATAATGCGTGAAATAACAGAATTTACAATAGGTACAAGTTATGGTGAGGAGATGGACACACAAGGTGGAAAGAGAATGTGGTAATTTATGAGGAAGTGCGTCAGAAATTGCGGTGACTATTAAAATAACGTCCCCAGCTATGTCGTCTCAGATTTTCTTTTATTCATGATTGTTTAACGTCTTGTTTTTAGTTTAAATAAAAAGAATTACGACAAAAAAGAAGCGACACCCCACAAATACATTTACTTGTAGAAAATATCTATCTCCATTTGTTCATATCTTTCTATATTATTTTGTTTATCTATCTATCTCAGTCTATTCCAAACTATATATCCATCTTCATTATCACGCCTCTTGAATTTGTATCTGACTCTATTGCCAGGGATCGAGACACAATTTCGTCGCAGTGTAGTTTAACCACTCCTGCCAGGAAACACAAATAACCTTTGGGTGTAGTTATAATGAATTTATTCAGCAGGAAAGAGGTAAAAAGCTGGAAAGAAAAAATAAACATATGACAGACAAGGCAAATCAAGGTACAAAAGGCAAGGTAATTATAAGAAATTACAGGGAACAGATAAGGGACACAAGGTAAATGGGCAGAGCAGGCAGAGACGATAACATCGTTAATAGTAGCAGGGACACAGGAAGTAGGAAGAGGAGGTGAACGATAAACTCGAGGGTCCCGTATGAACGTGGACCGGGATTCACTCAGAATAGTGCTATTTCAACATGAGTGAGAAGAGACAATATTTGTACTGAGAGTAGGAAAATGAAGCGAGGTGTTTCTGAGACAAGTATCTGAGGAAGGTGTTCGACTGAATGGCTGGGGTCGAACAGACATAACTAAGTGTGAAGCAGTGGTGAAGAATAGCATGTATTCTCGGAATAAACACCATGTCAACAAAGGCTAGTGAATACGAAATAACATTACTAAGTGCTAATAGTAAGAGTGAGAAATAATAACAATACATGTCATACAAGGGTCCGGGAAGATAATAGGCAATAATAGAAAATAATACGAGGGGCAAGATTTCTCACATAGAACAGAGAAATTCAAGGTCGGACAACAGATAAAAGTAAACAGTAGAAAATAGCCGGTAACAAATTAGCTATTTAATGTTAGGGAGCGAAGATAAGAAATCTTCCTTACCGGGTGCCCGTAATAAACTTCTGAGAGGGAGAAGTCAGCAACACGTCTGATGGGTGTCGTGGCAAGGTAGAAACAGGATTGAATTTACCGCTGAATAATGCTAGCCGGAAAAGGGCGGTGAAAATGCAAGAATAATCCCGTTTAGAAAAAACACACAGTTAGTCTAAGGGACGTAACTCTTAACGCAGAATCATAAATACGGACCAAGACATTCATATTACGACAAATTTCTATAAATGAACAAACAATTACGACAAATTTCTATAAATGAACAAGAATTACAACAAATTACGATAAATAAATAAGAATTACGCCAAAAAAGAGAAGCCCCCCCTCTAAAATACATTTAACGTCCTAAGTTGGTTGTTTTCTTTCAAGTAACACTGACATAGCTGGGGACGTTATTTTAATAGTCAACGGGTAGCAATTTCTGAGGCAGGAGACCGGGACACACTTCTCATAAATTACCGAGAATGTCAAGAGACGTTAACACACGAGGTAAATTCAACAATGATTTATTACGAACTGATTTAATTTCTTACAAGGGTTAAAAAGGCGGGAAAAACCTTGGGCGGAGTGGGCGGAGTCTGAGCTCCTGCTGATGTCACATCAAACATATTTATTAATAGAAATAAGAACTTATAAAAAAATCTCAACACTCCCCTTCATAAGGTCATATTTCTTTATGAGGTCAAAAAAAAAAATACAGTTAAAGGTAGGTAACTCTAGTTAAATTTAATTAAAAATAGGTTTCACGAATTCTCTTAAAATTTCGAGATAAATTGCTTTATAAAATTTGGAATTGCAATAATTGTATTTAAATTTTGATAATAATTTGAATACACACAATAATTATTTAATGATTCTTCAAAAAAGTTCTGGTTAGTTAAAAAGTGTGTAACAAATTGTTCCACTTTGTTTTAGTCCATACAAAGACTTTTCTTTCTTTCTCTCTTTCTTTTTTTTTTTTTTTAATTTGCAAACAAGTTTTTGTCAAAAAGTCTTTTTATAATCCACATTTTTCATCTGTGAAAATCTTTTTCAAGGGTGTTCAGTTCCCCGTATAAGTTTATCGTAAATCGATTCCCCATATCGGAACCGCTAAAAAAAAATTGTTTATTTATTTATTTTTCTTTTAATGTATTATTATCGATTACACACCAATCTATCAGATTTTTTTAAAAAATTCTTAAAAGTTCTTTATTTTTGAGTTTTCAGGTGTGCTCATTTCCCCGTATAAGTTTATAGTAAATCGAACCCCCATATCGGAACCGCTCGAACTGAACTTGAGCAAAGGTGTCAAAGTTAGGGTGACCCAGAAAAAACAGAACCCAAATTATTTATTTATTTTCCCATTAAACTAACATTAAACCCCAACACCAACCCCAACCCTAACCCTAACCCTAAAGCCCCCTAGTTAAAATTTTTATTACAAAATTTGTGGGTTCTGTTTTTTCTGTGTCACCTTAATTTTGACACCTTTATGCAAATTCAGCCCAACTGTTAAGGTAGAGCGGTTCCGATATGGGGGTTCGATTTACTATAAACTTATACAGGGAACTGAGCACCACTGAAAACTCAAAAAATATATAACTTTTTAGAATTTTTTTTACAATCTGATAGATTGGTGTGTAATCGATAATAATCTATTGAAGAAAAAGGGAAAAAAATTAAAAACAAAAATTTTAGGAGGGGGTTCCAGATGCTCAGGTCCGCCGATTTTCCTTGTCCTAGATCGGTTGCTGACCAAAGCTAAAGAGCCCCTTTTAACTCTTTTAGGGATTTATGTAAGTAGTAAGTAACCCAATCCTACTACTGTCTCTGTGGATGACCACGGGGTCATCTAGAGCTTAAACATCCATTGACAAATATCTTGTTTTAGGTGATACTGATCGTAAACTCACTCCTGTGATTGAATGTTGTGGATCAAAATGTTGAGTAACTGAGCTTGCAATGCTCTCAGTTTGGATTATGTAATCAGTAATTGATTCATAATCGTTTCTACTCAACGAACTTAATTGTCGATACAACCCCACAATTCTTGGTTTGCCTTTCGACAAGTAGTAAGTCCTTAATATTTCCATTGCTTTTCTACCATTATCTCGAGCTTCTCGCATTACGAGTGAGAGACTCCGGTCATCCAAGCATTGTATTAATTCTGCGTATATTGTAGCATTTTTATCTACGAAAACTGGGTCCTCCGGGTGGTCAGATGGTGCATTGATTATGTCATGCAGTTGAAGGGTTCTAAGATACCCATTGAATTTAGTCTCCCAAATTTCGTAGCTGGCCTCATTGCCATTGAAAAAGATTCGAGCGTATCTGGGCCCATAACCTGTTAAGTAACTGGCCACCATCCTTGGTTCCAGTTGTAAAAGAACTTAAAGTAAACAAGTAAGTAAACCAATAAGTCCTTGTGGGATAGTGTCCTTTAGGTCCGACGTCCTAGATGATCCAAATAGCTGTGAGCTAAGATTAAGAATCAGGTTCCTAGTTCGATACCGGCCCTCACCAAATCAGTATATGCGTAGCATAGGAATACGTATGGTAAAGTAAAGCTGTGATGGTAGGTGTAGCACTCAACCTCAGACACAAAAAAAACTATATCCTTGGTCTAGCGCTAGTGAAAGGAGGATAGACTCCCTCGCTTTATGGCTCATGCCGACATTAGGTCGCCCCAACAACTTTTACTTTATTTAATTCCATCTTTGACACCATGTTTCAACATATCACGTCTCTTCTGTGCAGCTGGACATTTGCAAGCTACCTCCAGGTGGGATGGAAACCCAGTCGATTCATCTCTGTATTCTCTTTCTGTCAGTTCAGAAAACATCACTGTGTTTTGAATAGTGTATTTCTACTGGCCAAATAAGAGAAAAAAGAATTGTAATTTATTATGAGTAAATGCAATTGATTACTTGTAGAAAAGGATGTTGTGTTTCAACTGATTTTATATTAGTATATTGCTAATTTATAGGTCATTTTGTCAGTTATAAATGATAGTATAGCCAACTAAGAAAAAAATTATCTCCCTTGAAGAATGGGCATGTCTGTCGGGGGCTTCAGTGTTGTTGAGTAACTGGCCGCCATCCTTGGTTCCAGTTGTAAAAGAACTTAAAGTAAACAAGTAAGTAAATCAATAAGTCCTTGTGGTATAGTGTCCTTTAGGTCCGACGCCCTAGATGGTCCAAGTGTTACATACTTTCTTATTCTTCTGGTCGGATCTGCTTCTTCTATCTTCTAATGGTCTGGTATATCTTCTACAGGTCTCGTCTGGTCTTCTTGTATGGGATTCCGTGTCTGGTTCTGCTGGGGACCATTTCTTATCAGAAGCCTTGTGTCATTGTTAGCTTTTAGTAATAACAACAAGACTTCGATTTACCTTTGATGTTATTTTATTCTGGAACCCCCAGGACCAGACAACTGCGCGCTGAGAGTCACATCTTGCTAGCTTCTAATCTGCAACTGACTTACTGCAACTCACTAACTGCAACTCTACTGCAACTCACTGACTGAGTTGCCCACCTTAAACCGGAAGGGGGGGGGCTTTCTATCGGGGTTCCGTTCTCACGATTCTATCCCCAGAAAGCAAGGTGAGGTCAAGCATTGTCACTCACTCTCAAGGCCATCAGCTGTACTGATCGCCATAAGGATTTCTATACTACCTTAAAAAGTAATAGGGATCCAATTAATATGTAACACAAGTAGCTGAAGGCTATCACAATGCAGGTGTAAAGAAAAAATAATAAGGTAACAATGGTGTTGTTTGTTAACCTGTGATTTATTCTTAATATTAATATTAATATTCTGAGATAAAATCTTTTCTTCAGAAGAACACTGGAACTAAAGTAGTTGTCGTCTTGTTATGGCATTTTTCTCGTATCTTAAATATTTTATTCTTTCTAACATGTCAAAATGTTTGATAGCATTAACTTTTATGCTATATTTTTTCTTCTCTATTCAAGGTAAAATTTCCTAAAGATCACACAAAATTCAACAAATGAAATTCTTTATTAGAAATGTTTCCATTCAAATATTTTCATATATCTGCAAATCAATGCATTATAAGTCGAAGTTAAAATCCTGTATAATCTAAGAAAATTGTTTTACATTTGGGAATATAATATTTAATACATCTGAACCTATTTAAATATATAATTTTATTTAAACTTAATATATTTACTACTCTTCTTTCTTTTAATTTATAGTTTTCTCTTGTTTTCTTTTATTTATTACTCTTCTTTCTTTTAACTTATAGTTTTCTCTTGTTTTCTTTTCTTTATTTCTCTTCTTTCTTTTAACATATAGTTTTCTCTTGTTTTATTTTCTTTATTACTCTTCTTTCTTTTAACTTATAGTTTTCTCTTGTTTTATTTTCTTTATTTCTCTTCTTTCTTTTAACTTATAGTTTTCTCTTGTTTTATTTTCTTTATTTCTCTTCTTTCTTTTAACTTATAGTTTTCTCTTGTTTTATTTTCTTTATTCTTTCTTTCTTTTAACTTATAGTTTTCTCTTGTTTTATTTTCTTTATTACTCTTCTTTCTTTTAACTTATAGTTTTCTCTTGTTTTATTTTCTTTATTTCTCTTCTTTCTTTTAACTTATAATTTTCTCTTGTTTTAGTTTCTTTATTCTCTTTTTTCTTTTAATTTATTGTTTTCTCTTGTTTTATTGTTTACAGATTTTTAACCCGGATGAAGTATTTCCCTAAATTTGAATACATTTTGTTGGTGACTTGGATTTTCAAAAAAAGTCACCTTTGAAATGACATAAGTGAACTAATACTGGAGAAGAAAACACCTGGACACTATACTTGGTAAACCAAGCTGCTACGAAGTACAAGTAGCTTCTATAAAAGGGACATCATCCATCATAAAAAGAGACCTAGAATAAAAGTACAAAATAAAGGAAAGTTTCTAAAAATATTAAAAGAACATTTTTTAAAAAAGTGAGAAAGAGAAAATTATATTCATGGATTTGTGGCTTTTCATGGAAATCAGATATGTGCATACATATAGATAAACAAAGGAGAAAAATATTTTGGTGAAATCTGTTTTTTTTTTCTGATGTTAATTTTTTGTGAAAAATACATTCACGAGAAATACCATGTTCATGTGTGGCTACTCCTTTACTTTGCCAGCAAAATCGCTGACACACGGAGAAAAGAAACAACATTCTTCTGAAGCGTGAGCCTCTTTCATTTCACAAAAATCACACTTGATGGAGAATATTCAAAGAAACACAGGTGAAAAGTTGTTTTCTTGTGAAGTGTGTGGCTCATCCTTTTCACAAAAATCAACTTTGAAGAGTCACATGCGAACACACACAGGAGAAAAACCATATTCTTGTAAAATGTGTGGCTCTTCCTTTTCACAAAAATCAAATTTAGTGGTTCATATACGAACACATACAGGAGAAAAGCCACATTCTTGTAAAATGTGTGGCTCTTCCTTTTCACAAAAAAAAAATTTGGTGGAGCATATGCGAATACACACAGGAGAAAAACCATATTCTTGTGAAGTGTGTGGCTCTTCCTTTTCACAAAAATCACATATGGTAAAGCATATGGGAACACACACGAGAAAGAAGCCACATTCTTGTAAAGTGTGTGGCTCTTCCTTTTCACAAAAATCAAATTTAGTGGTGCATATACGAACACATACTGGAGAAAGGCCACATTCCTGTAAAATGTGTGGCTCTTCCTTTTCACAAAAATCACATTTGGTGGAGCATATGCGAACACACACAGGAGAGAAGCCATATTCTTGTGAAGTGTGTGGTGCTTCCTTTTCACAAAAAAATCATTTGGTGGAGCATATAAGAAGTCACACAGGAGAAAAACCATATTCTTGTAAAGTGTGTAGCTCTTCTTTTTCACATAAATCATATATGGCAAAGCATATGCGAATACACACGAGAGAGAAGCCATATACTTGTGAAGTGTGTGGCTCTTCATTTTCACAAAAATCAGATATTCTGAAGCATATGGGAACACACACAAGAGAAAAGCCATATTTTTGTAAAGTGTGTGGCTCTTCCTTTTCACAAAATTCAAGTTTGGGCGTGCATATGCGAACACATACTGGAGAGAAGCCATATTTTTGTGAAGTGTGTGGCTCTTCCTTTTCACAAAAAAATCATTTGGCGACGCATATGCGAATACACACAGGAGAAAAACCATATTCTTGTGAAGTGTGTAGCTCTACTTTTTCACAAAAATCTCATATGGTAAAGCATATGGGAACACACACGAGAGAGAAGCCACATTCTTGTGAAGTGTGTAACTCTTCCTTTTCCCAAAAATCAAATTTGGTGTTGCATATGCAAACACACACTGGGGAGAAACCATACTTTTGTGAAGTGTGTGGGTCTTCCTTTGTAGGAAAATCAGATTTGGTGAGACATATACGAAAACACACAGGAGAGAAACCATATTCTTGTGAAGTGTGTGACTCTTCCTTTTCACGAAGACATCATTTGATGAGACATATACGAACACACAGGAGAAAAGCCATTGTCTTGTAAAATGTGTGGCTCTTTTTTTTCCACAAAAATCAGATACGGTAAAGCATTGATGAACACACACCGGAGAGAAACCATTTATTCTGAAATGTGAGGGTTTTTATTTTCACTAAAATTATCATTTCTTAGACATATGCGAACACACAGAGGTTTGAAAAGTGCGTGTTGTGTTTCTACTTATTGAAAAAATATTTAGAAATCAAAATTTAAGCAACTTAAGTTTTATTTTTTTGGAAATAAAACATTTTTTAATCTTTAAAAAAGTATGGATGTTCATTATTGAAATAAAACTAAAAGTGAAACAATTATTTTCCACAATCAGAAATTCTTAATAATAAATAATTATTGTGTTGCTGATAATCTAAGTCCGAAAGTGAAAATGCTTAGGTCTAATGTTCAATGAATTGCTATGTTGTATGTAAATGGTAAGTAAGTAGTTTTAGTAAGTTGTCTTCTAGCAGTAGCAGTCGGCTCCACTGTTATAACTTGTTGATATAAGAAATACTATCTTAAATTATTCAGTGACCTCCCTTTTGACCATAGCAACAGAGCCATGGGTCTTAGCCATAAACTGAGGAGAAACCTCATGCGATTGGCTAAGGGCCTTTGTCAGCAACCAATCAGAGCCTATATTACTAGGCCTAGATTTCCCGCTAATTTCGAAGGACGGCACTAGGAATCTTCCTCTTTCCCCAGCACCAGAGGTCGAGATAAGACATGCTTTTGAAGCCTACCCGTCACTGACATCGAGAACGACCTGTTTGAAACCTGCCCAAGGGTGGAGCCGTAGATTTTCGTAAAAATCACACTTCTAAACAAGAGACAGATAAGTTTCGCAAAGACATTAATTTGCAAACCATTACACACCATATACAGTTCATTTTGTGAATCTTGCATACACTTTGTAAACCTTACATATACTTGTATATCATCTCACGTATTGTATTTTGTATGTTACATGTTCTTGTTGTTTGATAAACGCATTGTTTTGTTGTAAAGCCTTGAGTTGTGTTCATTACCTGTTATCTTTATCTTGCCTTTATAATTGCCAACATTGACTACCAAATTCTTTAGTGAATGAAAAGTAAAAGAAAGAAGAAGAAAAAAACTATTTAGAATTTGGTAAGATATGTTCTTTTTTTTCTTATTTGAATTAATTTCTGTCTCAACTGGATTTTAAAATTCTTATTCTAGTTTTTATTTTCAACTCAGGACGGTTCATTACCGACTTAATCGAGGAAAAAAATGACAGTTTTTTTTCCTTTTAACTCTATGGGTCGACAGAAACGACATAATCTTTAAAGTGTCAGACCTTTCTTTTCTAAACAGGATTATCACGTGTCTATCGAGTATCTTGATACGAGTAAAAGAAATACTCTTAAATTATTTGTATTTAGAATTAATTTAAAATCAATGAGTAAACATGATTTTTAAGATTTGATGAGGCATCTGTAAATACAGCAGATAAGCCACATCCTTATGAAGTATGTGTCCCTTCCATTCCAATGGCAGTGCATATGCAAATTCATACTGGATTAAAAGAAAGCTTCTTGTGATTGAAGTGATTCTTTTATTTAACTATTGTTGAATTTACTTGTTCATTGTACATAGACTATGAAAAAATTTAAACAAATCCTTCAGATTTTGATATTGTTGTATAAGCAAATGTAGATATCTCCCGATTCACTGATTCAGCACTACTTACCCAAACCTGACCTCACAGACAGTCAACAAGCGAACATTTCTACATCATTCAACGATACCAAAAAAGCTTACTACCAATACACAATATTCTGCCTACATCACCACCCCACTGTCACAGTCAAGCTGGACATTTTACGAACTTAATATTCACCCACAACTATCACCAAAATTATCCTGTAATTTTCATTTCTATCTTTTCACCGTTCTCGTGTTATTTTCAATACAATTTTGAACTTAAAATCCGTGTTTTGTTCCTTTCCTCATCACCATACGCTTGCATGCTAATACTGTTTATTACAATATTATACATTCTCCTTTCACAGAGCAGCTTTTACTATATTACATTGTTTTTATTTATGTAGAATGCAGATTGTTATTAACTTTTTAATACACGTGTGGCGTTATTTTCGGATTTGCCTGGGGAGTTGTCTGCCCGTTTGGTTTCGCTGGTTCCCGCTAGGGGCCTTTGATATTTAAGCGGCTGGTTTGAACGTCTCTCTCTCTCTCTCTCTCTCTTTTGCCTACCGACCTATGAGACACCACTATGGGTTAGACTCTGTCTAACACCCTTTCGTTGGGGCTTCGACCATTAACACTGGCCACTCACTGCTAGTAAGTCTCTTATACGATATATGACTATCCTTTAGTCATGTATTCGTAACTACGTTTTTATGTACATTTAGGTATCACTTTGATACCTAAATATCTTGTATTTTACCATTCATGAATGTGTCATTATCCATACTCTTGTATATGTATTTATATTACTTAGGTGTGTATGTTCATGTACACCTCAATGTATTATGTACCCTGTTTATTCTGTGCTGTATGTTAAATGTTTTGTCTATCAACCTTTGTCGGAGTTTTATCTTCAAGTATTATCACTTTGAATCTTACAACTGGTGATACCCCGACGTGATGAAAACGTTTTGTGAAGGCTTTGTTTTGCATTTGGAACTTTAATCCTTACAATGTCTTAAAAAAATGAATTAATTTTTTAACAATGTAAATAATGATAATTAGGTATCACCAATATCAGTTTAGGCCATATTGAATAAACGAAAGTAAATATTTTTTAAAAATTTTGCTAAAACAAAAGTAACTATCATACAGAATCTTACACGTGCAAATTTTTTGGTATTTGCCAGAAGAGCAATTTGAAGAATGGTTGGGACTTAATCATGTAGGTGCCAGGGTATGACATGACCAGCCGATTAATTGGATCAAGCCTCTCTGACCACAGTCTAACCAAAGTGATGGTTAAAGTTGAATGTTGTAGGTCATGTGTCCACTTAGTACCCCAGTCATGGACTTTTCAGTTACCAGGATCACATCATAAGACATCATGAGTCATTATACACGGCCAACAGGTGGTTCCAGTTGTGTGGATGGTGGTTCTTACCCTTCTACAGAGGTACAGTCAGAATATTCTACAGCCCCAGATGACATGACAGACAATTCTTTGGTTTGGTCGATTCTTTCATGCCAAAAACACTCTTCTATTTATTCTTAATGGGTATTCAAATTTTTAAAAAACATTTTTTAAACTCATTTGTTTATTCTATTTAACCCAGAGATGGGACTGTAACAGGTGCTACAACCCCCAGACAAGTCTTTGATAATAGAATAATAAAAGATATTTTTAAACATTTTTTAAACTCATTTGTTTCTTCTATTGAAACCAGAGATGGACTTAACAGGTACTACAACCCCCAGACAAGTCTTTGATGATAGAATAATAATAAAATATTTTTAAACATTTTTTAAACTCATTTGTTTCTTCTATTGAAACCAGAGATGGGACTGTAACAGGTGCTACAACCCCCAGACAAGTCTTTGATGATAGAATAATAAAAAGATATTTTTAAACATTTTTTTAAACTCATTTGTTTCTTCTATTGAAACCAGAGATGGGACTGTAACAGGTGCTACAACCCCAGACAAGTCTTTGATGATAGAATAATAAAAAGATATTTTTTAAACATTTTTTAAACTCATTTGTTTCTTCTATTGAAACCAGAGATGGGACTGTAACAGGTGCTACAACTCCCAAACAAGTCTTTACATGTTTTTTCTGTCTCATAATTTCCAGTTTCTGTGATATTTTAATTTGTCACTTCAATATCTCAATCAAATCTTTGTAATTTGTGGTGAATGAATGTCATTCTCTGGGAATTGTAAACTCTAAAAATAAGGTCAACTTTTTTTTATTTTACCCAGAAAGCCTGTTTTTATCATTTGAGCTCTATAAATAGCATCGACTGACAAAGCTTTATTTATAGTAAACAGAAAAGAATTAAAAAAAAAACAACTTTTGTGATTGTTCGCCA
This sequence comes from Doryteuthis pealeii, assembly GCA_023376005.1. Classification (NCBI taxonomy): domain Eukaryota; kingdom Metazoa; phylum Mollusca; class Cephalopoda; order Myopsida; family Loliginidae; genus Doryteuthis; species Doryteuthis pealeii. Next base: position 56,595,389 of record CM042177.1, read on the forward strand.
TTGTAAAGACACTTTAGGATTCTATTTGCCTTCTCTCCTTTTTCCCCAACTTACTATCTGCATTCCTTCGTCGACTGATGGTAAACCTGACAATAGAATTGATTTCAGTATAGGGAGTAAAGGAAAGAATAAAGGAAGTGGCGATCCTTTTTCATATTCACAAATAATCACATTGTCTACTGGAAAAAAGGCTTTAAAAAAGGACAATTGGCAGACGCGGTACTCGAGACCAGGTTGGACAGTGAATTATCTAAGGTGATAAAAGTTAACCAATACCTTGTCTATCTCACTTATTCTAGTCTACATATCTTTAACTATGTTAAGTTTTTTATAAGCTTACATTTCTATAAATATATTTGATCAGCTCCTCACTTTATACTTTTACCTATTGTAAATTCTATTATTATTTCACGCATTATTTTCACTATGCACTCCTCTGCTACTTACCAAACCTCAACAAACTAAAAAAAACTTTGGTAATATATGCTACCCTCACAAATGCACAACAAGCATTTCTTTCTGTTTCGGTAATAAAAAATGTAGTAGATTTTTAAACCACGTGTTTGTGTCCTTTATTTCACTAACATTTGAGACGAACTTTTATTGTAAATAAACTAGACAGTAGCAAAAAATTCGGCTGCTAGGAATTTTAAAAGCGAATTAGAAATAATTAAATCTATTATTTAAGGTCAAACTTTGTCTAAATCGATAACTAGTAACATAATAACCATAATTAAAAAAAGAAATATATCATTACATATGCAGTTTATTTTTAATAGATTTAAAAGTATTTGTTTTGGTCAATTTCGACTATAGCAGCCAGTCAGCCTCGTTTTCGATGTTTTTAAGTGCCTGTTTACAATTTTACTGTAACATTCGCGTTTGCAAAAGAATTTACCAAAAATCAGGTAATTATCCGATTTTAATGAAATTTTCAGTATTGATTTAACAATTAATGAATTTTATAATGCATCAGTTATTTTATTTCAAAACTTTAATTTAGTATTTTTGCTATGAAAAATTAATATATAAAATTCATTTAAAATATGAAAATGATGATGTTAAGTTTAAAATGTTATATTTTTAGATTCTAAAAATTAATATCTACTTAATGCAAAATTATTTTTGTTGACGAAAGTAATAAGTTTTGAAGAAAAACTCGATTGAAAATGTACCCCTTCAGAAAAAACATCGATGTATAATTTTTTCTTTTATAAAATAATAGCCAATTAAATAATTATCGAAATGAGTAAAAAAGAAATCTCCCAAAAATTAATTATTTATTATTTTTTGCATTTTATTTTTCGATTTTCGGTACTTATTTTCTCATAGAAGAGCAACCGTAAAAAAAAAATTTTTTGCTTCTATTCATAACTTCGGTCTTTTATCTCATTATTTATACTGTAATTAGTTTTGAGGTCTAATATTCTTTAGAATAAATTCCTTGATTTGATTGAATGTAAGTTATTTTGGGAATGACGACAAACATAGGTATTTTCTATGACATGGTAATTCTATTTTTAGATTTGATGTGCACTGGTTCACCTTCATATGTAAATTACATACAACCAATATCCAATATCCAATATCACTACACTTCTCATTATAATAATGAAATATAAAATAAACCATTGTTGAATTTACCTCATGTGATAACATCATGTAGTTCTAAAGTGGGGGATCATTTTACAATGTAGGCCTAATTATAAACTGATCCCTCATTTTATGTCCGTCTTTTTGCTATAAACTATTTTTTTCTTGCTCTCATAATTCAAAATTTAAAGATTATTATTTAAGAAAATATCTATTTTCACTAATTTAAGGGCGTAAAAAAGAACAATTTCCTCGTACATCCTACCATAAAATAAACTGAACCCTCATTTTATGTCCGTGTTTTTGCAATAAATGTTTTATTTTTCTTGCGCTTCGTTATTTTACAATACTAAATATATTTCCTTTATTTATTTTAATATTCACTTCAATGTGTGTTAAGATTTTTTATAAGTTCATATTTCTAATAAATAAATATATTTGATGTGACATCAGCAGGAGCTCAGATTCCGCCCACTTCCGCCCAAGGTTTGTTCCCGCTTGTTTTAACTTTATTGTAAAAAATTAATCATTTCGTAATAAATCATTGTTGAATTTACCTCGTGTGTTAACGTCTCTTGACATTCTCTTTTTACCTTGTGTGTCCATCTCCTCACCTTATTTTTTACCTATTGTCAATTCTGTTATTTCACGCATTATTTCCATTATCCAACACTCTGCTGAATATCCAACCTCAATAAAATCTCTATTTTACCTTGTGTGCCCATCTCCTCACCTTATTTTTTACCTATTGTAAATTCTGTTATTTCACGCGTTATTTCCATTATCCAACACTCTGCTGAATATACAACCTCAATAAATCTCTATTTTACCTTGTGTGCCCATCTCCTCACCTTATTTTTTACCTATTGTAATTCTGTTATTTCACGCGTTATTTCCATTATCCAACACTCTGCTGAATATACAACCTCAACATCACATTAAATATTAACAGAAATACTGGGGTGTATCAGTATCTCAGTCATAAAGGAAGGAGACAAGGCAAATTATAGTTTATAAATGGGTTAACAGTTTTATTTCTGGGATAGTATTTAATGTGTGTGTGTAATTCTTGTGCAAGTGTCTTTGCCAGAGAATTTCTACTGGCGGGATATATAAAGGTTATACAAGAGATTTGTGTGCACTTATCTTGTTGTCTCGGTGTTGTCTGCCTGTTGGAGTTGACGTCTTTCTCTAGCATGCCGACTCTGTCTTCTGCTAGTGCCTGCAGTATTGGTTCTGCTGATTCAGGGTTCTATGCTCTCTGTGCCCTATTGTCCGGACTTCCGGGTGGGCAGATAACCCAATTTCCAACAATATATTTAATAAATATATTTAATAAATTACCACATTCTCTTTCCACCTTGTGTGTCCATCTCCTCACCTTATCTTTTTACCTATTGTAAATTCCGTTATTTCACACGTTATTTCCATTATGCAACACTTTGAATATTCAACCTCAACAGCACATGAACTAAGAAAACAAACCTTTAAAAAGTACTAAGAAAATTCCATTTGTTCATTTCCGGTTATCTTCAAGATATGCACTCCTCATTTTTTGGATTGTTTTTTTTTTTTTTCTTTTTTTTTTTTTTTTTTTTAGGAAAGCTCCCTTTAAATTAGCAGTAGGATGATAATTTTCGTTTGCAGTAAATTATTTTGAACATTTTTCAATAATGTCTTTAAAAAAATGAATTATTTTTTTAACAATGTAAACAATGATAATTAGGTATCACCAATATCAGTTTAGGCCATATTGAATAAACGAAAGTAAATATTTTTTTTTAATTTTGCAAAAAAAAAAAAAAAAAGTAACTATCATACAGAGTTGTTACAAAGAAAAACAGTTAATTCAAACATAAAATTATCTGAAAAATTACATCGTTGGATCCATATTGTAGAATAAACATCATACTCACTGTAGAAGCAATATTCCAATTACCATCAAATTGGCAGACAAAGCAACAAGCAAGCTGTAAATAAATACAGATCTTGCATTGTCGCAAACCTACAGCAGAATGGGAGGTTATTTATCAAGCACCATAACACCACTGAAAACAAGTAACCATTTTGGACTCAAGGAATGGAATCCCCCAAATGCATGAATGGAAAATTACTGAATGCCATAAATACCAGCTGCTTTGAACACCAGTTCTATTGTACTTTGTTAGTTGTTGTTCAAACAAACAGTATAACACACTTCAACACATATTGTAGGATTTAGTTGGATACACAGATCAGTGTTTAGCTGTATTGCAAGTTGAATCTGTTCTGAGAATACCAGAGTGAGTTAGAGGGGGCTTTATATTATTTTCAAACAGATTATAGATGAGACCCTAACAGGTTCTACTAATTTGGGTTAGAGTAGACTTAGGAGTAATTGTAATTAAGGAGTGATTGCACACTCCCAAGGGCTCCATAACTCAAGCCTTATTACAGGATGCATTTAAATGTATGGGTGGCTGTATTTGACATAATTGTTTTCTTGTGCATATTCAATAACCAATTATTGGTTTTCAATGAATTTCGAAATATTTTTTTTTTTTTGTGGCTTTTTCATACGATGCTACTAATCGTATACGTAATGTGGCGGTGGCGTTTCACGTGTAAACTTTCGGTTGTTTAATATATCCAGCAGTCCTTGGTCGCTAGTGGCAGGTCAAGGAAGTATCGCTTTATGCACACTGCGTGCCCTTCGTTACGGCCAATTGACTAGCTCCACGGTTGTCTAGTGGTCGTCCCATTCACAATACGGTCATAGTATCTTTCGTCGTAGTAAAATAAGATTATAATACCGTGTGTATTTTCATGGAGTTTATCGGAATAAATTCTAGCTTCTTAACTTCGAGAGAGAGAGTGTTAATTTAATTGATATCTTCATAAGGTCCTTAGAGTTTCAGTTCTTGTGGGTAATAAAATTTCGTCAGTTGGTAAATCTTAAGGCCAGCCCTTTTCTCGTCCTCAGCGACTACAGTTTCCTTGATCTCAGTTTTCCAGCACCAACTCGACTGCACGACTAACCCTCGATCAACTCCCCAGCCGACTGTCCCACTGACTCTTCTGACTCACCCACGGGTTCCTAGTCGGGTTTCTTATATAGTATCACAAAATAATTTTCTAGAAAGATCTTTCCTGGAACCATCTAACACTTTCTAGAAAGAAAAGAACTTTCGAAAAGTTCCAAATCATTATGGTCAAAGAGAGGTCACAGTCGCTTGGATCAAAGGACCATTGGCCGTCAGCAATACTAGGTTTTCCTTAAAACCCGTCATTGTGTCGCCAACATCTCGTTAAAAGATTTGATTTCTTTTTCGGTTGATTCCTCAAAGGCCACCCAGCAATATCAGAGAATCAGCACTACATCTTTTTTTAAAGGCTTCTCCGAGTCTGGCACAAGGCCACAAATATAGGTGTTCCCGGGCAGGCACGGCCATTATGTTACAGTGGTAGTTTCAGAATAACTCTGGAATATCTTTTAGTTGAACTTATAGGGTAACTGAAGCAAAGAAAAGACAATAAGTATTACAAATATTGTCAGTTTTGCTCTTCCGTATATAATACAAATCAAACATAACTATTAAACAATAAGAATTACAAATTCTTTGTTAATACTGGACACACCATCAACACATTAAAACAAAGTTACAACAAATAAATCTGGCAAAGTTTTTAAAAGCTAAAAATCTCATTTTTAAAGATAAACTTTAATGAAAATTATAATATGAATGTTAAAGACCAGTGTATGGTTGCCAGGGAAACATGTTAGATGTAATTAAAAGGATTCAGATTCAACTTATACCCTATAACCCCTATTTTACATGCATACAAGAGGAAAGGTTGTGAGACGACCTGCTCTGCACTCTGCTCTTTAGATGTACTTGTCTAGATCCCAACGTTGTGAATTATGTGCCGGCCGAATTTAAGCACGAGTCAGAACCAGGCTCACAAGAATTAAGAACAAAACAACAACAACAACAAGTGTAAACAAGACACATGGAAGAAGGGTGTGTTGATACTCGCTGTCTATCCAACTGGCTACTACTGCTGCTATCCCTACTGGCAAACTTGACACTTCAACGGCGAACTTAACCCTTCGATCCCCCGGGTTCTAACTTAGGGCTCGAGTTTAGTTGTATTTATGTCAAATTCCCCTACCCAAACCATCTTCTCCGGACCACACAAATGGCCAGAACTTAAATAAATCGCAGACTTCGAGTCGCCATTAACCCTTAAAATTAAAGTACTCAAATATTTTTCCAGACAATCCGTCTGCAATATGTTGATCATTAATTTTTTCAAAAGAGAATTTCTCCTAAAAAAAATCCTTTTTGCTTTTAATACCTGGGTGCCTAAGATATTATCACCAAGTGGTCCCATTTCATGGTGGCATACAGGTCTCTTTAAACTTTACGACCTTGGATTCGTAAAAAGGTCAGCCACCCACCCCTTTTACTTATGCCGGACCTTAACTTATTTCTCTTTCTTATTTATTTATTTATTCTGACCATGTTCGTCTTCAACCACAGTATCACAAGGTTAAATGATAAAAGAATACAAAAAACAAAAGATCATTTAAAATAAAGAAGATATATTCAAGTAAAATATTGTGGAAAGTGCACATTGAGAGAATTTTCAGAGATGTGATAAAAGAAAGTTTATTGAATGAGAGTTCTGCTTGTGCCTGTAGATGGTGTTGGTAGTTGGCATTTGTTGCGATTGGTGATGAATGTAGATACTCTCTGTTGTCACCCTTTGTAGGTTCAGAGTTGGAAGAGATGTTGGGAATTTTGTTCATTTCAAGGTCTGGAAAAATGTTCAAGACATGTTAGTTGCACATGAATATGGAAAGGCATGACCTTGCTGCACGTCATGGGAAGGCATGAGTTTCACTGCATTGTGGGAAGATATGTTAGCTGCACATGAGTGTGGGAAGGCATGACTTCGCTGCATGTCTTGGGAATGCAAGAGTTTCACTGCACATTGTGGGAAGATATGTTAGCTGCACATGAGTGTGGGAAGGCATGACTTCGCTGCATGTCTTGGGAAGGCAAGAGTTTCACTGCACATTGTGGGAAGATATGTTAGCTGCACATGAGTGTGGGAAGGCATGACTTCGCTGCATGTCTTGGGAATGCAAGAGTTTCACTGCACATTGTGAGAAGATATGTTAGCTGCACATGAGTGTGGGAAGGCATGACCTTGCTGCATGTCTTGGGAAGGCAAAGGTTTCACTGCACATTGTGAGAAGATATGTTAGCTGCACATGAGTGTGGGAAGGCATGACCTTGCTGCATGTCTTGGGAAGGCAAGAGTTTCACTGCACATTGTGAGAAGATATGTTAGCTGCACATGTGTGTGGGAAGGCATGACCTTACTGTATGTCTTGGGAAGGCAAGAGTTTCACTGCACATTGTGAGAAGATATGTTAGCTGCACATGAGTGTGGGAAGGCATGACCTTGCTGCATGTCTTGGGAAGGCAAGAGTTTCACTGCACATTGTGAGAAGATATGTTAGCTGCACATGAGTGTGGGAAGGCATGACTTCGCTGCATGTCTTGGGAAGGCAAGAGTTTCACTGCACATTGTGAGAAGATATGTTAGCTGCACATGAGTGTGGGAAGGCATGACCTTGCTGCATGTCTTGGGAAGGCAAGAGTTTCACTGCACATTGTGAGAAGATATGTTAGCTGCACATGAGTGTGGGAAGGCATGACCTTGCTGCATGTCTTGGGAAGGCAAGAGTTTCACTGCACATTGTGAGAAGATATGTTAGCTGCACATGAGTGTGGGAAGGCATGACCTTGCTGCACGTCATGGGAAGGCATGAGTTTCACTGTCCATTGTGGGAAGATATGTTAGCTGCACATGAGTGTGGGAAGGCATGACTTCGCTGCATGTCTTGGGAATGCAAGAGTTTCACTGCACATTGTGAGAAGATATGTTAGCTGCACATGAGTGTGGGAAGGCATGACCTTGCTGCATGTCTTGGGAAGGCAAGAGTTTCACTGCACATTGTGAGAAGATATGTTAGCTGCACATGAGTGTGGGAAGGCATGACCTTGCTGCATGTCTTGGGAATGCAAGAGTTTCACTGCACATTGTGAGAAGATATGTTAGCTGCACATGAGTGTGGGAAGGCATGACTTCGCTGCATGTCTTGGGAAGGCAAGAGTTTCACTGCACATTGTGAGAAGATATGTTAGCTGCACATGAGTGTGGGAAGGCATGACCTTGCTGCATGTCTTGGGAAGGCAAGAGTTTCACTGCACATTGTGAGAAGATATGTTAGCTGCACATGAGTGTGGGAAGGCATGACCTTGCTGCATGTCTTGGGAAGGCAAGAGTTTCACTGCACATTGTGAGAAGATATGTTAGCTGCACATGAGTGTGGGAAGGCATGACCTTGCTGCATGTCTTGGGAAGGCAAGAGTTTCACTGCACATTGTGAGAAGATATGTTAGCTGCACATGAGTGTGGGAAGGCATGACCTTGCTGCATGTCTTGGGAAGGCAAGAGTTTCACTGCACATTGTGAGAAGATATGTTAGCTGCACATGAGTGTGGGAAGGCATGACTTGCTGCATGTCTTGGGAAGGCAAGAGTTTCACTGCACATTGTGAGAAGATATGTTAGCTGCACATGAGTGTGGGAAGGCATGAGCATGTCTTGAAGGCAAGAGTTTCACTGCGTGGGAAGGCTGTCTTGGGAAGGCAAGAGTTTCACTGCACATTGTGAGAAGATATGTTAGCTGCACATGAGTGTGGGAAGGCATGACCTTGCTGCATGTCTTGGGAAGGCAAGAGTTTCACTGCACATTGTGGAAGATATGTTAGCTGCACATGAGTGTGGGAAGGCATGACCTTGCTGCACGTCATGGGAAGGCATGAGTTTCACTGTCCATTGTGGGAAGATATGTTAGCTGCACATGAGTGTGGGAAGGCATGACTTCGCTGCATGTCTTGGGAATGCAAGAGTTTCACTGCACATTGTGAGAAGATATGTTAGCTGCACATGAGTGTGGGAAGGCATGACCTTGCTGCATGTCTTGGGAAGGCAAGAGTTTCACTGCACATTGTGAGAAGATATGTTAGCTGCACATGAGTGTGGGAAGGCATGACCTTGCTGCACGTCATGGGAAGGCATGAGTTTCACTGTCCATTGTGGGAAGATATGTTAGCTGCACATGAGTGTGGGAAGGCATGACTTCGCTGCATGTCTTGGGAATGCAAGAGTTTCACTGCACATTGTGAGAAGATATGTTAGCTGCACATGAGTGTGGGAAGGCATGACTTCGCTGCATGTCTTGGGAATGCAAGAGTTTCACTGCACATTGTGAGAAGATATGTTAGCTGCACATGAGTGTGGGAAGGCATGACTTCGCTGCATGTCTTGGGAAGGCAAGAGTTTCACTGCACATTGTGAGAAGATATGTTAGCTGCACATGAGTGTGGGAAGGCATGACCTTGCTGCATGTCTTGGGAAGGCAAGAGTTTCACTGCACATTGTGAGAAGATATGTTAGCTGCACATGAGTGTGGGAAGGCATGACCTTGCTGCATGTCTTGGGAAGGCAAGAGTTTCACTGCACATTGTGAGAAGATATGTTAGCTGCACATGAGTGTGGGAAGGCATGACCTTGCTGCACGTCATGGGAAGGCATGAGTTTCACTGTCCATTGTGGGAAGATATGAGCTTTGTTGCATGTGTTATGAGAGTGGGTTCTCTTTATTGCACATTGGTGATGTGGGAGGGATAAAAGTTGGGATTTCATCAGAAAAATATCCTCTTTCAAGACACAAACATTGAGAATGGCTGGGATCCAGAGTTAGTGCTATAGTAGACAGAATGATGTTTTAACACGTGGGTGTTATTTGCTGCTGTGAGGGAGAAAAGGGAGCGGGTTGCTGTGTACAATGGCCATTTTGGCCAGGGAAGAAAGGGGTTGAGTGAAGCCTTTGACCGGTGTAATTGGATCCCTTGGGGTTTTGGTTGTGATGTCTTCCCATTGGGCAAGAAGGGTCACATAACATTTCCTCCACCTGGGTCCGTAGGAATAGCAGCTACAAAGTAATGATTAGGGATTTGTACTGTCCCATACTTTGGTCCCTGGTGAGGAGTCATTATAAAAACTTTAAACATTCAGCTATTTTTTTATAAGTATTATTTAAAAATCTATTCATAGTTTGTATTTAATTTATCTGATTATTATTTATACTAATCATTTGTTTTTCATTTAATTATTGTTTGTTTGTTTCCTAATTTTTGATTAAGTTGTTGATGCATTGGAGTAATAATCACTTATTATGATATTATAATTTTACAAGATAATTACTAAAATTGAAATAAAATCATGCTTTAAATATACGCTCCTACATTTGGGGCACTGGTGATTGTCGTCAGTGATGTAATACAGATTAAAACAATGCTGATTATAATTTATAAAAATTGTTTTAAAATTGGAAAAAATAAAATTTTTTTGTTTGCATATAATTTGTTTCTAATTTATATTCTTTTTATTTCTTTATCATTTACTTGAAATTTGTTTAGTTTATTATTGTTTTTTTATTCCCATATTCATAATTCGGTTGTTGCTGTATTTGAGTAACCACATAAGTTATTCACCCCAGCTTTCAAGTATGGAAACTGTGTCAATTTCCAGGGTAGATTTCAAATTCTCAGACAAGCTAAATTCTATTGTCCCTAAGAATGTCATCTTACATGGATAATTAAAAAGTTGAAATCATTTTTTAAAATTTTCGAGCAATACTAAAAGTGGAAAGTAACTAAAATTCATTTTTTCTTTCAGCAAATTTGATTTTCGGGAAAAAAAAAAGAGCCATACACTGAGAACTAGACTCACCAGATTTATATATATATATATATATATATATATTGGTTTGTTGGTTGGTTTTGAAGGCTATCACAATGCAAGTGTAAAGAAAAAAGAAGGTAACTGTGGTGTTTGTTAACCTGGGTGTTCTAAGTATAATTAAGAAAAGAACATATAACTGCGAACTTTAATTGTAAAAGAAAATATTCCAAGACCTTAAGATAATTCAATAAAGTATAGAAAATATATGATAAGAAAATGAATATAAAAATCATCAACTAGCAGAGCCCGTGGGCAGGGCAGAGGACACTCTGTGGGTGATGAGAGGGACAGGGCGAGAGGAACAAAATTGATTTCTTATTTCATCAAAATTATGTATATCTTGTATTGATACCCTTCACTCTAGAGACGATGACAGGCCAATTCTAGAATGGCAGTCTCTGGTGCACTGACTGCACACAAGCAGTGGCTTTGCCGTGTGTCTCTCCTTTCTTCTGGCTGTCTTGGCTGTGTAGGCTATATTCCTCTCTATTTCCCTCCTTTTTATGTCTTCTTTGACAGTGAAGTGTCAGAACTCTCGGTTGTCTGCATATGTATGTTTTCATATTCTTCAGCAAGTGTGATTTTACTGAAACGGAAGTGCCACATATTTCACAAGAATGTAACTTCTCTCTTGTGTGTGTTTGCATATGCCTCAAATATGACTTTTGTGAAAAGGAAGAACAAAACACTACACAAGAATATGGCTTCTCTCCCATGTGTGTTCGCATATGAATCACCACATCTGGTTTTTGTGAAAAGGAAAAGCCACAAACTTCACAAGAATGTGGCTTCTCTCTTATGTGTGTTTGCATATGAATCACCAATAGTGACTTTTGTGAAAATGGAACGTGCCACACTCTTTACAAGAAGATGGCTACTCTCCTGTGTGTGTTCGTTTATGACTCACCAAATGTGATTTTACTGAAAAGGAAGAGCCACACACTTCACAAATATGTGGCTTCTTTCCTGTGTGTGTTTGAATATGTCTATTCAAAACTGATTTTTGTGAAAAAGAAGAGCCACACACTTGACAAGAATATGGCTTCTCTCCTGTATGTGTTCGCATATGAATCACCAAATTTGTTTGTCGTGCAAAAGAAAAGCCACACACTTCACAAGAATATGGCGTCTGTCCTGTGTGTGCATGAATATGTCTATTCAAAGCTGATTTATGTGAAAAGGAAGAGCCACACACTTGACAAGAATATGGCTTCTCTCCTGTGTGTGTTCGCATATGAGTCACCAATTCGGATTTTCGTGAAAAGGAAAAGCCACACACTTCACAAGAATGTGGCTTCTCTCCAGTGTGTGTTCGCATATGAATCACCATATATGATTTTTGTGCAAAAGAAGAACCACACACTTCACAAGAATATGGCTTCTCTCCTGTATGTGTTCGCATATGAATCACCAAATGTGATTTTCGTGAAAAGTAAGAGCCACAAACTTCACAAGAATATGGATTCTTTCCTGTGTGTGTTTCAATATGTCTATTCAAAGCTACTTTATCTGAAAAGGAAGAGCCACGCACTTGACAAGAATGTGGCTTCACTCCTGTGTGTTTTTGCATATGACTCATCAAATTTGACTTTTGTGAAAAGGAAGAGCCACACACTTCACAAGTATGTGGCTTCTCGCCTGTGTGTGTTCGCATATGAATCGCCACATATGATTTTCGTGAAAATGAAGAGCCACACACTTCACAAGAATATGGCTTCTCTCCTGTATGTGTTCGCATATGAACCACCAAATCTGATTTTTGTGAAAAGGAACAGACACACACTTCACAAGAATATGGCTTCTCTCTTGTGTGTGTTCGCATATGAATCACCAAATGTGATTTTCGTGAAAAGGAAGAGCCACACACTTCACAAGAATGTGGCTTCTCTTCTGTGAGTGTTTGCATATCCATTGTCAAATGATGTTTTTGAGAAAATGTAGAACCAGTTACTTCAAAAGAACGTTATGTCTCTCCCGAGTCTGTTCTCATATGCTGCTCGAAATTTTATTTTCATGAAAAAGAAACGGCACCCATTTACATAATCTAGAAATAATTGACATCAGATGTTTCACAGAAATATGAATTTTCATCCGCATTTACATCTACTCCATGAATATGATTTCCATGAATCAAAACTTCTCAAGTATATTTTTGCCAGTTTTTATGTTGCTTCAAATGTGACTTTCTTTTTTGAATATCAGGTCCTCAAGAAAATGCAAATTCCAAATTCAGGCAATTATTTTTTCCAGGTTAAAAATCTGTAATCAACAAAAAAGACAAAACAATAAGTTAAATGAAAGAAGATTAATGAAGAAATACAGTTTATATAAATTGCTTATTTGCATGGTTGATCTGAATAGGAACTTGAAGGAATCAAACAATTTTTGTTTTCTGTGGGGAACCCAACAATATGCCCTGATGGGGTGCTGGATTAACAATATGCCCTGATGGGGTGCTGGATTAACAATATGCCCTGATAGGATGCTGGATTAACAATATGCCCTGATAGGGTGTTGGATTAACAATATGCTCTGATAGGGTGTTGGATTAACAATATGCTCTGATAGGGTGTTGGATTAACAATATGCCCTGATAGGGTGTTGGATTAACAATATGCCCTGATGGGGTGCTGGATTAACAATATGCCCTGATAGGAGGCTGGATTAACAATATGCCCTGATAGGATGCTGGATTAACAATATGCCCTGATAGGAGGCTGGATTAACAATATGCCCTGATGGGGTGCTGGATTAACAATATGCCCTGATAGGGTGCTGGATTAACAATATGCTCTGATAGGGTGCTGGATTAACAATATGCCTGATAGGGTGTTGGATTAACAATATGCCCTGATGGGGTGCTGGATTAACAATATGCCCTGATAGGATGCTGGATTAACATATGCCCTGATAGGATGCTGGATTAACAATATGCCCTGATTGGGAGCTGGATTAACAATATGCCCTGATAGGGTGCTGGATTAACAATATGCCCTGATAGGATGCTGGATTAACAATATGCTCTGATAGGGTGCTGGATTAATAATATGTCCTGATAGGGTGTTGGATTAATAATATGCCCTGATAGGGTGCTGGATTAATAATATGCCCTGATAGATTAATAATATGCTCTGATAGGGTGCTGGATTAACAATATGCCCTGATAGGGTGTTGGATTAACAATATGCCCTGATAGGGTGCTGGATTAACAATATGCTCTGATAGGGTGCTGGATTAACAATATGCCTGATAGGGTGTTGGATTAATAATATGCCCTGATAGGGTGCTGGATTAACAATATGCCCTGATAGGGTGTTGGATTAACAATATGCTCTGATAGGGTGCTGGATTAACAATATGCCCTGATAGGGTGTTGGATTAACAATATGCTCTGATAGGGTGCTGGATTAACAATATGCCTTGATAGGGTGCTGGATTAATAATATGCTCTGATAGGGTGCTGGATTAATAATATGCCCTGATAGGGTGTTGGATTAACAATATGCCCTGATTGGATTAACTCTAATTAATGGTAAGATTGTGAAGTGTAATAAAGTTTCTTAGTGCAAATTCTTTTTGTTTTTTTAGTTTTTTTTTTATTCAATTCTAGAATAATTATGTACATGTTTAGAAGACTAGAAAATTTTGAGGTTGATATCAATTTTAATTTCACCCGACAATATCTTGATCAGAAAATATTTTAAAATTTATTTATCTAAGATTTTAGAATTAAAAAGTTATGAAATGTAATTTGCTTGTAAAAATATGTAATAATCTGCAATTAAAAGAAATCTACCAAAAATTACCAATTTATTGAATATTGATAAATATTTTAAGTACGTTAATCACTAATTATAGTGCTTTTTTTATATCAACTTATTTTTCTGTTTTACATTTTTTAGAATATTATTTAAACATTTCCAATGACAAGTGTCATGTTGTCACAATAATCACCAAAATGGAGAGTAACAAGTATTACTGGTTATATTACACTCTCACCAAAGCAGAGACTATTATTACTGGTTATATTACACTCTCACCAAAACAGAGACTATCATTACTGGTTATATTACACTCTCACCAAAACACAGACTATTATTACTGGTTATATTACACTCTCACCAAAACAGAGACTATTATTACTGGTTATATTACACTCTCACCAAAACAAGACATTACTGGTTATATTACACTCTCACCAAACAGAGACTATTATTACTGGTTATATTACACTCTCACCAAAACAGAGACTATATTACTGGTTATATTACACTCTCACCAAAACACAGACTATTATTACTGGTTTATATTACACTCTCACCAAAACAGAGACTATTATTACTGGTTATATTACACTCTCACCAAAACAGAGATATTATTACTGGTTATATTACACTCTCACAAAAAAGACTATTATTAGAGACTATATTTACTGGTTATATTACACTCTCACCAAAACAGAGACTATTATTATTACTGGTTATATTACACTCTCACCAAAACAGAGACTATTATTACTGGTTATATTACACTCACCAAAACAGAGACTATTATTACTGGTTATATTACACTCTCACCAAAACAGAGACTATTATTACTGGTTATATTACACTCTCACCAAAACAGAGACTATTATTACTGGTTATATTACACTCTACTATTATTACTGGTTTATTACACTCTCACCAAAACAGAGACTATTATTACTGGTTATATTACACTCTCACCAAAACAGAGACTATTATTACTGGTTATATTACACTCTCACCAAAACAGAGACTATTATTACTGGTTATATTTACACTCTCACCAAACAGAGACTATTATTACTGGTTATATTACACTCTCACCAAAACAGGACTATTATTACTGGTTATATTACACTCTCACCAAAGCAGAGACTATTATTACTGGTTATATTACAGTCTCACCAAAGCAGAGACTATTATTTACTGGTTATATTACACTCTCACCAAAACACAGACTATTTATTACTGGTTATATTACACTCTCATCAAAGCAAGACTATTATTACTGGTTACATTACACTCTCACCAAAGCAAGACTATTATTACTGGTTATATTACACTCTCACCAAAGCAGAGACTATTATTACTGGTTATATTACATTACACTCTCACCAAAACAGGGACTATTATTACTGGTTATATTACACTCTCACCAAAGCAGAGACTATTATTACTGGTTATATTACACTCTCACCAAAACAGGACTATTATACTGGTTATATTACAGTCTCACCAAAACTATTATTACTGGTTATATTACACTCTCACCAAAGCAGAGACTATTATTACTGGTTATATTACACTCTCACCAAAGCAGAGACTATTATTACTGGTTATATTACACTCTTACTATTATTACTGGTTATATTACACTCTCATCAAAACAGGGAATATTATTACTGGTTATACGACAGACCCTTTTCATTTTAGAAGTTTGTGTACTTGACAATTAGTTGAATGAGACTTTGATTAATTTTAAGTATTTCAGTTTTACCTACCTTACGACAAATACATTACCATCTTACACTGATACATTGCAAGAACATTTAAATCATGGCAACTACCATATTGCTATTTGGAAATTGGTACATATTGCTAAACCGGATATACTTCAACCAGTCAGTGACCATGAATGGACTCAATTGTAAAAATGATGGAATAATACATCAGATTAATGGAGATATCATGAATGTGAATCTGACAATGATGATGATGACAACCATGGAAATTTAAATGAAATTTCATTTATAAAAAAACAAGGTTATGAACATAACAGTGAATATAATTAAAAGCAGTGAAGAAAGTATGGTAAATAATTTGAATTGTCACAATATATACTATAAAAAAATGTGTGAGTTTGTCTTATTTGAAATTGTTATTATTTTTTCATTGATCACTCTTATTGTACATTTACCCATCTTATAATATAATATTATATATCATATTATTATAATACAGTTATCCTAATCCTACAAAATGATACCAGGTTTATTAAAATTGTTCAATCACATCAAGGGTTATTGTTTTCAGATTTTAAAAAATCATAATCCATGTGTTTGCACATTTACACACATAAAAAAAAGAATCAGAAATTTAAAAAATTATGTCTCACCTGTTTCTCTGCATCACATGAATAGAAAAACTCTGTACTTCATAAGAATATGCTTTTCTTTAATATATGTTCCCTTTATATTGATTCCAATGTTATTTTTTGAAAACCTGGGTCACCAAGAAAATACTGCTTTCAAATTCAGTGATTTATTTCACCCGGGTTAAAAATTTGCAATCAATAAAACAAGAGAAACCTATAAGATAAAAGAAAAAAATTATATTACACTCTCACCAAAACAGAAATTATTATTACTGGTTATATTACACTCAAACCAAAGCAGAAATTGTTATTACTGATTATATTACACTCAAACCAAAACATAGACTATTATTACTGAAAATTACCCTTTCGCATGAAATATGGATAGGTTTATTTATTTTTTAAGATAACGATGTAATTTTTCCCAATCGGATAATTTTTTGAATTAACTATTTTTCTTTGTAACAACCCTGTACGATCTTTAATTATTTTTTACGAGATTTTTGATAAACAAAGTTCGGAAATATTTATTTCCGTTTTATTCAAGATGGCCTAAACTGATCACGTGACCGAATTGGAGGTACATAGTTATTGCGGAGAATTAGTTATACACCATATTTAACCAGATGTATACATTATTATTAAATTAAATAGTTGACAAAATTTACTTATTTTCAATATGTGTTTATTTTCGTATTGAATACGAAAATTCTACTGTCATAAACACGTATTGAAAATAAGTAAAGGCACTGGCAAAATGAGCCTAAAATGCGTTTTTGACAAAATGACTTTAGCTCCCCCTACAAAAAATAATTTACCAAAAATCAGGAAATTATTGGATTTTAATGAAATTTTCTGTTTATTTATCAATGAATGATCTTTATAATACATTATTTATTATATTTCAAAACTTTCTGATTTTTTTCAGGTCACTTAATTTTGACCCACACCTTACTTTAGGAGTGTAAATATTGGCGAGTTGGTCTTTGATTGATACTAATTACAGTAGAAATAAAAAGATAAAAGACCAAAGTTGTAAATATAAAATAAAATTTTAAGTGGAATATTTTATAAGAAAATAAGTACCGAAAATCGGAAAATAAAATGAAAAAAATAATAAATAATTAATTAAGAAAAAAATATACATCGATATTTTTTCTGCTTAAAAAGTGTGTGGGGGGGCTACATTTTCAATAGAGTTTTTCTTCAAAACGTATACTTTGATTGACTAAAATAAGGTTTGCATTAAATAGATAATTATTTCTAGAATCTAAAAATATAATATTTAAAACTTAAATCTGAATATTTTTATTTTAAATGTATTTTATATACTAATTTTTCATAGCAATAAATACTGAATCAAGACTGAAAATTTCATTAAAATCGGATAATTACCTGATTTTTGGTAATTTTTTTTGTAATCACGAAATTTAATTACAAAATTGTAAACAAGGGCTTAAAACCCTTGAAAAAGAGACAGAATGGCGAATTGCGTCGAAATTGACCAAAACAAATCCCTTTAAATGTATTAAATATAAACTTCTTATGTAAGGATATTTTTCATTTTTTTTAATGATGGTCATTATGTAGGGATGTGCAAATAATCGCTGGCTCTATAAAAGGGTGATCACAGAAAATTCTTCTAAAAATCATATAAAATAAACTAACTATCCGATTTTAATAAAACTTTTGGTATACCAAATAATAAAAGACGAACTTTTATTGTAAATAAATGTTTACTAAATTGAAAAGATTAATAATTTTTTTGTACATAAATAAATTTTACATTTTTGGAAAGACAATTTAATGATGGAACATATGTAAAAAAAAGATAATCGCTACTAAATCGGTTTTTGAAATAGGGCATCTTAAACATTGAAACTCGTAAATAAGAAAAAATATGTATCTTTTTTTTCTTTTTTTTTAAATTGTTAGATTATTTTCAAAAGAATTTTATATTAAAAGTTCCTATTGTCTATATTTTTATTTTATTTTTCAGGGATTTTTAAAAATTTATAAAATGTAAAATGAATACTTTTCTTTAATGTACAGCAAAATCCTATTTATTTAATCAAAGAAAATCTTGTATAAAAAATATCTTGCTAAAAATAATGACATAATATATGTCGGTTTTTATTTTATAAATTTTTGAAAATAATGTTTGAATTAAAAATTGTCGTCATTCTTATTACGGATGGATCTAAGAGAAATAAAATCTCTGGGTTTTGGGGGAAAACTGTTCTTATTGTAGGGATTAGCATTTTTATCGTCTGCTAGGAATTTTAAAAGCGAATTAAAAATAATTAAATCTATTATTTAAGGTCAAACTTTGTCTAAATCGATAAGTAGTAACATAATAACCATCATTAAAAAAAGAAAAATATCATTACATATGCAGTTTATTTTTAAAAGATTTAAAACCATTTGTTTTGGTCAATTTCAACGCCATTCAGCCTCTTTTTCGATGGTTTTAAGTGCTTGTTTACAATTTTCATGTAACATTCGCGATTGCAAAAAAAATTACCAAAAATCAGGTAATTATCCGATTTTAATGAAATTTTCAGTATTGATTTAGCAATTAATGAATCTTATAATACATCAGTTATTTTATTTCAAAACTTTAATTTACCATTTTTGCTATGAAAAATTAATATATAAAATACATTTAAAATATGAAAATCCCAATGTTAAGTTTAAAATGTTATATTTTTAGATTCTAAAAATAAATATCTACTTAATGCAAACCTTATTTTAGGTGCCAAAAGTAATAAGTTTTGAAGAAAAATTCGATTAAAAATGTACCCCCTCCCCTTTTGAAGCAGAAAAAAAAATCGATGTATAATTTTTTCTTTTATAAAATAATAGCCAATTAAATAATTATCGAAATGAGTAAAAAAGAACTCTCCAAAAAATGTATTATTTATTATTTTTTTGCATTTTATTTTTCGATTTTCGGTACTTATTTTTCATAAAACAACAACCGTAAACAATTTTTTTTTGTTTCTATTCATAACTTCGGTCTTTTATCTCTTTATTTATACTGTAATTAGTATCGAAAATGACCAACTCGCAAAATATTTTACGCCCCCAACATAAGTGGGGTAAAAATTAAGTGACCTGAAAAAAATGAGAAAGTTATGAAATAAAATAAATAATGCATTAGAAAGATCGTTCATTAATAAATAAACACTGAAAATTTCATTAAAATCCGATAATTCCCTGATTTTTGGTAAATTATTTTCTGTAGGGGGTGGGTCTAAATTCATTTTATCAAAAACGCATTTTAGGCTCATTTTGCCAGTATTGTTTTCACTGCTGTGTTCTGGGTACATAAGTTAATAGGTTCAAATCGGTGACGCTTGTATAATTATACTCTGTAAAATTCAAACAGTGTTTGAAGAAATTTATTATTTTATTTGGAAACAAATAATTCTCCCATTTAGTGCAAGATGCGATAACTGTCAACAAAGATTAAGAATTTACGGCAATTTACTTTTAAATGCAAAAATTTAGGTGTTATGTAAGAGAAATTTGTTTTTTCCTTTTTATAACACATAAACTTGGAATTGTTCTTTATATTAAACGTAAAAGAAAACATTAAAAAGTTAATTTTCCATTTTTATTGACATATTTTTAACAATTACGCGGGCATTTCGAAAGCCCGCGTTTTGCACAGCCCTTTGTCATTATGTTACTACTTATCGATTTAGAAAAAGTTTGACCTTAAATAATAGATTTAATTATTTCTAATTCGCTTTTAAAACTCGTAGAAGCTGATTTCTTTTGCCAGTGCCTATCGTATTCATTGACTTGTTTTTATTTATTTGTTTATTTTTTTAGAAATGATAAAGAAATTAAAAAGTAGGACCTTTTTTTTTCTTTTTAAATAATAAAAACAATATTTATTCGATCATAAACGATTATATGGAAAGTTACGGCGGACTCCTTTTATTCTAGCAGTTTGTGTACTTTTAAAAAGTGAGATGGAAATTACCTTTTTTACATTGCATACCAGTTTTCCTTCTTCTCTTCGTCGATAATGTAATTTTTTACGAAGTAGATCACAACAGCAAGCAAGTCATTGTTGTTTCTTTGTTTTTAGTCTTTGTTTTCACAGGCGGTGTCCTGACTTCCTGTCCCCTGTAAACTGATGTACCTTCATGGGGTCCGGAATTACCAACTTTTCTCTTTCTGTTTTAACATTTCCAATAAAGAATGTCACGATAATCACCAAAGAAAGTAAATCATTTGATTTGCTATATTACACTCTCGTTCTAGATTTGTGTAACTAGCATATTTCAGAGATCAGTAGTTTTTTTCTTAAAAAAAGGATATCTTATTATAATGGAGATTGTGTGTTTTTCTGTCTGTAACCGAAACTATATTACTACTCAAGTCACAATTCCCTTAATTATTTACGTCAAATTCTCCATGATTTCATTCTTTTAAACCTTCAGTTATTAATAAAAATTGTTTTACATTATTAATACTATTGATCATATCTACGTACTAATAACATGCAATTGTATTTATATATACAACAAAATAGCGATTTACAGTTTGAACGAGAAGGCTAATTTGCATATTGATATTTAAAATTGTATTTTAATAAATATGTGCTTGGTATTATTGATTTCTAATTGTTTGGTTTTATCTTAAGAAATATAAACAAAAATCTCGTGGATAAATCTTAAAAGAAATTTATTTACAAGAAGAAATAACTGTAATATTATCCTTTACTTCCTATTTTAACTAAATAGTTAAATTAGGAAAATTTACCAATGAAAGAGGGGAGTAATGGAAAATGATGGAATAGTTAGTTTCAAAGCTGTTCTATTTTTCGATTATACCCCCTCTGTTGCAGATCTTTTTATCTGCATTCTTAGCCAGTTTCATTAGCCTTTCTAATTTAATATGATATTTTATTATATCGAAACTTAAATACTTGCACCCGGAGGGTGCATATATTTGCTAGTTTTTTTAATTGAAACTTCTTGATATATAATGAAATCTCTCTAAAAGCGTATGGTTTGCAAAAGAAGAAATGGACGAGAAGACTTGGATTATTATCTTTTATTTTAAAATAAACAAAAGGCTGGAATCGTTGGTATTGTCGTCTGTAGTAATAGTAGTAATTCCCTTTCGCTAATTTTGCTCGGATGGTTTTAAGTAGCTCGAGTATAGATTGCATTAGTTATACAGGTAAGTATTTAATGTAAAATCCCTGTTTATGAGATATCTATACTTAAAGTATAGATATCTCATAAACAGGGATTTTACATTAAAAACCCTCACTTTCGCTGCTTGGTGAAATGAGGATTGACGTAGGGTTAAAAGTCAGTTCTGGCTCTGTGGGGTGCGGTGTGGGTGTTGGTATAGTATGGCGTGACGCGGGTGCGGTGTGGGTAGAGTATAGCGGCTCTTTGATCCTACCTGTCGGGTGATGTTCCTTGCGTGGAGGCCCTCGGTCAACTGACTTAGTTTGAAGCCAACTGTTATTTATAGCTAGGCACAGGATCCAAAGTGCTTTTGAAGTGTTTTGGGAGGGAGTTTTTTTATTGGTTGAAAAAACACTAAATAGAGTATATTTTTAATTGTTTATATTTAATGTTTTTAGGCATAATAATATATAAAAATTAAAACTATGTAAAGTAAAGTAAGTAAAGTCGTCGGAGCGGCCTAATGTCGGTATCAGCCATGCAGCGAGGGAGTCTATCCCCTTTTCACTCGCGCTATTCAAATGAGATTATTTTAGCGTCTGAGGTGGAGCGCCACACCTACCATCAGCTCCTTACTTTACCGCACAGATCCCTGTGCTACTCATACGCTGAGTTGGCGAGGGCGGGTATCGAACTAGGAACCTTGTGGTTTCTAGCCAAACGCTCTACCGACTGAGCTAACCCGGCCCTTTAGAATTGATGTTAAAGAAGATGATGTCAATAAATGTAACAGGTTATTACTTGTGCTGTTTTAAAGAAAATTAAATGCAATAAGGGAAAAAAAATTAATATCTGGAATAGATAATGTGGAAGAAATACTTGAAATAAGCAGTTATTTTCAGGAGATTAATAGAGGTTCTCTCTTATATCTTAATGATACAACTACACATTTTGAAGCACAAAAAGTGTTGCGGTTGCTATAAGTGCAACGGGATCAATAGAGGTTCTCTTCATATCTTAATGATACAACTACACATTTTGAAGCACAAAAGTGTTGCGGTTGCCATAAGTGCAACGGGATCAATAGAGGTTCTCTCTCATATCTTAATGATACAACTACATTTTGAAGCACAAAAAGTGTTGCGGTTGCTATAAGTGCAACGGGATCAATAGAGGTTCTCTCTCATATCTTAATGATACAACTACACATTTTGAAGCACAAAAAGTGTTGCGGTTGCCATAAGTGCAACGGGATCAATAGAGGTTCTCTCTCATATCTTAATGATACAACTACACATTTAGAAGCACAAAAAGTGTTGCGGTTGCCATAAGTGCAACGGGATCAATAGAGGTTCTCTCTTATATCTTAATGATACAACTACACATTTTGAAGCACAAAAAGTGTTGCGGTTGCCATAAGTGCAACGGGATCAATAGAGGTTCTCTCTCATATCTTAATGATACAACTACACATTTTGAAGCACAAAAAGTGTTGCGGTTGCCATAAGTGCAACGGGATCAATAGAGGTTCTCTCTCATATCTTAATGATACAACTACACATTTTGAAGCACAAAAAGTGTTGCGGTTGCCATAAGTGCAACGGGATCAATAGAGGTTCTCTCTTATATCTTAATGAATACAACTACACATTTTGAAGCACAAAAAGTGTTGCGGGTTGCCATAAGTGCAACGGGATCAATAGAGGTTCTCTCTTATATCTTAATGATACAACTACACATTTTGAAGCACAAAAAGTGTTTCGGTAATGATACAACTGCCATAATAAGTGCAACGGGATCAATAGAGGTTCTCTCTCATATCTTAATGATACACAACACACATTTTGAAGCACAAAAAAGTGTTGCGGTTGCCATAAGTGCAAACGGGATAATAGAGGTTCTCTCTTATATCTTAATGATACCAACTCAACATTTTGAAGCACAAAAGTGTTGCGGTTGCCAAAGTGCAACGGGATCAATAGGGTTCTCTCTTATATCTTAATGATACAACTACACATTTTGAAGCAAAAAAGTGTTGCGGTTGCCATAAGTGCACACGGGATTAATAGAGGTTCTCTTATATCTTAATGATACAACTCATTTTGAAGCACAAAAGTGTTGCGGTTGTATAAGTGCAACGGGATCAATAGGGTTCTCTCTCATATCTTAATGATACAACTACACATTTTGAAGCACAAAAAGTGTTGCGGTTGCCATAAGTGCAACGGGATCATAGAGGTTCTCTCTTATTTTAATGATACAACTACCACATTTTGAAGCACAAAAAGTGTTGCGGTTGCCATAAGTGCAACGGGATCAATAGAGGTTCTCTCTCATATCTTAATGATACAACTAACACATTTTGAAGCACAAAAAGTGTTGGGGTTGCCATAGTGCAAGGGATCAAAGAGGTTCTCTCTCATATCTAATGATACAACTACACATTTTGAAGCACAAAAAGTGTGCGGTTGCCATAAGTGCAACGGGATCAATAGAGGTTCTCTCTCATATCTTAATGATACACTACACACATTTTGAAGCACAAAAAGTGTTGCGGTTGCCATAAGTGCAACGGGATCAATAGAGGTTCTCTGTTATATCTTAATGATACAACTACACATTTTGAAGCACAAAAAGTGTTGCGGTTGCCATACAGTGCAACGGGATCAAATAGAGGTTCTCTCTCATATCTTAATGATACAAACTACACATTTTGAAGCACAAAAAGTGTTGCGGTTGCCATAAGTGCAAACGGGATTAATAGAGGTTCTCTCTCATACTTAATGATACAACTACACATTTTGAAGCACAAAAAGTGTTGCGGTTGCCATAAGTCAACGGGATCAATAGAGGTTCTCTGTTATATCTTAATGATACAACTACAACATTTTGAAGCACAAAAAGTGTTGCGGTTGCTATAAGTGCAACGGGATCAATAGAGGTTCTCTCTCATATCTTAATGAAACAACTACACATTTTGAAGCCAAAAAGTGTTGGCGGTTGCCATAGTGCAACGGGATCAGAGGTTCTCACTTAATTTAATGATACAACTAACATTTTGAAGCACAAAAAGTGTTGCGGTTGCCATAAGTGCAACGGGATCAATAGAGTTCTCTCTCATATCTTAATGTAACAACTCACATTTTGAAGCACAAAAAGTGTTGCGGTTGCCATAAGTGCAACGGGATAATAGAGGTTCTCTGTTATTATCTTAATGATACAACTACACATTTTGAGCAAAAAGTGTTGCGGTTGCCATAAGTGCAACGGGATCAAATAGAGGTTCTCTCTCATATCTTAATGATACAACTACACTTTGAAGCACAAAAGTGTTGCGGTTGCCATAAGTGCAACGGATTTTAATAAGAGGTTCTCTCTCATATCTTAATGATACAACTACACATTTTGAAGCACAAAAGTGTTGCGGTTGCCATAAGTGCAACGGGATCAATAGAGGTTCCTCTGTTATATCTTAATGATACAACTACACATTTTGAAGCACAAAAAGTGTTGCGGTTGCTATAAGTGCAACGGGATCAATAGAGGTTCTCTCTCATATCTTAATGATACAACTAAACAGACATTTTGAAGCACAAAAAGTGTTGCGGTTGCCATAAGTGCAACGGGATCAATAGAGGTTTCTCTTATATCTTATGATACAACTACAAACATTTTGAAGCACAAAAAGTGTTGCGGTTGCCATAAAGTGCAACGGGATCAATAGAGGTTCTCTCTCATATCTTAATGATACAACTACACATTTTGAAGCACAAAAAGTGTTGCGTTGCCATAAGTGCAACGGGATAATAGAGGTTCTCTGTTATATCTTAATGATACAACTACACATTTTGAAGCACAAAAAGTGTTGCGGTTGCCATAAGTGCAACGGGATCAATAGAGGTTTCTTCTCATATCTTAATGATACAACTCACACATTTTTGAACACAAAAAGTGTGTTGCGGTTGCCATAAGTGCAACGGGATAATAGAGGTTCCTCTCTCATATCTTAATGATACAACTACAACATTTTGAAGCACCAAAAGTGTTGCGGTTGCCATAAGTGCAAACGGGATCAATAAGGTTCTCTGTTAAATCTTAATGATACAACTACACATTTTGAAGCACAAAAAGTGTTGCGGTTGCCATAAGTGCAACGGGATCAATAGAGGTTCTCTCTCATATCTTAATGATACAACTCACATTTTAACACAAAAAGTGTTGGGGTTGCCATAAAGTGCAACGGGATCAATAGAGGGTTCTCTCTCATACTTAATTGATACAACTGACACATTTTGAAGGCACAAAAAGTGTTGCGGTTGCCATAAGTGCAACGGGATCAATAGAGGTTCTCCTTTATCTTAAATGATACAACTACACATTTTGAAGCACAAGTGTTGCGGTTGCATAAGTGCAACGGGATCAATAGAGTTCTCTCTTATATCTTTATGATACAACTACACATTTTGAAGCACAAAAAGTGTTGGGGTTGTCATAAGTGCAATACAGTCAGGACAATCCTATTGGTATTAGGGATTGATGTGACCAGCCAATTGCTCGAAGGGGTCCTCTCTGACTGCCCGTCTAGCCCAATATGGGTCAAAGCAGAGTGTTGCATGACATGGTCTACTCAGGCACCCTTAGGCATCACAGGTTACCACCCACAGTGAACAGGTGACCCTATCAGGGTAGGGTTGGGGCCGAGGTGATCCAACTAAAATAAAAAAGAAAACTTCAAATATTCAGCTAAATCTTTTATATGTAATGTATTTTTTATAAGTATCATTTGTTTTTTAAAAATCTCTTTATAGTTTCTATCTAATTTATTTGCTTGTCTGTATCTAATTTCTTTCTCATCCATATCAATCATTTGTTTATTTAACTACTCTTTGTTCCCTGATTAATAATTCATTTGTTGCTGTATTTAAGTAATATAATCATCTAATAATTACAATATTGTAACTTTACAGAATAATCATTGAAATTTAAAAAAAAAAACACATGCAAATCTATTAATAATGGAGATTCGCTTCCAGTTTTTGGCTGAAACAAAAACTACGTCACTGCTTACGTCACACTACCTAAAACGTCACAACATAGAATAAATACACTCATAATTTGGGCATGCAATGTTAGACAGTCCTCATTGGTTTTTTTAAACAAGTTTTAATAAATACATACCTGGTATTATCTATCTATATATAGTTTGTTTTATTTTAATATATATTTAAAGTTATCAGAGCTAAGTTTCCATTTCAATTTTTTTATTTTTTACTCCTTTAATAAATTTATTTCACTTTTTTTACCCCATTTAATAAATTTGATGATTTTACTTTACTTATGATACAAACTCTCTGATATTAAATTTTCAACTCCCATCCCCTCAGGTAATATTTATTTTACGTCGCCCAGAGGGCGTTTTTTATTTTGCTAGTTAAAATAATGCAGATTATGATTTTTAAAAAGTTGTTAATTATTTCTTATATTCATTTTTTTTTTTATTTACCCTGGTTCTCGAGATACTATTGGAAAGTGTTTCAGATTTAAAACGCAGAATTTCCAATTCGCTTCAAAGATCTATGTCTCATGAAGGGGAAATAACAATCTTATTATAATGGAGATTGTGTGTTTTTCTGTCTGTAACCGAAACTATATTACTACTCAAGTCACAATTCCCTTTGTTATTTTCGTCACATTCTCCATGATTTTATTTATATTTAAACCTCAATCATTAATAAAATTGCTTCACCTTTTTATTAGTGTTGTCCATATCTACATACAAATAATATGCAATTGTATTTATATATACAAAAAATAGTGGTTTACAGTGTGAATGGGAAGGCTAATTTGCATATTGATATTAAAAATGTGATTTTATTAAATATGTGCTTAGTATTATTAATTTCTAATTGTTTGGTTTTATTTTAATGAATATAAGCAAAAATCTCTTCAATGAATCTTAAATGAAATCCATTAACAAGAAAAAATAACTGTCATTTTATTCTTTATTTCCTTATTTAACTAAATAGTTAAATAAGTAAAATTCAGCAATGAAAGACGGGAGTGATGGAAGAGTAAGTTTCATTTCTATTTTTCTATTATACCCCCACTCTGTTACATATCTTTTTATCTGCCTTCTTATTAGACCTTCTAATTTAATACGATATTTCATTACATTAAAACTTAAATACTTGCACCCGGAGGGTGCATATATTTGCTAGTACTTAAAAAATAAAATGACGAGCCTATTTGTCTGTACCCACTCACTCACATTTAAAGATAAGATGTACCCACTACTACTCACATTTAAAGATAAGATGGATTGAATTGTCCTTTAGAATGTCATCACAGCTCTAACAGTATTATTCAAAAGTAGACTTAGTAAATACCCAGAGAGAGAGAGAGAGAGAGAGAGAGAGAGAGAGAGAGAGAGAGAGAGAGAGAGAGAGAGAGAGATCTACCTGATGAAGAATATTAATGAGAAATTGTCTAAACTGAAAGGCAGCATTTGTTTCTCCTAATTGGATAAATGGACACATGGCCTAGTGGATAAGGTAGTTAGCTTAAGACAGTTATCTCTGGATTCCAGGTTCAATCCTGACCAAAGCTGTAACATAGAAAAATAATTATCGGACGTTCTTAAACCATTTTCAACCGTATAACCTTTTGTGTTTTCCTAATACATTGTTAAACTTAAAATCTGTGTTTGTTTTTTCCTTGCCACCATAAACTTCATACTTACACTGTTCATTACACTATCGAGATACTATTGGAAAGTGTTTCAGATTTAAAGGCAGAATTTCCAGTTCGCTTCAAGGATCTAGGCCTCATGAAAGGAAATAAATAAAATATTCTAAAAGAAAATGACGGGCCTATTATAAAAATTAAGTAACGACATGGGAAGCAGAAGAGAAGAGGCGGATATGACATTAAGGAACGAGAGTACAACGAAATCAAAATGCAACAGGTTTAATATATAAAAGGTACAACAAGAGAAGAAAAGTGTTCTGGTTTAGTTCGGACAAGCTTCGCGAGGTTTAATAACTTCTTTTAGAAGATAGCGGCACCTCCTCGTTTAGGTATGAGCCGTAATGTTATTATGGGTTGTTTAGGGTATTTTAAGGGTGTTTAAGGTAGTTTAAGGTGTTTAAGGTAGTTTAAGGGTGTTTAAGTAGTTTAAGGCTGCAAAAGTTTATTCTGCTAGCAGCCTATTGACTGCAAAGGTATCAAGTGTGAAGCTTCTCCGTTGTTGCAAATTAGTTCGTCGGCTCCCCCAGTTGTTATCCTGGTGATATTGGTAAATGGCTGTCAGCCGTCATGGGTCCAAAAAGACAGCAATCTCTCTTTAGAAGCCGGGTTTGTTAACATGGTAGAAAGGTCCGTCGTGGGTTTCTCTATCAGTAACCTAGCTCGTATGGAGAGATAGAGCAAAGCTCTTACCTGTAGTAGTCAAAAGGATTCAACCAAAGGGTGAGGGACACGTGAGTGCCGGTCCCCGAACTGACCCTCAGAAGGGTTACAACTAGAAAGAGGAAGAATTACTAATGGTCAGGGCTATTTATAGAGATCACCCCTGACGGTGATGATGATGGCTGCTGCTGCTGACAGTCCCCTAGGGGCATGAGCAAGGCCCTCTAAGATATCTTAGAAGGCGCTGGCATAAGTCCGTAGTAGTAATATAAAATTTCAATATATTTATCTGTACTTATGGTGGTTGGTAGCCTTGTTTGATGTTGGTATTCAATAAAAGTGTTCTAACATTTAAAGACCATAAATAAATCAAGCACAATGGCATAGAAGACAAAACTCTGGATTAAACAAACAAAATTGTATTAACAAGAATGTATACAAAAGGTAGCATTAAATACTGGGCAAGGTTCCGCCAAAAGTTCTTTTTTTAAAGTTCAAATGTAAAATGTAAGCTGGTATTTCACAGTTCAAAAGTGAGAAAGAAAAGGTGAAAGTTTAAAGTCAACTCAAAAGCAGTCAGGCATAAGTTGCATGAATCTAAGGTTTATCTCCGAAAGCATAGGTTATTCAAAGAGAGAGATAGATAGATAGATACCTTCAGTATGTAAGCGAAATGTTCTTAAAAAGGGTGACGTGAATTCCCTTAGGCAAATGAGATCTTTCTGCTTAGGATCCGAAAGGCTGGCTTTTTTATAGTCCAGCATAGGCTCGAAAAGGGGTCTAGTTGATAAATTTTTTTATTAGGCGGGAACGCCTCTGATTGGTTGAATTTTACGAATTTTGTTTTAAATTTTATTTTTACTAAGGTTGCGCGATCACATGCGCAAACTACTTATTTTTGTCATTCGACCTCTGTCTGTTGAAGCGATAACTTCCGGCTTCACCACATACTCACCCAGATGTATACCACATCCATTACTACTCAAAGTTAAAGATAAGGTGGATTAAATTGTCCTTTAGTGACTTAGTGAATACCCAGAGAGAGAGAGAGAGAGAGAGAGAGAGAGAGAGAGAGAGAGAGAGAGAGAGAGATCTACCTGATTAAAAATATTAATGAGAAGTTGTTCAAACTAAAAGGCAGCATTTGTTTCTCCTAATTGGATAATTGGACACATGGCCAAGTGGAATAGGTAGTTAGGTTAAGACAGTTGAAGATAAGGTGGATTAAATGTCCTTTAGTGACTTAGTGAATACCCAAGAGAGAGAGAGGAGAGAGAAGGAGATGAG
>CM042177.1:56625921-56678421 GCA_023376005.1 Doryteuthis pealeii
TCGGTTATTTCTTTCTTTGCTATTTGTTTCTCCAGATATCAATTTGTAATTTTTATTTAGAATTGTTTTATTGGGGGTTTCATGCCATCAATTATAGAAATAGTGATAAACAGGTACGCACACAATATAAATCAACATTTTATTAGCGGTGTAGAAGTGGGTATCCCCAGCCAAATTCGGCAACCCAACTAAGTTTATGTGTAGTTTATAACTTATAACACATTCTTGTTAGTATGTGCTTTTAATGTTCAAAGTCACATTTGATGTGCTATAGCAAATTCACTGTTGATAAAAACACCTTGTAATGGTGAGATTCGTTTGTTTTTAACACATATATTTACTATTGCATTGACATAAAAATGTTTAACTTTATTTATATACAATGTTGCATGACATATAAAATTTTAACAATTTGATTATATATTTCTGTTGTACGTCACATAAATTGTTTAACATTTTAAATTGGATATTAAACATTCTTGCTACAAATAATGTTGTTAAAAGGTTTTTTTATTTTATATTTTTGTGATATATTATTCTTTATTTGATAAAAAATTCAGTTTGATATTGAAAAATAACTAAGAGGGTCTAAGGGCATAACCTTTCCGCGGAATCGTAATTATAGCCAAACAAGTTTATGTAGGGATTATTTGGCTTGGTCTTATTAAGACTTTGCTCAAATCTTTGATTGTGTTGATGTGTTAAAATATTTGATAAACTTCTCTTCAATATTTGATATTGATTTAGTACAGTTGATAATTAAAAGTTTAAGTTAATTTATGTAGGGATTTTAATGGGGCACCTGCAAGGATCACCTCCAATTAACAATTGAATGATCTGCAGACTACTTTTTATACCTTCTACAGGTGATGCTGGGTAGGCACTTCTATGTTCATATATATAAATAATGTAGAGATTTTTTTTTTTGTCATAGATGCAGTGCCACATTGGGATATTGATCTTCCTATGAAAAAATCAGAAATAATCAATACTTATAGTGGTTGACCATAAGACCTTTTTTATAGCAGTTTTGGATTAATTGGGTAAAATGCTTTTATAAACCAATTTAGGAGTGGGAAGCTCTAGAACTCTTACAGACCAAAATCGGTAACAAAAAGTTGCCGAGTTTTCCACCACCTTCAAATTTGGAGAGCAAAAAAAAAAATACTCTGCATTTTTGTTTGGTAGCTCAGATTTTAGGATTTTAGACATCCCTAAAATCTGTACAAAAATTGCAGAGTTGTTTTTTTACTCTCAAATTATCATATCCCAATTGGACCAAAATTTCAGAAAATTGAGGAGGTGGGTGATAGCCTGGAATGATTTGACAAGGGAATTACCCGACTGGAAAAAATCAAAGAATGTGCACACGATTGGCTGTTCTCTTCATCATATGATTCTATTTAGAAATATTTTTAAATCTACAATTGTTCTTACTAGAATTTAAACAAAGATTGGTTCTTTTGTTTTTTTTTTTCTTTGTTTTTTTGTTCAACGTTGCATTGTATTATAATTGCTTCTCAATATGATAATCTGCAAGATAATTCAAAATAGAATAATGAACAAAATTATATATGCAGTCTAATAGAATGGACTGTTTATAATGGTCTATTGTGGCATAGGATGGGTGTCTTGTTTAATAAGATATGATTTTATTTTTTCAACTTTAATCCTTGGCTCATTAGTATTCTGGAAGGGAAACTTTGGGAATAATTACAGGTTTGATCCAGATAGAATTTAACATTATCAGTGTTCTCTGGGATATTCATATCTTACGCAGAGGAATGATAATTTAAGTGGCAACAGTGGCTACTTTAGAATAGCAGTAGGAATTTTCAAGTTATAGATTTGATGCATGAATAATGTTGAAGAGCAAAAAAACAACAAAACAAACTCACCAATTTTGTAAATCTGAGTTTCCATGACCAATTGCAGCTCAGAATTTGGATTTGGACATCCGTAAAATTCTGAGTTCCAATTAACAAAAATTGGCAGGTCAGTTTTGGCATTTTAGACAATCCGTTAAATCTTGAGTTTCCAATTACAAAAATTGGATGTCAGATTTTAGGCATGTTAGGCAATGCTAAATTGGTTTACAATTACAAAAATTGGCAGGTTAGATTTTAGGCATTTTAGCAGGCGTAAAATCTGAGTTTACAATTACAAATGCAGGTTAGATTTTAGCATTTTAGACAATCCGTAAATTGATCAATTACAAATTGGCCAGTTCAGATTTTAGGCATTTTAGGACAATCGTAAATTGAGTTTATATTACAAAAAATTTGGCAGGTCAGATTTAGGCATTTTAGACAATTCCGTAATCTGAGTTTACAATTACAAAAATTGGCAGCTCAGATTTTAGGCCATTTTAAAATTCCGTAAATCTGAGTTTCCAATTACAAAGATTGGCAGGTCGAATTTTGGGGCATTTTTGACAATCCGTAAATCTTGAGTTTCCAATTACAAAAATTGCTGTCAGATTTTTGGCATTTTTAGACAATCGTAAATCTGGTTTCCAGACAAAAAATTGACAGGTCAGTTTAGCATTTTAAGACATCGTAAAATGCTGGTTTACAATTTACAAAATTGCAGGTCAGATTTTGGATTTAGGAAATCTTAAAATGAGTTTCAATACAAAATTGGCAGGTCAGAATTTTGGCATTTAGACAATCCGTAAAATCTGGTTTCAATTACAAAAATTGGCTGTCAGATTTTTGGCATTTTTAGCAATCCGTAAAATCTCGAGGTTCCATTACAAATTGACAGGTCAGATTTTAGGCATTTTAGACAATGCGTAATCTGAGTTTACAATTACAAAATTGGCAGGTTAGATTTAGGCATTTTAGCAATCCGTAATCTGGTTTTAATACAATTGGCAGTTCAGATTTGGGGGATTGTTAGACAATCCGTAAATCTGAGTTTACAATTACAAATTGGCAGCAGTTTTGGGATTTTAGGCATCGGAAATTGAGTTTACATTCGTTGGCAGTTCAGATTTGGTTAGACATCGCGTAAAATCTGGTTTCCAATTACAAAATTGGCAGCCTCGTTTTAAGGATTTTAGACGAATCCGTTAAAATCTGAGTTTCAATTACAATTGGCAGCTCGATTTTAAGGATTTTAGACAATCGTAAATCTGAGTTTCCAATTACAAAAATTGGCAGAGTTGTTTTTTTTGTCTCCAAATTTAATAAAATCCAAGTTGGACAAAAGTCAGAAAAACTGAAGGGGATTTTGCTACTCAACAACTCTGCAAATATACTAGAGGTATTGAGATTTGGCATATGGGTTTCGTCCTTTGTCTGCAACCTCTGTTCGAACAACAATCACGAAGCCAGCATCTTTGGCGCAAGCCGAATAAGCAATCGCCTTTCTTGATCCAGCTCTCACTGGACAGACCTAAAATAGGGTCGTTCCTCTCCTCAACAACAGAATCGGAGTCGGACATCAACAGAACGTCTATCATATCCGAACTATCAGAAGGCCGTAGCAAGTGCTCGATATAGCCTTATTCAGGACTCAATTAAGTGTATTACAATTGATATTGTGCAGACAACTAAAGTTTGCACTTATTGTATTCGTATAAAAGCGTTGTGTATAATAATACATATATGAATATTAGAGATACATATAATTTTATCTCAACCTGTCTGTCAGCATTGTGGTTAACTCCCATACTTCAAACCTTGGGTACTGTCGTTTCGTGGTTCTAATTTGCTCTTTACAAGACTTGTTTCGCCAGTCCTAAACAATAAAGTGACAAAGTTTTGTTTCTTCTTCCATGACGATGTTCAGAATACACTTTTGGTTTTAAAGTGTACTTATGAACTCCTTTTTTAAAAATTCAACTAGATATTCTAAATAATATTCAAGAACGTAGAATGAACTTTTTAAAAAGAGAACAAGGATCTGAACATCGTCATTGTGAAGAAGGAACAAAAATTTTGTCAACTTTATTGGTTTAAGGAGCTGGGAAACAAGTCTTGTAAAGAGAAATTAGACACGAAACGACAGTACTCCAAGGTTTGAAGTATGGAGTTAACCACAAGTGTGACAGACAGGTTGAGAGTTAAAAAAAATAACCAAACAACTAGAAATATGAATAAGACTTGTATTACAGAATACCAATAAGGTTGCAAACTTTAGTTCGTCTGCACAATATAATTTGTAATACACTTATCTGAGTCCTGAGATAGGGTATTATCGGAGCACTTGCTACGGCCTTCTGATAGTTCGGATATGATAGACGTTCTGTTTGATGTCCGACTCCGATTCTGGTTGTTGAGGAAGAGGAACGACCCTTATTTAGGTCTGTCCCCAGTGAGAGCTGGATCAGAAGAGGCATGAGTTTGCTTATTCGGCTTTGCCGCCAAAGTATGCTGGCTCGTGATTGGTTGGTTCGAAACAGAGGTTCGCAGACAAAGGACGATAACCCCCATATGCCAGAATTCTCAATACTTCTAGTATATGCAAGAGTTGTTGAGTTAGCAAAATCCTCCCTCAGTTTTTCTGAAATTTTGTCCAACTTGGGATTTTATTAAATTTGGAGAGCAAAAAAACAACTCTGCCAATTTTTGTAATTGGAAACTCAGATTTTACGGATTGTCTAAAATCCTTAAAATCTGAGCTGCCAATTTTTGTAATTGGAAACTCAGATTTTACGGATTGTCTAAAATCCCCCAAATCTGAACTGCCAATTTTTGTAATTGTAAACTCAGATTTTACGGATTGTCTAAAATCCCCAAATCTGACCTGCCAATTTTTGTAATTGTAAACTCAGATTTTACGGATTGTCTAAAATCCCCCAAATCTGAACTGCCAATTTTTGTAATTGTAAACTCAGATTTTACGGATTGTCTAAAATGCCTAAAATCTAACCTGCCAATTTTTGTAATTGTAAACTCAGATTTTACGCATTGTCTAAAATGCCTAAAATCTGACCTGTCAATTTTTGTAATTGGAAACTCAGATTTTACGGATTGTCTAAAATGCCAAAAATCTGACATGCCAATTTTTGTAATTGTAAACTCAGATTTTACGGATTGTCTAAAATGCCAAAATTCTGACCTGCCAATTTTTGTAATTGGAAACTCAGATTTTACGGATTGTCTAAAATCCCAAAAATCTGACCTGCCAATTTTTGTAATTGTAAACTCAGATTTTACGGATTGTCTAAAATGCCTAAAATCTGACCTGTCAATTTTTGTAATTGGAAACTCAGATTTTACGGATTGTCTAAAATGCCAAAAATCTGACATGCCAATTTTTGTAATTGGAAACTCAGATTTTACGGATTGTCTAAAATGCCAAAATTCTGACCTGCCAATTTTTGTAATTGGAAACTCAGATTTTACGGATTGTCTAAAATGCCTAAAATCTGAGCTGCCAATTTTTGTAATTGTAAACTCAGATTTTACGGATTGTCTAAAATGCCTAAATCTGACCTGCCATTTTTGTAATTATAAACTCAGATTTTACGGATTGTCTAAAATGCCTAAATCTGAACTGCCAATTTTTGTAATTGTAAACTCAGATTTTACGGATTGTCTAAAATGCCTAAAATCTAACCTGCCAATTTTTGTAATTGTAAACTCAGATTTTACGCATTGTCTAAAATGCCTAAAATCTAACCTGCCAATTTTTGTAATTGTAAACTCAGATTTTACGCATTGTCTAAAATGCCTAAAATCTGACATGCCAATTTTTGTAATTGGAAACTCAGATTTTACGGATTGTCTAAAATGCCAAAATTCTGACCTGCCAATTTTTGTAATTGGAAACTCAGATTTTACGGATTGTCTAAAATGCCAAAATTCTGAGCTGCCAATTTTTGTAATTGGAAACTCAGATTTACAAAAATTGGTGGAGTTATGTTGTTGTTTTTTTGCTCTTCAACATATTCCATGCATCAAATCTATAACTTGAGAAATTCCTACTGCTTATTCTAAAAGTAGCCACTGGTTGCCACTTAAATTATCCATTGCCTCTGCAGTAAGATATGAATTATCCAGAAGAACACTGATAATGTTAAATTCTATCTGGATCAAATCCTGGTAATTAATTCCACAAAGTTTCCCTTCCATGATACTAATGAGCACAAATGGATTAAAGTTGAAAAATAAAATCATATCTTTATTAAAAACAAGAAAAACCCATCTCTTTGGCACAATATGACCATTATAGAACAGTCATTCTATTATGACTGCATATATAATTTTTGTTTTCATTATTTCTAGTTTGAAATTATCTTGCAGATAATATCATATTGAGAAAGCATATTTATAATACAATGCAAGTTGAAAAAAAAAAACAAACAAAAGAACTCAATCTTTGTTTAAATTTCTAGTAAAGACAATTGTAGATTTAAAATATTTTCTAAATAGAAGTTCATATTGATGAAGAGAACAGCCAATGGTGTGCAACATTCTTTGATTTTTTTCCAGTCGGGTAATTCCTTGTCAAATCATCCAGGCCCTATCACCCACCTCCTTCAATTTTTCTGAAATTTTGTCCAAGTTGGGATTATGATAAATTTGGAGAGTAAAAAAACAACTCTGCCAATTTTTGTACAGATTTTAGGGATTGTCTAAAATGCCTAAAATCTGAGCTACCAATTACAAAAATTGGCAGAGTTATGTTTTTTTTTTTGCTCTCCAAATTTGAAGGGGTGGGTTGTGAAAACTGGCAACTTTTTGTTACCGATTTTTGTCTGTAAAATGAGTTCTAGAGCTTCCCTACTCCTAAAAATTGGTTTATAAAAGCATTTTTACCCAATTAATCCAAAACTGCTATAAAAAAGTCTTATGGTCAACCACTATTAAGTTATTGATATATTTCTGATTTTTTCATAGGAAGATCAATATCTCAATGTGGCACTGCATCTATGACAAAAAAAAAATTTCTATCATTATTTCATATATATTGAACATTAGAAGTGGCTACCCAGCATCACCTGGTTAGAAGGGTATAAAAAAGTAGTCTTGCAGATCCATTATTGTTGAATTGGAGGTTGGATCCTTGCAGGATGCCCCATTAAAATCCCTACATAAATATAACGTTAAAGCTTTTAAATTATCAAAAACTGTATAAATCAATATCAAATATTGAAGAGAAGTGTATCAATATTTTTTAACTACATCAAACAATCAAAGATTTAGCAAAAGTCTTACATAAGTTACCAAGCCAAATAATCCCTACATAAACATTGTCTTGGCTAGTAATTACGATTCCGCGGTAAAGGTTATGCCCCTTAGACCTCTTAGTTATTTTTCAATATCAAAACTGGAATTTTATGCAAATAAAGAATAATATATCACAATAAATATAAAATAAAAAAACCTTTTTTAACAACATGTATTTGTAGCAAAGAATGTTTAATATCCAATTTTAAAATGTTTAAACAATTTATTGTGTACGTACAACAGTAAATATATAATAAATTGTTAAAATTTATTATGTACAATGCAACAGTAAATATATAATAAAGTTTTAAAATTTATTATGTACAATGCAATAGTAAATATATGTGTTAAAACAAAGAATCTCATCCATTACAAGGTTGTTTTTTATCAACAGTGAATTTGCATAGGAACATCAAATGTGACGTATTTGAAAATTAAAAGCTACATACTTAACAAGAATGTGTTATAAGTTATAAAACTTACACATAAACTTAGTTGGGTTGCTGGAATTTTGGCTGGGGATTACCCACTTCTACACCGCTAATAAAATGTTGCAATTTTATATTGTGTGTGCGTACTTGTTTTTATCACTATTTCTATAATTGATGGCATGAAAACCCCCCAGATAAAACAATTTCTAAATAAAATATTACAAATTGATATCTGGAGAAAAACAAATATGCAAAAAGAAAGAAAAGACCAAAATATCCATACTATCTGAAAATAATGAACCAGTACTGTAATGAATGGCAAAAAAAAAAAATCAAAAGAGTTTCCTAAGTCAATATGTAAAAGTGCTGGATATACTAAGTAGAGCAAAACTATAAAATCTAAAAAAGCCAAAAACTACCTACTCAGGTTTCACCTAATGTATCTTCAGGATAGAATTATCCTCAAGATAATTGTGAATTACGGAAGATATTTTGGTAATTTTGATCTCATGCCATCCCAGCCTTTATGTTATAAGTTTTACCAAGCCAAATAATAGCATACCAATAGTGTGAGACTTGTTTCTTTTGTCCATTAACCAACAAAAGCCAAGAAAATTTGAAATTAGATGAAGCTTTATCAATTGTATAGTTAGTGCTATAATTCAAAGAGTTCAGATGGTAATGTAAGATTCAAAGTTGATAATTGAATAACAGCTCCGACACGTTGTGAGACAAAACAATAGGTGTACAGCACAAAGCCAAGAAAATTGGAAATTAGATAAAACTTTATCAGTTGAATTGTTAGTCCTATAATTTACAGAGTTCAGATGGTAAAACAAAGTTTTTGCTTAGCTATAAACATGCAAAGCAGAGCAAACATTTTGATTAGTCAATGCTTGTTTGGTTTATCGCTTTCATAGACAAACTAAATATCAGTTCAACTATTGCCTGACTGCTGATTGTTGTGACTTAAAAACTTTACATTTTCTTTCTCACTTTGTGAATTGTGAAATATCTGCTTACATTTTACATTGAACTTAAAAAAAAGAACTTTTGGCTGAACCTCGCCCAGTATTCAATGCTGCCCTTTTGTATACATTCTGTTAATACAATTTTGTTTGTTTAATCAAGAGTTTTGTCTTCTATGCCATGTGTTTGATTGTTTTATGGTCTTTTAAATGTTTGAACACTTTTATTAAATATTGACATCAAACAGCCCATACTTAACACCATATGTCCATTAACTAACAAAAGCCAAGAAATTTGAAATTAGATAAAACTTTATCAATTGTATAGGTAGTGCTATAATTCAAAGAGTTCAGATGGTAATGTAAGATTCAAAGTTGATAATTGAATAACAGCTCCGACACGTTGTGAGACAAAACAATTAATAATTAACAATTAATGTGTTTTTATTCCATTATGTTTTCGCATATGAAATGCCAAATGATGTTTTTGTGTGAAGTTCGTATATGCTTCAGTAAGCTTGATTTTCGTGAAAAGGAAGATCCACACACTATACAAAAATGTGGCTTCTCCCCAGTGTGTGTTTGCATATGTATCAACAAAAGTGATTTTCGTGAAAAGTAAGAACCACACACTTCACAAGAAATTTTTTCTCCTGTGTGTATCTGTATATGTGCTTCTAAACTTGATTTTTATGAAAAGGAAGAACCACATACTTCACAGGAATGTGGCTTCTCTCCTGTAAATCTGATTGTACTGAAAAGGAAAAGCCACACATTTCACAAGAATATGGCTTCTCTCATCTGTGTGTTCGCATATGGGTTACCAAACTTGATTTTCGTGAAAAGGAAGATCCACACACTTTACAAGAATGTGGCTTCTCCCCAGTGTGTGTTCGCATATGCATCACTAAATTTGTTTTTTGTGAAAAGGAAGAGCCACACACTTCACAAGAATGTGGCTTCTCTCCTGTGTGTCTATGCATATGCCTCACCAAACCTGCTTTTTGTGAAAAAGAAGAACCACACATTTCACAAGAATGTGGCTTCTCTCCTGTGTGTGTGTGCATATGGGTTACCAAACTTGATTTTTGCAAAAAGGAAGAACCACAAACTTTACAAGAATGTGGCTTCTCTCCTGTGTGTGTTCGCATATGCTTCACCAAACTTGATTTTTGTGAAAAGGAAAACCCACACACTTCACAAGAATATGGCTTCTCCCCTGTGTGTGTTCGCATATGTGTCATTAAATTTGATTTTTGTGAAAAGGAAGAGCCACACACTTCACAAGAATGTGGCTTCTCTTCTCTGTGTGTTCGCATATGATCCTCTAAATGTAATTTTCGTGAAAAGTAAGAACCACACACTTCACAAGAAAGTTGTTTCTCTACTGTATGTATTTGTATATGTGCCTCTAAATTTGATTTTTGTGAAAAGAAATAGCCACACATTTCACAAGAATATGGCTTCTCTTCTGTGTGTGTTCTTATATGATCCACTAAATGTGATCTTTTTACAAAGGAAAAGCCACAAACTTCACAAGAATGTGGCTTCTCTCCTGTGTGTGTTTGCATATGTGTCATTAAATTTGTTTTTTGTGAAAAGGAAGAACCACACACTTCACAAGAATGTGGCTTCTCTCCTGTGTGTCTATGTGTCTTCTCTCCTGTGTGTCTATGCATATGCCTCATCAAACTTGATTTGTGTGAAAAGGAAAACCCACACACTTCACAATAATATCGCTTCTCCCCTGTGTGTGTTCGCATATGTGTCATTACATTTGATATTTGTGAAAAGGAAGAGCCACACACTTCACAAGAATATGGCTTCTCTCCTGTATGTGTTCGCATATGCTTGACCAAATCTGATTTTTGTATAAAGGAAGAGTTACATACTTCACAAGAATGTTGCTTATCACCTGCATGTGTTTGCATATGCTTCAGTAATTTTGATGGACAAGGAAAGGAACAGCCGCACACTTTACAAGAACACAGTTTATCTTTGTTTTGCTGCATATTTTCACCTAAACTGAATGTCAGAAAGAAAGAACAAGAGATTTCAGAAAAATTATTTCTCTCCCATCTTTATCTTTATATTTTCACCTAAAGTGAATGTCAGAAAGAAAGAACAAGAGATTTCAGAAAAATTATTTCTCTCCCATCTTTATCTTTATATTTTCACCTAAAGTGAATGTCAGAAAGAAAGAACAAGAGATTTCAAAAAAATTATTTCTCTCCCATCTTTATCTTTATATTTTCACCTAAAGTGAATGTCAGAAAGAAAGAACAAGAGATTTCAGAAAAATTATTTCTCTCCCATCTTTATCTACATAGACTCCACCAATCTGATTTCTGTGAAAAAGAAAAAACTCTGCACTTGACAAGAATATGGTTTTCTCCAAGGTGGGTTTACTTGTGTTGGTTCAAATATGATTTATTTGAAATCCCAGGTCCTCAAGCAAGGTTCTCAAATTCAAGACATCATTTCATCAGGGTTAAAAATCTGTAATTAAGAGAGAAAATTATAAGTTATAAGAGTAATAAAGCAATGCAGTAAAGCATTTCAAAATATTCAGATGTTTTAATATAATATTCACAAATGTAATTCAGGGAATTCATTCATTTAGGTTAAAAATCTGTAATTAATAAAGAGAGAAAATTATAAGTTAAAATAAATAAGAGTAATAAAGAAATGCAGTAAAGCATTTCAAAATATTCAGATGTTTTAATATAATATTCACAAATGTAATTCAGGGAATTCATTCATTTAGGTTAAAAATCTGTAATTAATAAAGAGAGAAAATTATAAGTTAAAATAAATAAGAGTAATAAAGAAATACAGTAAAGCATTTCAAAATATTCAGATGTTTTAATATAATATTCACAAATGTAATTCAGGGAATTCATTCATTTAGAAAGAAAATACAGAGGCCAATTTTACTCAAAATATGCACACTATCTAGCTCTATAATGCTTGTCAAAATTAACCTTTTGTCTCATTTTTGTCTTGTTCAACACTTTGTTGGCAGGTTACATTCTTGTGGGAAATTGTTGGAAAATTTCCTATTTATCAACAATTTTGCAGGAGTCTTGCTATGTTGGAATGGAGTACTGTGATAATTAAGCAATGCATTGTACAGATCACTTGCCTTCTTAAACAGGTTTTTAACTGTCTGAACCGCACATTTAGCTTCTCCGTTTCCTTGTGAATGGAGAGGTCTAAAGCCAAAAAGATTGGAGAAATTGGATATGAATTGGGGTCAATTATCACTTCCCTTCTGAAAAAGGTTTTTAATCCAAGAACTCTTTGGATATGAATTGGGGTTAATTATCACTGACGACAACCTCTGGAATGCAATTCCAAGCAATCACTGATTTGCAGTTGTCAATAATATTGCCTAAATCTGTAGTCCATAGGTGAGATACATCTAACCATCTAGTATAATAGTTGATGACTAATAAATATCTATGTCCTTCCAATTCAAATAAATCCATTCCTACATTCTGCCATAGATAATCAGATAACTTGGTAGGTTGTAGTGGCTCCGGTGGATATTTTCTTTCTTTCTCATAAATATTGACCCCTCCTATCTTCTTGGCAATTTGTCTTGAAATCCTGGACACCAGATATTGTCCTGGGCTAGTGCTAGGCATTTGACTATACCAATTTCAGTAAATTTAATATCGTTTTGTAGGAGTTATGAATGATCATTCCATCCTAAAATTTCATTATAATTTTTTTAAATCATGTAAATAATGATTTTCCTAAAGATGGAGAAATCAAATCAATGTGAAAATATCCAGTGCAACAATCACATAGAAAATTATTTACATCCCTCCAAAACTAAACTAGATTGATATTTTCCTGTAATTTTGGGCTCTGGTAAAACATAAAATCGTGTTACGAACAAATACAGAATTAAATTAGATAATTGATAATACCATCGTATGAGTAAATGTTAGGTACCATCAATTTTACCCTGTGAAATTTACCCCTCCCTATATTTAACACAATGAAACTTGCAGAAAAATTAATATTAAAAAAAAATGTTTTTTTCCATTCGAAAGAAAAAACATTAAACAAACTCCTGATGATTTTTAAAAAAAATTTAGCTTACGGAAATAATGAAAATTATGATTAAAAAACAATGTTTTCATTTTTGCACTGTTAAATCAACTGAAATTTAATGTAGCTAAAAACAAGTTACGATAAGAGTTTTTTTTTTTAATTCTATGAAAAATCAATTAATAGTCTGATTTTCACGAAAATTTCCATAAATGTTTACCTTTGCATGTAAATATATCTGAAATAGTTTTTCCTAAAATATATTAGGGGAAATAATTTTTTACAAAGTCCCGATAAACTTTGTAAAATTATTTTATGAGATAAAAAATTACCCATCCTGGGTTAGTTAGGCGTTTGACTATACCTTGGTGTCCTTCATATAGGCCAATGGTTATCAACCTTTTTTTTTTACCCATGGACCCCTTTTAACCCTATTTTACTTTGGTGGACCCTCCCATAGCCATTCGATGTTTAAAAATCCCATTGTAATTTTATAGTTAAATACATTTTGACTGCCTGGCTGCCCCAAATTTTTATATGGTCTCCGGGGGACCACAAGGACCCCTATTGAGAACCACTGATATAGATGATCCAAGGTGTCTTTTTGGAGATCTGCAGGGATGATGAGTTAGATCTGAGACAGTAAGAGTCCTTGAGATGTTGCCTTACAAACCAGTACAGTCTCAGTTCAGGATCTTGTGTTGCTGCTTCAGGTCAGTCATTCATCTAATAAAAGTTCATGACTTGACTGCAGATTTTGTTAGTACTTTGTTTCTGTCTGCTTTCCACCAACAGTTTGTTACTCACTGAGATCTTCTGGAACAGACAAACATGTCTGTCTCTGTCTCCTCTTTTGAACTCTTGTTTTGTTGGTACACTGCCAGGAGCTCTGGATAGGGTGTCTGCTGTGATGAGATTTTTCTTTTTTTGTGTGTAGTCTTGTAGGTGTATCTCATTAGGCCCATGCAGAAACACTGAATTCTAGATGACAATCTATCAAGATTTTAGTTTTTAGCAGTGGCCGTAGAGGTTTGTGATCCATTTTTATAAAGAACTTTGGTAGTCCTATCAGAAAATCTGCAAACGTTTCACAACACCACGAGACTGCTAATGCTTCCTTCAC
This sequence comes from Doryteuthis pealeii, assembly GCA_023376005.1. Lineage (NCBI taxonomy): Eukaryota > Metazoa > Mollusca > Cephalopoda > Myopsida > Loliginidae > Doryteuthis > Doryteuthis pealeii. The sequence goes on from CM042177.1 coordinate 56,639,687, forward strand.
AATCTGTGCATATCTCTGCTCAGTTTCAGTGAGAGATCTCAATGCATTATGATTGAAAAACAATGTTTTCATTTTTGCACTGTTAAATCAACTGAAATTTAACGTAGCTAAAAACAAGTTACAATAAGAGGATTTTTAAAAAATTCTATCAAAAATCAATTAAAGGTCAGATTTTCACAAATATTTCCATAAATGTTTACCATTGGATGTAAATACATCTGAAATAGTTTTTTTCTAAAATATATTAGGGGAAATATTTTTTTACGAGGTCTATCACCCCCCCCTATTTTATTTTATGAGATAAAAAAAAATGACACGGAAAAAAAATTTGTACTTTTTTTTCTATAAAGATAAGAATCTGAATAACTATATCAATGAAATTGTATGAATGTACGAGGTCTAGTTTTTTTAGGAAACATTAATGAAATCGGAAATAAAAAGTGCAAAAAATGTCATAATATTAATATTTGAAAACTTTTTTTTGCTTATGTAATTGGTATGTACTATATTCTATTAAATTGTCAAAAAAAAAATTTTTTTTTTTTAAGAAATTAATTTTTACGAGATTTTCAATCTTTTGTATGATTAAATATTTTCATTTTCTGCATGAAATAAATTAAATGTTTTTTTTTTTTTGCGTTAAAAAATCGAATTTTTCACGGATATTTAAAAATATGAATTTTAGAATTCAGGTGAACTAAAAGTTGGTCCGATCCGTGCTTGATTAATATTTTTAAAAGAATTTGTAATTTTTATTGTTGAATAGTAATGTGTGATTTTAGAATATACGGAAGAACAAAACTGACATATGACGAGACGCTTCTCGGTAACTAAAGTTTGTTTTTCTGAGCGTAAAAAAATATTTATTTAACTTTTACGACCAATTAGAATAAAAATAATATATTGAATGATTGTTTTATCAGTTTTTCTCTTAGAAAAAATATTCAAATTTTCATTTTATTTTCGATTTTAAGAATTAATACTAAAACCGAAGACATTTTTTAACGTCAATTTCACTGCGAAATTTTAAGATTAAATTTTTTCAAGTTTTTATTCATAGTAAATTGTAATATTAAAGTTTTTAAAGATTTTATTCATTTTAATAGAAAGAATTTGGCTAAAAAAGTTTGTCCGTTACACCCATCCGTACTTAGATGCATAACCGTAAGAGGGTAATAATATGTATTTCTTTCTCTCTAAATTGTGGTCTGAAAATTACCCTTTCGCATGTAATACGGGCAGGTTTGTTTATTTTTTAAGATAACGATGTAATTTTTCCCAATCGGATAATTTGATCTTTGAATTAACTATTTTTCTTTGTAACAACCCTGTACGATCTTTTTTTTACGAGATTTTTTATAAACAAAGTTCGGAAATATCTATTTCCGTTTTATTCAAGATGGCCTAAACGGTTTGGTGGTACCTAAGGTACGTACATCATTGACCAAGGGAGGTAATGAAAAATCATTTTTTAAATGTGAGATTTTTTTTTACTTTGCTTATTTAATTAACAGACTTTTAGATTATCAGTGAAAAATTATACATCAATATTTGTTTTGTCTAAAAGGGTGGTGGACCTAAGATTTCAATTGAGTTTTCTCCAAAAAAATTAGATAACAATTACTTAAATCGATTATTTTATATAATCGATATAATTAATTTTATAGGGACTAGCAAACAGAGGCTAAAATTCGTTTTTGACAAAATGACTTTAGCCCCCCTACAGAAAATAATTTACCAAAAATCAGGGAATTATCGGATTTTAATGAAATTTTCAGTGTTTATGTATCAATGAATGATCTTTATAATGCATTATTTATTTTATTTCAAAACTTTCTCATTTTTTTCAGGTCGCTTAATTTTGACCCCCTTTGGGGGCGTAAAATTGCTTCAAGTTGGTCCTAACTTGATACTAATTACAGTATAAATAAAGAGATAAAAGACCCAAGTTATGAATAGAAACAAAAAAATTTTTTTACGGTTGCTCTTCTATGAGAAAATAAGTATTGATTATCGAAAAATAAAATGTAAAAAAAAAAAATATAAAATAATTTTTAGGATATTTCTTTTTTACTCATTTCCATAATTATTTAATTATTATTAAATAAATTATTTAACTATTATCTTATTAAAAAAAAATTATACATCGATATTTTTTCTGCGAAAATAGAATTTTTCTTCAAAACTTATTACTTCATGAGTATAAAGTAAAGTTTGCATTAAATAGATATTTATTTCTAGAAACTAAAAATATAACATTTTAAACTTAATATCAAGATTCACATATTTTAAAACAATTAAATTGATTTTCAATATAAAACACATAATGTTAGAACATTAATTATATGGAAGACAATTAAGACCAAATACATAAAACATAAAATATCTTCCTCTCTATTCAGAAGAGTTAATGTTTGTGTCAGTAATTTACCCGAAAGATTCAATATCTAATAAGTTAAGGTAAGTTCATTTCATTATTACTATTTTTAATTCAATTATTCCTTTTTAATTAAAAATATTCAAATTCTAATTGATGTTTCTGACTTTTTATCTTTAAATTAACAATTTTTTTTTTTTTTACTAAAATAAAAAAAGATTGCAATTGTCATGTCTAGCCGGAAAATATTATTATCTGGAACGCCCACAATCTAAAATGTTTGTTTTAATTTTTGTTTTTATACATTGATTAATCAACACTGAACATTTCATAAAATCCGATAATTCCCTGATTTTTGGTAAATTATTTTCTGTAGGAGGGGGGTGCTAAATTCATTTTGTCAAAAAACGGATTTTACGTCAATCAAACAAGACAAAAAAGTTAAAAATATTATGGCAATTATGGAATACCATACACGAAACGTAAATAATATGCAAATTTTATTTTCAATGAAACTAAATATATTTTTGATTTTTTTACATACAAAAAACGGATTTTCCTTGGTTAAAAGTTAAAACGAGTGTGAAAAATTTCAGTAACATTTAATGAATATGTATTTAAAGTAACGCTCTACTTATTTCTAAAAAGAAATGTTTATAAGTATTTTAAAAATATTTTAAAGCCATTATTGAACACGATAAATCAAAATAAATTCAACGTAACTTTTTGTTGAAATTCGGACGATTTTTAATGTATAAAATGTATTAAAAATAAATTGCATATTGTAATAATATTTTTTATTTTTTAATGATGGTCATTATGTTACTACTTATCGATTTAAACAAAGTTTGACCTTAAATAATAGATTTAATTATTTTTAAATCGCTTTTAAAACTCCTAGCAGACGACGTTAATGCTGTCCCTATAATTTTAAATTGTTTTTAAAGTGAAAATGAGCACACAATTGGTGATACTTAGCTTTAAGTTTTCCCATACGCCCCAAATCCAATTTTTTATTCATTTATTTATTTAAGTAAAGTAGTAAAAAGTTTACTGTTGGGAATATTTTTGGTACCACTGGATCCAGGGCTGCAATAAAATACAAAGAAAGTTTAATTTGAGGGTAAGTCATTTCTTCCAAGCTCATAATCTAATATAACGAGCTGTTTGTTCAGACACAAAACAAAATATGTCTTTCCCTCCACACACGTGTTAACCCTGAAAATAATACTACTTTAAAAAATACTTACAGTCAGAAGAAAATTCCGTTCTTTTACTGGATTGCAGTTTCCTTCTTCTCTAATGTAATATCTTAAATAAGAATTACTACAGAATTAGGTATTAATAGTCTGTATTTGATGTATATCACAACAACACTGACCGAGTCAATTTCGTTCCTTCTTTTCGTTCTATTTTACCTACCGGTGACTTAACTACTTGTCCCTTATTGACTAATGTACCACATTCTTTTCAACATTTCCAATAAAGGAATGTCACAATAATCACCAAAGAGACTTAATAATATGATTCACTATATTTTTGCAACTAACACGTTCGATGGACAAATAGTATAACAATGTTATACTATTAGTGTCTATCGAAATTTAACACCAGAAAAAGTTAATAACATGTTTGTAAGTTAAAGTACTTGTATTACTGGACAATTCTCTGATTTTTGTTAACTCCCATGAGTAAAATTGTACATAACTAATTAACACAAAAGACACAGTCATATTATTTAGTGTCTGCTTTGGTGAATTTTGTGAGATTTCTTATTGGAAATGTTGAAAAGCAATGTGGTGACTTCAGACCTCCTATAGGTACATCAGTCAGCAGGGGACATGCCAGTCAGGACACCGGTAGTGAAAAGAGAACTACTAAAAACGAAGGAACGAAATTGACTCGCTCGTTGTGCTAACGGCTATTAAAATATAAATCTTCGTAATAATTATTAAAGTTATTACATTAACAACGAAGAGAAGACGGAAACTGCTATCCAATGAAAGAGTAGAATTTTCTTTTTACTGTAAGTACTTTTTAAAGTAATATTTTTTTCTTCTTTTTTTAGTTACACGTGCATCCAGAGAGAACCACGTATTTTGTTAGGCACTCTTGAACAAACAGCTCGTAAATTGTATCATCTACCCACAACTTTAAATTCCTTAGTATTTTATTCTAACCCTAGTCCTGTATTACCAATTATACCTACAGTAAACTCATTCCCACTATTATAGCTAATATTAAAAAAAAAAATGAAACCTATATTGAGGCGGGTGGGTAACTAAACCTCAAAGCCAATAACTTTATTTTTTTGTAATTATCAAATTTCAGTAAATTTAGTATTATTTTATTGGAGTTATGATTATTCCATCCTAAAATTTTATTATAATTTTTAAAAATCCTGTAAATAATAATTTCCCTAAAGATGGAGAAATCAAATCAATGCGAAAATATCCAGTGCAACAATCGCATAGAAAATGATTTACGTTCCCTCAAAACTAAACTTGATTGATATTTTCCTGTAATTTTGGGCTCTGGTCAAACATAAAATCGTGTTACGAACAAATACAGAATTAAATTAGATAATTGATGATACCATACGATCTGAGCTCGATTGATATTTTTAAAAGAATTTGTAATTTTTATTGTTGAATATACGGAAGAGCGAAATACGAATATACGGAAGAGCAAAACTGACATTTTTGTTTTTATGCAAAGAGACGAGACGCTTCTCAGTAATTATTGTTTGTTTTTCTTAGCGTAAAAAAATATTTTTCAACTTTTTCGATCTATTAGAATAAAAAGTAAGTATATAATTTAGGGACTGGCAAAAAAAAAAAAAAAAAAATCAGATACTACGAGTTTTAAAAGCGAATTAAGAATAATTAAATCTATTATTTAAGGTTAAACTTTATCTAAGTAGTGAAATAATTTATGTGTATGCTCTAATAATATTCTTATCTTTACCTTGATTATTTATCATAATAAACGTTTTTTGCAATGATCATATTATTTTACATTTACCCATAATGTAACGGCAGTAAAATTATTTTTTTACTGTAGGAATAGCTGTCTACAATGTATGAGGAACAAAATATAAGTTCACAGAATGTAATGACGAAAGGGAAAGCACATTTACTTTTAACCTTACTTATTCACATGAAAACTCAACAACAGTCAATATAACAAGTACTTAGAGGCAGTACTTACAGTTCATATATCTCCCTTGTTGAGGGGGTGTCAGGTTGAGTCTTCAGTTGTTGTTCCTTCAGTCACAAGGGACTGAGATAAGAGCTCGTTTCTATGAAGCTCACACGTTGGTACCAAAACCGTAAAAGAGAATTCTTCACCCAACTTGACAAGAGACGTTACCTTTTCTACTTCCTGTCCCCGAAGACACAGAACTAGAACTTTGGTAATTATTGTGACAATAAGATATTTCTCATTTGTGAATATAATATTAAAACATTGAATATATTGAAATATATGGCTTTACTGCATTTCTTTATTACTCTTCCTTCTTTGAACGTATAGTTTTATTTATTTTCTTTTTTTTTATTGATTTCAGATTTTTAACCTGAATGAAAGAATTCCCTGAATTTGGATGCAGTATTTTGTTGTTTCTTTTCATCGAAGACAGATTGGTGAGAGAAATCATGTTTCTATGAAATGTCTGTTTTCTTTTTCTAATGTCAAATTTTTGTGAAAATATTCATGCACATAAAGGAGATAAAACATATTTGTATGAAGTGTGTGGATCTTTTTCTTCATAAAAATAATGTTTGGTATTGCATATGCAAACACACGCAAGAGTGAAATATGTGGCTCTTACTTTTCATTTGATGAAGCATTCACTTTAATTTTTTTTAGTTTACATTGACATTATATAGAAATCTAATACTTACATTCAACTATCAAGATAAGAGTAATTTTCATATGTTTAAGTGGATAACAGCGGCTCAGAACCGCAAAATTAGCCTATCTCAGCGGAATGCACTGCTAATAGAGAGATACAATCGCACAGCACATACACTGTATCCACTTCAAAAGGGAGACACAGTGTCTGTACAACGTCCAAATAAACTTTGGTGGGATATAACAGGCAGAGTTGTTGAAAGACTTCCCAATCACCAATGCTGAATCAGGATTGAATCAGGTAGAATCACATTGTGGAATCGCCAATTCCTCAGGAAGCTCCAAGCACCAGTGGCCCCTGTCCCTATTCCTAGTGCTTTGCCTGAGCTCCCTGAACCAATATTTGAGGATGTCCCACAAACCAAAAGAATGGTAACTTCAACTAGGAACCAAGCCTCACCCAGTGTCACTCCAACCCCTAAGCCAATGCCATCAAAAATACCCCGTGCATTATCAAGATTACTCCCCTGTAATCAGCCGGGTCGAAAGAAACTAATTCCCCCTCAAAAGCCACTACACCCGTGCAAAAAAGGGAGGAGGAGGAAGGGGAGATGAAGAATAATCAAAGTTCCAATTACCGTTGAACTGGGGAGACAAGGCAACAAACGGTTGTAACTTAAATACAAACCCGAATAGTCACAAAGTCTACTGCAAAATGACTATTTATAAGACTCCACAATGTCATTCAAATCAAGCAGTCAGGCAGCCAATTAGAACTCAAGGAATGGAATCACCCAAATCACCCACATTCTTGAATGGGTCATTCTTGATTTCTATATATACCAACTGTCTTGAATACTGCTTGAGTGGTACTTAGCTGCTGTTATTCAAACCAACAGTAGACTAACTGACTTCAATAGTCTCTTTGGTAACCCAATTGAATTTTCTTGTTAACAATATCTTCAAACTCATAACAAGCAGAAGTTTTGTCCCCCAACTACGTTTCCTCCCCATGATTATGTTTTAGAAATCAATTGCCTTTATTTTTTTTATTTTTGGGAGATAAAAAAATAAATTGGTAAACAATAATTAGATGAATAATTATTGACATATGTAATTGTAGGATAGAAAAAATTCACCAAACCAAAGATGTTATATTATTCATTTTAAACAAAGGGAATTATGAAAAAAAAGTAACATAATTAGAGGTGATAAAATATGCTGGTCTTCAGTATTTTACAAGTACCTTATGAAGACAGAATGTGGGGTTCCCCTGCAAGAAGCAAAAAACTACTCAATCCCTTCTGGGACACCTAACAATCACTTAGGTCCTTACCTATTTTATCTACTTCACCATTAACTTAATAAAAGAACATGTAGACAAAAAAATGTAATTAGGAAAATACTGAATTTAAACAAAATTCAATGAGGTGGTAATTTTAAAAATTCTACATATTAAAAAAATCAAATGCAGATATATATTTTGTTAAGAGACAACATTTTACAAATATCTTTGGTTTTGTAAAATGTAGATAAATGAATTTTCGGTAATTTATGAGGAAGTGCATCCCAGTCTCCTGCCTCAGAAATTGCTACCCAGTGACTATTAAAATTTGTTTGTTTTTTCTAAAATATTAATTTCATATATATATATATATATATATATATATATATATTCTAGTTATCATTTGCTTAGAAATCATCATCAAAATTATCATCACAACTATCAATGTATATATATATATATATATATATATATATATATGCTCTAGTTATCATTTGCTTAGAAATCTGCAGGAAGCAAAAAATTACTCAATCCCTTCTGGGACACCTAACAATCACTTAGGTCCTTACCTATTTTATCTACTTCACCATTAACTTAATAAAAGAACATGTAGACAAAAAAATGTAATTAGGAAAATACTGAATTTAAACAAAATTCAATGAGGTGGTAATTTTAAAAATTCTACATATTAAAAAAATCAAATGCAGATATTAAATATTTTGTTAAGAGACAACTTTTTACAAATATTTTTGGTTTTGTAAAATGTAGATAAATAAATTTTCTTATCTTCTTCAATTTTTCTTCTTTCTAATGTCATAACTATTTTGATACCATTAACTTTTATGCAATATTTTTTCCATCATTAATCAAGGGAAAAATGATGTAAATTTCACAAAAATCAATAAGCATTTTCTTATATCTGGGAATTAATCAGTACAAGTCTTCTTATATAAAAGCCTGTATAACCTGAGAAAATACTTTGTATTTTATATTTATGAACATGATATTAATAGATATTAATAGATTGAAATATATGGCTTTACTCTATTTATTACTCTTCCTTCTTTTAATTTAGAGTTTTATTTCGTTTTATTGATAACAGATTTTTAATTTAGAGTTTTATTTTGTTTTATTAGAAGTCTACTTATATAAAATCCTGTATAATCTAAGAAAATACTTTGTATTTTAAATTTATGAATATAATATTAATATAAATTAATATATTGAAATATATGGCTTTATTGTATTTATTTATTACTCTTCCTTCTTTTAATTTAGATTTTTATTTTGTTTTATTGATTACAGATTTTATTATCCAGATGAAGTTATTCCTTGAATTTGAAGTATTTTCTTGGTGACCTGAATTTTCAAAAAATGCTTATTTGAAGCAATATAAGGGAAAACATACTGAAGAACACATCTTTTTGTGACATACGGAATTGTTTCTTTTCACAGAAATCAGATTGATGGAGTATATGCAGATAGACACAGGTGAGAAATAATATTTTTATGAAATCGCAGATTCTTCTTTCTTTTAACTTATAGTTTTCTCTTGTTTTATTTTCTTTATTACTCTTCTTTCTTTTAACTTATAGTTTTCTCTTGTTTTATTTTCTTTATTACTCTTCTTTCTTTTAACTTATAATTTTCTCTTGTTTTATTTTCTTTATTTCTCTTCTTTCTTTTAACTTATAGTTTCTCTTGTTTTATTTTCTTTATTACTCTTCTTTCTTTTAACTTATGTTTTTCTTGTTTTATTTCTTTATTACTCTTCTTTCTTTTAACTTATATTTTCTCTTGTTTTATTTTCTTTATTTCTCTTCTTTCTTTTAACTTATAGTTTCTCTTTTTATTTTCTTTATTACTCTTCTTTCTTTTAACTTATAATTTTCTCTTGTTTTATTTTCTTTATTACTCTTCTTTCTTTAACTTATAATTTCTCTTGTTTTATTTCTCTTCTTTCTTTTAACTTATAGTTTTCTCTTGTTTTATTTCTTTATTACTCTTCTTTCTTTTAACTTATAGTTTTCTCTTGTTTTATTTTCTTTATTACTCTTCTTTCTTTTACTTCTAGTTTTCCTTGTTTATTTTCTTTATTTCTCTTCTTTCTTTAACTTATAGTTTTCTCTTGTTTTATTTTCTTATTACTCTCTTTCTTTTTATAGTTTTCTTTTGTTTTATTTCTTTATTTCTCTTCTTTCTTTTAACTTATAGTTTTCTCTTGTTTTCTTTTCTTTATTACTCTTCTTTTCTTTTAACTTATAATTTTCTCTTTCTTTATTACTCTTCTTTCTTTAACTTATAGTTTTCTCTTGTTTTATTTTCTTTATTTCTCTTCTTTCTTTTATAGTTTTCTCTTGTTTTATTTTCTTATTACTCTTCTTTCTTTAAACTTATAGTTTTCTCTTGTTTATTTTCTTTATTACTCTTCTTTCTTTTATAGTTTTCTCTTGTTTTATTTTCTTTATTACTCTTTTCTTTTAACTTATAGTTTTCTCTTGTTTTTATTTTCTTTATTACTCTTCTTTCTTTTATAGTTTTCTCTTGTTTTATTTTCTTTATTTCTCTTCTTTCTTTTATAGTTTTCTCTTATTTTATTTTCTTTATTACTCTTCTTTCTTTTATAGTTTTCTCTTGTTTTATTTTCTTTATTTCTCTTCTTTCTTTTATAGTTTTCTCTTGTTTTCTTTTCTTTATTACTCTTCTTTCTTTTAACTTATAGTTTTCTCTTGTTTTATTTTCTTTATTTCTCTTCTTTCTTTTATAGTTTTCTCTTGTTTTCTTTTCTTTATTACTCTTCTTTCTTTTAACTTATAGTTTTCTCTTGTTTTATTTTCTTTATTTCTCTTCTTTCTTTTATAGTTTTCTCTTGTTTTATTTTCTTTATTACTCTTTCTTTTTTATAGTTTTTCTTTTTTCTTTTCTTTATTACTCTTCTTTCTTTTAACTTCTAGTTTTCTCTTGTTTTATTTTCTTTATTACTCTTCTTTCTTTTAACTTCTAGTTTTCTCTTGTTTTATTTTCTTTATTACTCTTCTTTCTTTTATAGTTGTCTCTTGTTTTCTTTTCTTTATTACTCTTCTTTCTTTAAACTTATAGTTTTCTCTTGTTTTATTTTCTTTATTACTCTTCTTTCTTTTATAGTTTTCTCTTGTTTTATGTTCTTTATTTCTCTTCTTTCTTTTATAGTTTTCTCTTGTTTTATTTTCTTTATTACTCTTCTTCTTTTATAGTTTTCTCTTGTTTTTTCTTTATTTCTCTTCTTTCTTTTCTTTCTTTATTACTCTTCTTTCTTTTAACTTATAGTTTTCTCTTGTTTTATTTTCTTTATTTCTCTTCTTTCTTTTATAGTTTTCTCTTGTTTTCTTTTTCTTATTACTCTTCTTTCTTTAATCTTCTTTCTTTTATAGTTTTCTCTTGTTTTATTTTCTTTATTACTCTTCTTTCTTTTATAGTTTTCTCTTGTTTTCTTTTCTTTAATCTTCTTTCTTTTAACTTCTAGTTTTCTCTTGTTTTATTTTCTTATTACTCTTCTTTCTTTTAACTTTCTTGTTTTATTTTCTTATTACTCTCTTTCTTTTATAGTTTTCTCTTGTTTCTTTTCTTTATTACTCTTCTTTCTTTTAACTTATAGTTTCTCTTTGTTTTTATTTTCTTTATTACTCTTCTTCTTTTAACTTATAGTTTTCTCTTGTTTTATTTTCTTTATTTCTCTTCTTTCTTTTAACTTATATTTTCTCTTGTTTTATTTTCTTTATTACTCTTCTTTCTTTTAACTTATAATTTTCTCTTGTTTTATTTTCTTTATTACTCTTCTTTCTTTTAACTTATAATTTTCTCTTGTTTTATTTTCTTTATTACTCTTCTTTTCTTTAACTTATAGTTTTCTCTTGTTTTATTTCTTTATTAGTCTTCTTTCTTTTAACTTATAATTTTCTCTTGTTTTATTTTCTTTATTACTCTTCTTTCTTTTATAGTTTTCTCTTGTTTTATTTTCTTTATTACTCTTCTTTCTTTTAACTTATAGTTTTCTCTTGTTTTATTTTCTTTATTACTCTTCTTTCTTTTAACTTATAGTTTTCTCTTGTTTTATTTTCTTTATTACTCTTCTTTCGTTTAACTTATAGTTTTCTCTTGTTTTATTTTCTTTATTTCTCTTCTTTCTTTTAACTTATAGTTTTCTCTTGTTTATTTTCTTTATTACTCTTCTTTCTTTTAACTTATAATTTTCTCTTGTTTTATTTTCTTTATTACTCTTCTTTCTTTAACATAGTTTTCTCTTGTTTTATTTTCTTTATTACTCTTCTTTCTTTTATAGTTTTCTCTTGTTTTCTTTTCTTTATTACTCTTCTTTCTTTTAACTTCTAGTTTTCTCTTGTTTTATTTTCTTTATTACTCTTCTTTCTTTTAACTTCTAGTTTTCTCTTGTTTTATTTTCTTTATTACTCTTCTTTCTTTTATAGTTTTCTCTTGTTTTTTTTCTTTATTACTCTTCTTTCTTTAAACTTATAGTTTTCTCTTGTTTTATTTTCTTTATTACTCTTCTTTCTTTTATAGTTTTCTCTTGTTTTATTTCTTTATTTCTCTTCTTTCTTTTATAGTTTTCTCTTGTTTTATTTTCTTTATTACTCTTCTTTCTTTTATAGTTTTCTCTTGTTTTATTTTCTTTATTTCTCTTCTTTCTTTTATAGTTTTCTCTTGTTTTCTTTTCTTTATTACTCTTCTTTCTTTTAACTTATAGTTTTCTCTTGTTTATTTTCTTTATTACTCTCTTTCTTTTAACTTATAATTTTCTCTTGTTTTATTTTTTTTTATCTTTCTTTTTTATTTCTCTTGTTTTATTTCTTATTACTCTTCTTTCTTTTAACTATAATTTTCTCTTGTTGTTTTATTTTTTTATTACTCTTCTTTCTTTTAACTTATAGTTTTCTCTTGTTTATTTTCTTTATTAGTCTTCTTTCTTTAACTTATAATTTCTCTTGTTTTATTTTCTTTATTCTTTTATATTTTCTCTTGTTTTCTTTTTTTATTTTCTTTATTACTCTTCTTTCTTTTAACTTATAATTTCTCTTATTTTCTTTATTACTCTTTTATTTTGTCTTTTTTTATTCATTACAGATTTTTTTTCTTGGTGACCAGAATTTTCAAAGAAGTCACACAGGAAGTGACATTAACGAAACATACTGGAGAAAAGAATATTCTTCAGAAATATGGAGTTGTTTCTTTTCATGGAAATCTAATTGGCAGAGTATATATATAAACACAGGAGAGGAATCATATTTTTTCAAAATACCTAATTTTTCTTTTCTAGTTTTTTCTGAAAAATATGCAAATCTCCAAAGTAGATAAACAACATTTGTGTGAAATGTGTGGATCTTCATTTAGTTTTCAATCAAACTTACTGAGGCATATGCGAACACACACTGGAGAGAAGCCACATTCTTGTCAAGTGTGTGGCTCTTCGTTTTCAGAAAAATCCAGTTTGGTGAAGCATATACGAACACACACAGGAGAGAAGCCACATTCTTGTGAAGTGTGTGGCTCTTCCTTTTCACAAAGATCTGCCTTGTTGAGGCATATTCGAACACACACAGGAGAGAAGCCACATTCCTGTGAAGTATGTGGTTCTTGCTTTTTACAAAAATCAGATTTGCTAGTGCATATGAAAAAACACAGAGGAAAGAAGCCTTATTCCTGTGAAGTATGTCGATCTTCCTTCCGTTTTCAATCCACATTGCGGAGGCATATGCAAACACACACTGGAGAGAAGCCACATTCTTGTGAAGTATGTGGCTCTTCATTTTCAGAAAAATCCAGTTTAGTGAAGCATATTCGAACACACACAGGTGAGAAGCCACATTCTTGTGAAGTGTGTGGCTCTTGTTTTTCACAAAGATCTGGTTTGCTGAGGCATATTCGAACACACACAGGAGAGAAGCCACATTCTTGTGAAGTGTGTGGCTCTTGCTTTTCTCAAAAAACAGATTTACTGGTGCATATGCGAAAACACACTGGAAAGAAACCATATTCTTGTGAAGTGTGTGGTTCTTCCTTTTCACAAAAAACAAGTTCGGTTTATCATATGCGAATACACACAGGAGAGAAGCCACATTCTTGTGAAGTGTGTAGCTCTTCCTTTTCACAAAAATCTGGTTTGGTATACCATATGCGAATACACACAGGAGAAAAGCCATATTCTTGTGAAGTGTGTAGCTCTTCCTTTTCACAAAAGTCAAATTTGGTGAAGCATATGCAAACACACATACCAAAAGCCACATACCTTTGAAGTGTTTGGCTGTTCCCTTTTACTAAAATGAGATTTGGTGACTCATATGATAATTCACACAGGAGTTAAGTCACATTCTTGTCTTGTGCATATGAAAATTCCCAATGAATAAAAAACATACTTCTTGTGATGGATTAGATTCTTTGTTTTAACTCTTGTTAATTTTTCAGGTGCCTTGTACATAGATAATAAAAAGATTACACTTGCATATTATGCATTCTTTTTGTATTTTTGTGCATATGAAAATTCCCAATGAATAAAAAACATACTTCTTGTGATGGATTAGATTCTTTGTTTTAACTCTTGTTAATTTTTCAGGTGCCTTGTACATAGATAATAAAAAGATTACACTTGCATATTATGCATTCTTTTTGTATTTTGTGCATATGAAAATTCCCAATGAATAAAAAACATACTTCTTGTGATGGATTAGATTCTTTGTTTTAACTCTTGTTAATTTTTCAGGTGCCTTGTACATAGATAATAAAAAGATTACACTTGCATATTATGCATTCTTTTTGTATTTTTGTGCATATGAAAATTCCCAATGAATAAAAACATACTTCTTGTGATGGATTAGATTCTTTGTTTTAACTCTTGTTAATTTTTCAGGTGCCTTGTACATAGATAATAAAAAGATTACACTTGCATATTATGCATTCTTTTTGTATTTTTGTGCATATGAAAATTCCCAATGAATAAAAAACATACTTCTTGTGATGGATTAGATTCTTTGTTTTAACTCTTGTTAATTTTTCAGGTGCCTTGTACATAGATAATAAAAAGATTACACTTGCATATTATGCATTCTTTTTGTATTTTTGTGCATATGAAAATTCCCAATGAATAAAAACATACTTCTTGTGATGGATTAGATTCTTTGTTTTAACTCTTGTTAATTTTTCAGGTGCCTTGTACATAGATAATAAAAAGATTACACTTGCATATTATGCATTCTTTTTGTATTTTTGTGCATATGAAAATTCCCAATGAATAAAAAACATACTTCTTGTGATGGATTAGATTCTTTGTTTTAACTCTTGTTAATTTTTCAGGTGCCTTGTACATAGATAATAAAAAGATTACACTTGCATATTATGCATTCTTTTTGTATTTTTGTGCATATGAAAATTCCCAATGAATAAAAAACATACTTCTTGTGATGGATTAGATTCTTTGTTTTAACTCTTGTTAATTTTTCAGGTGCCTTGTACATAGATAATAAAAAGATTACACTTGCATATTATGCATTCTTTTTGTATTTTTGTGCATATGAAAATTCCCAATGAATAAAAAACATACTTCTTGTGATGGATTAGATTCTTTGTTTTAACTCTTGTTAATTTTTCAGGTGCCTTGTACATAGATAATAAAAAGATTACACTTGCATATTATGCATTCTTTTTGTATTTTTAATATACACCTTGATCTACTTCCGTCAACTAATGAATAAATAATTAAATTAATAAACGAAATTTGATGAAGTTGGAACATCGTCTTTTTGTTTTCTAGCAAACTAAAAGTTTTTTTTGGGGGGGTTGGTCATTTACCAGGCTGACCCTCAGTGAGAATCGAACTCAATATCAATGGTTATTTTGGGTCATTTTATACCAAACACGTTTTGTTTCATTCATTCTTGTTTTGCTATTCAATATTTTTAAGTACAATCTTTTAAAAAAAATCTATTTTGATCTATTTAACCCATAAATGGGACCCTCAAATGTACTACAACTCCGGATCAGAGTGGACCTGGGAGTACTAGCAATGAACAGTAATCTTTTAATTCAGAAAACATATTTCATTGTAATATTTTTTATTTTTGTAGAATGTACAAAATTAATTGATTTTAAGGTAAGTGCAAGTATTAGTGAATTTTATATCTTATGATTTGTAGTAAATCCACAGTAAACAGAAATTAATATTACTTCTTTGTAATTTGTGTTGCACACACTCACAGACAGAGCATAAGAAAGTACCAAAAAGAAAGAAATTTTATATATCTTATGATTTGTAGTAAATCCATAGTAAACAGAAATTAATATTTTTCAGCCTACTTCTTTGTAATTTGTGTTGCACACACTCACAGACAGAGCATAAGAAAGTACCAAAAAGAAAGAAATTTTATATATCTTATGATTTGTAGTAAATCCATAGTAAACAGAAATTAATATTTTTCAGCCTACTTCTTTGTAATTTGTGTTGCACACACTTACAGACAGAGCATAAGAAAGTACCAAAAAGAAAGAAATTTTATATATCTTATGATTTGTAGTAAATCCATAGTAAACAGAAATTAATATTTTTCAGCCTACTTCTTTGTAATTTGTGTTGCACACACTCACAGAAAGAGCATAAGAAAGTACCAAAAAGAAAGAAATTTTATATATCTTATGATTTGTAGTAAATCCATAGTAAACAGAAATTAATATTTTTTCAGCCTACTTCTTTGTAATTTGTGTTGCACACACTCACAGACAGAGCATAAGAAAGTACCAAAAAGAAAGAAATTTTATATATCTTATGATTTGTAGTAAATCCATAGTAAACAGAAATTAATATTTTTCAGCCTACTTCTTTGTAATTTGTGTTGCACACACTCACAGACAGAGCATAAGAAAGTACCAAAAAGAAAGAAATTTTATATATCTTATGATTTGTAGTAAATCCATAGTAAACAAAAATTAATATTTTTCAGCCTACTTCTTTGTAATTTGTGTTGCACACACTCACAGACAGAGCATAAGAAAGTACCAAAAAGAAAGAAATTTTATATATCTTATGATTTGTAGTAAATCCATAGTAAACAGAAATTAATATTTTCAGCCTACTTCTTTGTAATTTGTGTTGCACACACTCACAGACAGAGCATAAGAAAGTACCAAAAAGAAAGAAATTTTATATATCTTATGATTTGTAGTAAATCCATAGTAAACAGAAATTAATATTTTTCAGCCTACTTCTTTGTAATTTGTGTTGCACACACTCACAGACAGAGCATAAGAAAGTACCAAAAAGAAAAGAAATTATATATCTTATGATTTGTAGTAAATCCATAGTAAACAGAAATTAATATTTTTCAGCCTACTTCTTTGTAATTTGTGTTGCACACACTCACAGACAGAGCATAAGAAAGTACCAAAAAGAAAGAAATTTTATATATCTTATGATTTGTAGTAAATCCATAGTAAACAGAAATTAATATTTTTCAGCCTACTTCTTTGTAATTTGTGTTGCACACACTCACAGACAGAGCATAAGAAAGTACCAAAAAGAAAGAAATTTTATATATCTTATGATTTGTAGTAAATCCATAGTAAACAGAAATTAATATTTTTCAGCCTACTTCTTTGTAATTTGTGTTGCACACACTCACAGACAGAGCATAAGAAAGTACCAAAAAGAAAGAAATTTTATATATCTTATGATTTGTAGTAAATCCATAGTAAACAGAAATTAATATTTTTCAGCCTACTTCTTTGTAATTTGTGTTGCACACACTCACAGACAGAGCATAAGAAAGTACCAAAAAGAAAGAAATTTTATATATCTTATGATTTGTAGTAAATCCATAGTAAACAGAAATTAATATTTTTTCAGCCTACTTCTTTGTAATTTGTGTTGCACACACTCACAGACAGAGCATAAGAAAGTACCAAAAAGAAAGAAATTTTATATATCTTATGATTTGTAGTAAATCCATAGTAAACAGAAATTAATATTTTTCAGCCTACTTCTTTGTAATTTGTGTTGCACACACTCACAGACAGAGCATAAGAAAGTACCAAAAAGAAAGAAATTTTATATATCTTATGATTTGTAGTAAATCCATAGTAAACAGAAATTAATATTTTTCAGCCTACTTCTTTGTAATTTGTGTTGCACACACTCACAGACAGAGCATAAGAAAGTACCAAAAAGAAAGAAATTTTATATATCTTATGATTTGTAGTAAATCCATAGTAAACAGAAATTAATATTTTTCAGCCTACTTCTTTGTAATTTGTGTTGCACACACTCACAGACAGAGCATAAGAAAGTACCAAAAAGAAAGAAATTTTATATATCTTATGATTTGTAGTAAATCCATAGTAAACAGAAATTAATATTTTTCAGCCTACTTCTTTGTAATTTGTGTTGCACACACTCACAGACAGAGCATAAGAAAGTACCAAAAAGAAAGAAATTTTATATATCTTATGATTTGTAGTAAATCCATAGTAAACAGAAATTAATATTTTTCAGCCTACTTCTTTGTAATTTGTGTTGCACACACTCACAGACAGAGCATAAGAAAGTACCAAAAAGAAAAAAAATTATATATCTTATGATTTGTAGTAAATCCATAATAAACAGAAATTAATATTTTTCAGCCTACTTCTTTGTAATTTGTGTTGCACACACTCACAGACAGAGCATAAGAAAGTACCAAAAAGAAAAAAAATTATATATCTTATGATTTGTAGTAAATCCATAGTAAACAGAAATTAATATTTTTCAGCCTACTTCTTTGTAATTTGTGTTGCACACACTCACAGACAGAGCATAAGAAAGTACCAAAAAGAAAGAAATTTTATATATCTTATGATTTGTAGTAAATCCATAGTAAACAGAAATATTATTTTCAGCCTACTTCTTGTTAATTTGTGTTGCACACAACTCACAGACATGAGCATAAGCAAAGTACCAAAAAGAAAAAAAATTTATATATCTTATGATTTGTAGTAAATCCATAGTAAACAGAAATTAATATTTTTCAGTCCTACTTCTTTGTAATTTGTGTTGCACACACTCACAGACAGAGCATAAGAAAGTACCAAAAAGAAAGAAATTTTATATATCTTATGATTTGTAGTAAATCCATAGTAAACAGAAATAATATTTTAGCCTACTCTTTGTAATTTGTGTTGCACACACTCACAGACAGAGCATAAGAAAGTACAAAAAGAAAGAAATTTTATATATCTTATGATTTGTAGTAAATCCATAGTAAACAGAAATTAATATTTTTCAGCCTACTTCTTTGTAATTTGTGTTGCACACACTCACAGACAGAGCATAAGAAAGTACCAAAGAAAAAAGAAATTTTATATATCTTATGATTTGTAGTAAATCCATATAAACAGAAATTAATATTTTTCAGCCTACTTCTTTGTAATTTGTGTTGCACACACTACAGACAGAGCATAAGAAAGTACCAAAAAAAAAAAATTATATATCTTATGATTTGTAGTAAATCCATAGTAAACAGAAATTAATATTTTTCAGCCTACTTCTTTGTAATTGTGTTGCACACACTCACAGACAGAGCATAAGAAAGTACCAAAAGAAAGAAATTTTATATATCTTATGATTTGTAGTAAATCCATAGTAACAGAAATTAATATTTTTCAGCCTACTTCTTTGTAATTTGTGTTGCACACACTCACAGACAGAGCATAAGAAAGTACCAAAAGAAAGAAATTTTATATATCTTATGATTGTTAGTAAATCCATAGTAAACAGAAATAATATTTTTCAGCCTACTTCTTTGTAATTGTGTTGCACACACTCACAGACAGAGCATAAGAAAGTACAAAAAGAAAGAAATTTATATATCTTATGATTTGTAGTAAATCCATAGTAAACAGAAATTAAATTTTTACAGCCTACTTCTTTGTAATTTGTGTTGCACACACTCACAGACAGAGCATAAAAAGTACCAAAAAGAAAGAAATTATATATCTTATGATTTGTAGTAAATCCATAGTAAACAGAAATTAATATTTTTCAGCCTACTTCTTTGTAATTTGTGTTGCACACACTCACAGACAGAGCATAAGAAAGTACCAAAAAGAAAGAAATTTTATATATCTTATGATTTGTAGTAAATCCATAGTAAACAGAAATTAATATTTTTCAGCCTACTTCTTTGTAATTTGTGTTGCACACACTCACAGACAGAGCATAAGAAAGTACCAAAAAGAAAGAAATTTTATATATCTTATGATTTGTAGTAAATCCATAGTAAACAGAAATTAATATTTTTCAGCCTACTTCTTTGTAATTTGTGTTGCACACACTACAGACAGAGCATAAGAAAGTACCAAAAAGAAAGAAATTTTATATATCTATGATGATTTGTAGTAAATCCATAGTAAACAGAAATTAATATTTTTCAGCCTACTTCTTTGTAATTTGTGTTGCACACACTACAGACAGAGCTAAGAAAGTACCAAAAAGAAAGAAATTTTATATTATCTTATGATTTGTAGTAAATCCATAGTAAACAGAAATTAATATTTTTCAGCCTACTTCTTTGTAATTTGTGTTGCACACACTCACAGACAGAGCATAAGAAAGTACCAAAAGAAAGAAATTTTATATATCTTATGATTTGTAGTAAATCCATAGTAAACAGAAATTAATATTTTTCAGCCTACTTCTTTGTAATTTGTGTTGCACACACTCACAGACAGAGCATAAGAAAGTACCAAAAAGAAAGAAATTTATATATCTTATGATTTGTAGTAAATCCATAGTAACAGAAATTAATATTTTTCAGCCTACTTCTTTGTAATTTGTGTTGCACACACTCACAGACAGAGCATAAGAAAGTACCAAAAAGAAAGAAATTTTATATATCTTATGATTTTGAGTAAATCCATGTAAACAGAAATTAATATTTTTCAGCCTACTTCTTTGTAATTTTGGTTGCACACACTCACAGACAGAGCATAAGAAAGTACCAAAAAGAAAGAAATTTTATATATCTTATGATTTGTAGTAAATCCATAGTAAACAAAAATTAATATTTTTCAGCCTACTTCTTTGTAATTTGTGTTGCACACACTCACAGACAGAGCATAAGAAAGTACCAAAAGAAAAAAAAAAATTATATATCTTATGATTTGTAGTAAATCCATAGTAAACAGAAATTAATATTTTTCAGCCTACTTCTTGTGTAATTTGTGTTGCACACACTCACAGACAGAGCATAAGAAAGTACCAAAAAGAAAGAAATTTATATATTTTATGATTTGTAGTAAATCCATAGTAAACAGAAATTAATATTTTTCAGCCTACTTCTTTGTAATTTGTGTTGCACACACTCACAGACAGAGCATAAGAAAGTACCAAAAAGAAAGAAATTTTATATATCTTATGATTTGTAGTAAATCCATAGTAAACAGAAATTAATATTTTTCAGCCTACTTCTTTGTAATTTGTGTTGCACACACTCACAGACAGAGCATAAGAAAGTACCAAAAGAAAGAAATTTTATATATCTTATGATTTGTAGTAAATCCATAGTAAACAGAAATTAATATTTTTCAGCCTACTTCTTTGTAATTTGTGTTGCACACACTCACAGACAGAGCATAAGAAAGTACCAAAAAGAAAGAAATTTTATATATCTTATGATTTGTAGTAAATCCATAGTAAACAGAATTAATATTTTTCAGCCTACTTCTTTGTAATTTGTGTTGCACACACTCACAGACAGAGCATAAGAAGAAGTACCAAAAGAAAGAATTTTATATATCTTATGATTTGTAGTAAATCCATAGTAAACAGAAATTAATATTTTTCAGCCTACTTCTTTGTAATTTGTGTTGCACACACTCACAGACAGAGCATAAGAAAGTACCAAAAAGAAAAAATTTTATATATCTTATGATTTGTAGTAATCCATAGTAAACAGAAATTAATATTTTTCAGCCTACTTCTTTGTAATTTGTGTTGCACACACTCACAGACAGAGCATAAAGAAAGTACCAAAAAGAAAGAAATTTTATATATCCTATGATTTGTAGTAAATCCATAGTAAACAGAAATTAATATTTTCAGCCTACTTCTTGTAATTTGTGTTGCACACACTCACAGACAGAGCATAGAAAAGTACCAAAAGAAAGAAATTTTATATATCTTATGATTTGTAGTACCATGTAAACAGAAATTAATATTTTTCAGCCTATTCTTTGTTAATTTGTGTTGCACACACTCACAGACAGAGCATAAGAAAGTACCAAAAAGAAAAAAAAATTATATATCTTATGATTGTAGTAAATCCATAAGTAAACAGAAATAATATTTTTCAGCCTACTTCTTTGTAATTTGTGTTGCACACACTCACAGACAGAGTAAGAAAGATCCAAAAAGAAAAAAAAATTATATATCTTATGATTTGTAGTAAATCCATAGTAAACAGAAATTAATATTTTTCAGCCTACTTCTTTGTAATTTGTGTTGCACACACTCACAGACAGAGCATAAGAAAGTACCAAAAAGAAAGAAATTTTATATATCTTATGATTTGTAGTAAATCCATAGTAAACAGAAATTAATATTTTTCAGCCTACTTCTTTGTAATTTTGTGTTGCACACACTCACAGACAGAGCATAAGAAAGTACCAAAAGAAAGAAATTTTATATATCTTATGATTTGTAGTAAATCCATAGTAAACAAATTAATATTTTTCAGCCTACTTCTTTGTAATTTGTGTTGCACACACTCACAGACAGAGCATAAGAAAGTACCAAAAAGAAAAAAATATTATATATCTTTAGATTTGTAGTAAATCCATAATAAACAGAAATTAATATTTTTCAGCCTACTTCTTTGTAATTTGTGTTGCACACACTCACAGACAGAGCATAAGAAAGTACCAAAAAGAAAAAAAAATTATATATCTTATGATTTGTAGTAAATCCATAGTAAACAGAAATTAATATTTTTCAGCCTACTTCTTTGTAATTTGTGTTGCACACACTCACAGACAGAGCATAAGAAAGTACCAAAAAGAAAGAAATTTTATATATCTTATGATTTGTAGTAAATCCATAGAAACAGAAATTAATATTTTTCAGCCTACTTCTTTGTAATTTGTGTTGCACACACTCACAGACAGAGCATAAGAAAGTACCAAAAAGAAAGAAATTTTATATATCTTATGATTTGTAGTAAATCCATAGTAAACAGAAATTAATATTTTTCAGCCTACTTCTTTGTAATTTGTGTTGCACACACTCACAGACAGAGCATAAGAAAGTACCAAAAAGAAAAAAAAAAATTATATATTCTTATGATTTGTAGTAAAATCCATAGTAAACAGAAATTAATATTTTTCAGCCTACTTCTTTGTAATTTGTGTTGACACACCACTCAGACAGAAGCATAAGAAAGTACCAAAAAAGAAATAAAAAAATAATTAATATCTATGATTTGTAGTAAATCATAGTAAACAGAAATTAATATTTTTCAGCCTACTTCTTTGTAATTGTGTTTGCACACACTCACAGACAGAGCATAAGAAAGTACCAAAAGAAAGAAATTTTATATACTCTATGATTTGTAGTAAATCCATAGTAAACAGAAATTAATATTTTTCAGCCTACTTCTTTGTAATTTGTGTTGCACACACTCACAGACAGAGCATAAGAAAAGTACCAAAAAGAAAGAAATTTTATATATCTTATGATTTGTAGTAAATCCATAATAAACAGAAATTAATATTTTTCAGCCTACTTCTTTGTAATTTGTGTTGCACACACTCACAGACAGAGCATAAGAGTACCAAAAAGAAAGAAAGAAATATATATCTTATGATTTGTAGTAAATCCATAGTAAACAGAAATTAATATTTTTCAGCCTACTCTTTGTAATTTGTGTTGCACACACTCACAGACAGAGCATAAGAAAGTACCAAAAGAAAGAAAAATTATATATATCTTATGATTTGTAGTAAATCCATAGTAAACAGAAATTAATATTTTTCAGCCTACTTCTTTGTAATTGTGTTGCACACACTCACAGACAGAGCATAAGAAAGTACCAAAAGAAAAGAAATTTTATATATCTTATGATTTGTAGTAAATCCATAGTAAACAGAAATTAATATTTTTCAGCCTACTTCTTTGTAATTTGTGTTGCACACACTCACAGACAGAGCATAAGAAAGTACCAAAAAGAAAAGAAATTTATTATATCTTATGATTTTGTAGTAAATCCATAGTAAACAGAAATTAATATTTTCAGCCTACTTCTTTGTAATTTGTGTTGCACACACTCACAGACAGAGCATAAGAAAGTACAAAAAGAAAGAATTTTATATATCTTATGATTTGTAGTAAATCCATAGTAAACAGAAATTAATATTTTTCAGCCTACTTCTTGTAATTGGTGTTGCACACCTAACACACAGAGCATAAGAAGTACAAAAAGAAAGAAATTTTATATATCTTATGATTTGTAGTAAATCCATAGTAAACAGAAATTAATATTTTTCAGCCTACTTCTTTGTAATTTGTGTTGCACACACTCACAGACAGAGCATAAGAAAGTACCAAAAAGAAAGAAATTTTATATATCTTATGATTTGTAGTAAATCCATAGTAAACAGAAATTAATATTTTTTCAGCCTACTTCTTTGTAATTTGTGTTGCACACACTCACAGACAGAGCATAAGAAAGTACCAAAAAGAAAGAAATTTTATATATCTTATGATTTGTAGTAAATCCATAGTAAACAGAAATTAATATTTTTCAGCCTACTTCTTTGTAATTTGTGTTGCACACACTCACAGACAGAGCATAAGAAAGTACAAAAAGAAAGAAATTTTATATATCTTATGATTTGTAGTAAATCCATAGTAAACAGAAATTAATATTTTTCAGCCTACTTCTTTGTAATTTGTTTGCACACACTCACAGACAGAGCATAAGAAAGTACCAAAAAGAAAAAAAATTTTATATATCTTATGATTTGTATAAATCCATAGTAAACAGAAATTAATATTTTCAGCCTACTTCTTTGTAATTGTGTTGCACACACTCACAGAGCATAAGAAGTACCAAAAAGAAAGAAATTTTATATATCTTATGATTTGTAGTAAATCCATAGTAAACAGAAATTAATATTTTTCAGCCTACTTCTTTGTAATTTGTGTTGCACACACTCACAGAGCATAAGAAAGTACCAAAAAGAAAGAAAGAAAGTGTGCGCAGTCGTTAAAAAAGAGAGGGAGAAAGAAAGAAAGAAAGTGTGCATGGTAATCGAAAATGAGAGATGGAGAGAGTGAGAAGAATGACAAGTGAGAAGAGGAGAAAAAAAGGAAAATATGAATGCACCAATCACCAAGGAAGAAATAATATTTCAATATGTATTCAATTATCTTCATAATTCCTGCTTCGTACTGAGTGATTTATCGTTAAATGCCCATCCTCAGATTTCCACTCACTCTTATTTCTTTGCAAGACTATCCTATACTTAAAAGTAAAGTTAATATCTTAATAGGTCTTCGAAATACATTTCAAACAGACATTAAATAAATCCGTTTAAACATTTAGCTGTCACTTTTAAAGTGTCTTGTTCTAATACATCAATTATATATTCATTTCAGCAAGCCTAAATATGATAAAGAATAACATAAAACAGTTTCATGTTGTGGCGAGCCTTCTGTGGTGAAGCCGCAAGTTATCGCTTCGACGGACGGAAGTCGAATGACAAAAATAAGAGATTTGCGCATATGGATCGCGCAACCTTAGTAAAAATAAAATCTAAAATAAAATTCGTAAAATTCAACCAATCAGAGGCGTTCCCGCCTAAAAAGAAAAATTATCAACTAGACCCTTTTGGAGCCTCGCTGATCCTATCCAGGACTATAAATAAGCCAGCCTTTCGGATTCTAACTAGAAAGATCTCACCTGCCTAAGGGAATTCACGTCACCCTTAATAAGAACATTTTGCTTACTTACTGAAGGTATCTATCTAACTATTTATCTATCTTTCTCACTTTAAATAATCATCGTTTTAACATACAATCTCAATATCAGTACAAATACAGCCTGACTGATGATCATTTGGACATACAAACTTTCACCTTTTCGTTCTCACTTTTGAACTGTGAAATAACAGCTTACATTTTACATTTGAACTTTAAAAAAAAAACTTTGGGACGTAACCTCGCCCAGTATTCCATGCTACCTTTTTGTAATTTCTGTTAATACAATTTTGTTTGTTTGTTTAATCCAGAGTTTTGTCTTCTATGCCATTGTGTTTGATTTGTTTATGGTCTTTAAATGTTTGAATACTTTTATTGAATATTGACATCAAACAACGCCACTTCATCCACCATAATGATTTTTACTATAAAAATGCGTTGGAAATGACTTTTACCATAAAAATGCGTTGGAAATGATTTTTAATATAAAAATGCATTGGAAATGATTTTTAATATAAAAATGCATTGGAAATGATTTTTACTATAAAAATGCGTTGGATATGATTTTTACTATAAAAATGCGTTGGAAATGATTTTTACTATAAAAATGCATTGGAAATGATTTTTACTATAAAAATGCGTTGAAAATGATTTTTACTATAAAAATGCATTGGAAATGTATAGTAAAAATACTATAAAAATGCGTTGGAAATGATTTTTACTATAAAAATGCATTGGAAATGATTTTACTATAAAAATGCTGAAAATGATTTTTACCATAAAAATGCGAAATGATTTTTACCATAAAAATGCATTGGAAATGATTTTTACTATAAAAAATTGGAAATGATTTTTACCATAAAAATGCATTGGAAATGATTTTTACCATAAAAATGCATTGGAAATGATTTTACTATAAAAATGCGTTGGAAATGATTTTTACCATAAAAATGCATTGGAAATGATTTTTACTATAAAAATGCGTTGGAAATGATTTTTACCATAAAATGCATTGGAAATGATTTTACTATAAAAATGCATTGAAATGATTTTTACCATAAAAATGCATTGGAAATGATTTTTACTATAAAAATGCATTGGAAATGATTTTAACCATAAAAATGCATTGGAAATGATTTTACTATAAAAATGCGTTGGAAATGATTTTTACCATAAAAATGCATTGGAAATGATTTTTACTATAAAAATGCATTGAAATGATTTTTTACCATAAAAATGCATTGGAAATGATTTTTACTATAAAAATGCATTGGAAATGATTTTAACCATAAAAATGCATTGGAAATGATTTTTACTATAAAAATGCGTTGGAAATGATTTTTACCATAAAAATGCATTGGAAATGATTTTTTATAAAAAAATGATTTTTACCATAAAAATGCATTGAAATGATTTTTACTATAAAAAATGCATTGGAAATTATTTTTTCTATAAAAATGCATTGGAAATGATTTTTACTATAAAAATGCATTGGAAATGATTTTTACCATAAAAATGCATTGGAAATGATTTTTACCATAAAAATGCATCAGCCTGAGCGTATGTAGATGTTTACCCAGCTCATTCACTACGTATACAATATGACATAAGGTTGCTCAAGGTATGGGACATCCATTTTGATTCGAAATCACAATTCATTAATAATTGATCTACCAGACCAATACACTATCGAGACGCCTTTATTTACGCAACCCGTTCGCCACGGGTAGCATATGACACGATTGCAAGTATGGGGTGAGCAGCGAGGATCGAACTCGTTATTGTAGTAATGCATCTGCAATAATATACAATAATGTGCACTGATACTGCATATGAACGATATGGCGAAATGACAAAAATTGCATTTTGTCCCACGTGGAAGTCGTTCTGATTTTTATAGGAGTTTTGTCATAACAAAAATATATTATCAATTGTGAGGAGTTTATAAGTCCGTCCAATATAGATGTACAAATGCTTTCATATAAATTTAATAAATTTCCAACACATTTTTATAGTAAAAATCATTTCCTATGCATTTTTATAGTAAAAATCATTTCCAACGCATTTTTATAGTAAAAATAATTTCCAACGCATTTTTATAGTAAAAATAATTTCCAACGCATTTTTATGGTAAAAATCATTTCCAATGCATTTTATGGTAAAAATCATTTCCAACGCAGTTTTATGGTAAAAATCATTTCCAACGCATTTTTATAGTAAAAATAATTTCCAACGCATTTTTATAGTAAAAATCATTTCCAATGCATTTTTATGGTAAAAAATCATTTCCAATGCATTTTATAGTAAAAATAATTTCCAACGCATTTTTATAGTAAAAATCATTTCCAACGCATTTTTATGGTAAAAATCATTTCCAATGCATTTTTATAGTAAAAATCATTTCCAACGCATTTTTATAGTATTTTTACTATACATTTCCAATGCATTTTTATAGTAAAAATCATTTTCAACGCATTTTTATAGTAAAAATCATTTCCAATGCATTTTTATAGTAAAAATCATTTCCAACGCATTTTTATAGTAAAAATCATATCCAACGCATTTTTATAGTAAAAATCATTTCCAATGCATTTTTATAGTAAAAATCATTTTCAACGCATTTTTATAGTAAAAATCATATCCAACGCATTTTTATAGTAAAAATCATTTCCAATGCATTTTTATATTAAAAATCATTTTCTACGCATTTTTATAGTAAAAATCATTTCCAACGCATTTTTATGATAAAAGTCATTTCCAACGCATTTTTATAGTAAAAATCATTTCCAATGTATTTTTATGGTGGTACTGATCAGATTTTTGCTAATGGTTGTCATTTGTTTCTGGCACTGAGTCCTCAAACAACATGATTTCATCATCCTGTAATCCAAATGTCATTACATAGAGACAATAGGAAGGAAGTTGGATTTGGGGATTTAGGTGTATAGAAAATAAAGAGCAAAATACCAAGACAGGATAAAGTAAAGGATAACAGGTAATGAACACAACAAGGCTTATAAAACGAAATGCATTCATCAGACAACAAAAATGTGTAACATACAATATATGATACAATGTGTAACTTGTGATACAAATGTGTGTGTTTACAAATGTGTTATAATTGACAATGTAGGTGCAAAAGTATGGTCAGGTTGCAAGATAATGCTTGCGTGACTTATCTGTCCAGGTACGAATTGTCTTGCTAGCTTTGTTTGTTTGACTATACGCATCACCGGCCCTTCTGAGCTGTTTCAAAGTCCCATCGTTCCTCAATGTCTATGCTGTGGAAAAAGCACACTTCGTCCCTCGACGGGAATCATAGTGGAAGAGGCTGATAGAAGGTATCAACCCTCAAAATTTGGCGGCCAAACTGAGCCTCGTAATGTGTGCTCTGATTGGTCGCTGACAAAGGCCCCTAGCCAATTGGATGAGGTTTCTCATCAGGTTATGGCTAAGAGACTCTGGACTCCGTTTGGCAATTGTCAAAGGGAGGTAACTGTTTAGGTAATATTTTCTACAAGTGTTATATTCTTTCATTTACAGATTTGGTACACTTTTCAGCATTTTTTAACAATTTAAAAGCCTCAATATAATTTTTACTATTTTTTAGAGTTCACCACTACTTTTACGAAGAAAAGAGTTTTAGAAAATTCGTTTCATCATTGTTGTGTAAAAGTTATTGTTTGACTACACTGTAAGATTCAAAGTTATATATTGAAGATACATACAACTCCAACTAGGGTTGATAGACAAAGCATTTAATAGGTGTACAGCACATGGAAACGATAAGATACATAAAGTACATAGATACATAAGATACAAATAAGATATAAGAGTAGAGATAAAAGGACACATTCATGAATGGTAAATACAAGATACAATATTTAGGTATAAACGAGATACCCAAATGTATATAAAATATAAATGGGTGTGTAAATAAATACATGGAACCAAAGGATGGTCCATGCTGTATAAAAGACTTACAGTAATGTAAGGGGGAGCCAAAGCCCCACCGAGAAGGGGGTATACATATCTAGCCCATGTCAGTTCTTTGTCTAGGAAGCAAGGAAAGTGGGGGGAGCATTTGAATCAGCCGCTTTTATACCAGAGGTCCCCTGGTGGCCACAAACGGCAACACAGCGGGAAGATAACTCTTCCAGGCAAAGGGAAGATAATCCCCTAGTGGGAACAACGACAACCAGCAGGAAGATAACTCTTCACGGCAAAGGGAAGATATCCCCACAATATCAACAAAAATATTTGTATTTTGCCTTAACAGCAACAATAAGATAAACATCTTTTTTAGCCTTTTCGCACTTTTAGCTCTCCATTAAAAAAAAACTATTTTTTAGAATTTTCGGTAAAAATATCAAAAAACATTAAGGGAACCTTTCTTTTCACGACAGTCTTCTTAGATATTTTCTCCCTTTTTGCTTCTCTTTTTGAAGGAACTGAACCCAAAGATTGAATACATGACTTCCAATTAGGTTCAAATAAAAAGCTCTTAAACCAGAAATCTTATCCTTTCACTCGTTGTCCTGTAGGACAATTCATAAAACATTTTGTAGAGTCTTGAACCCATTATGATGTTGGTAAAATTGTAAAATTTTATTACGTTTATCATTTCATTATGAAAACAGAAATGTCTCCTATACTTTTATGTTATATTATGATGATGAGTTATATGGACAGTACTTTATGCTGATGATGACGAGTTATATTGGACAGTACTTGTATGTAATTTACATAAGATAGACCCAAACCTAAGTGTTATGATGATGACGAGTTATATTGGACAGTACTTGTATGTAATTTACATAAGATAGACCCAAACCTAAGTGTTATGATGATGACGAGACTTGTATGTAATTTACATAAGATAGACCCAAACCTATGATGATGACGAGTTATATTGGACAGTACTTGTATGTAATTTACATAAGATAGACCCAAACCTAAGTGTTATGATGATGACGAGTTATATTGGACAGTACTTGTATGTAATTTACATAAGATAGACCCAAACCTAAGTGTTATGATGATGACGAGTTATATTGGACAGTACTTGTATGTAATTTACATAAGATAGACCCAAACCTAAGTGTTATGATGATGACGAGTTATATTGGACAGTACTTGTATGTAATTTACATAAGATAGACCCAAACCTAAGTGTTATGATGATGACGAGTTATATTGGACAGTACTTGTATGTAATTTACATAAGATAGACCCAAACTTAAGTGTTATGATGATGACGAGTTATATTGGACAGTACTTGTATGTAATTTACATAAGATAGACCCAAACCTAAGTGTTTCATCAAATCTAAAAATTTAATTACTATGTCAAAATAAAACAAAAACAAACACGTGTTGTCATTTCCCAAAATAAGTGACATTTAATCAAATCAAGGAGATTATTCTTAAGAATCTTAGATCCAAAAAATGGTTGATAATTGCTGAAGGAACTTTATTCATTGTATTAAAACAAAAACAAGAAGAACCTGTTATACATTTTTTTGCATCAGTTATGAGACAGCATACAAATATAAAACTGTGTTTATGTGTTTTAGTCAAGGTTTTACCATCTTCTTTTTATAGGGACTAGCAAACAGAGGCTAAAATTCTTTTTTGACAAAATGACTTTAGCCCCCCTACAGAAAATAATTTACCAAAAATCAGGGAATTATCGGATTTTAATGAAATTTTCAGTGTTTATGTATCAATGAATGATCTTTATAATGCATTATTTATTTTATTTTAAAACTTTCTCATTTTTTTCAGGTCACTTAATTTTGATCCCCCTTATGTTGGGGGCGTAACATTGCTTCAAGTTGGTCCTAACTTGATACTAATTACAGTATAAATAAAGAGATAAAAGACCGAAGTTATGAATAGAAACAAAAAATTTTTTATGGTGGAGCTCGTCTGAGAAAATAAGTACCGAAAATCGAAAAATAAAATTTAAAAAAAAATCTAAAATAATTTTTTTTGGAGATTTCTTTTTTACTCATTTCCATAATTATTTAATTGACTATTATCTTATTAAAAAAAAAAAAATTATATATCGATATTTTTTCTGCGAAAATAGAATTTTTCTTCAAAACTTATTAACTCGTGAGTATAAAGTAAGGTTTGCATTAAATAGATATTTATTTCTAGAAACTAAAAATATAACATTTTAAACTTAATATCAAGGTCACATATTTTAAAACAATTGAATTGATTTTCGTAAAAAACCATAATGTTTGACCAATAATTCTATGGAAGGCCAAATGTTTTATGTTTTAAAAACATAAAATATCTCTCTCTCTATTCAGGAGAGTTATTGTTTGTGTTAGTAATTTAACCGAAAGATTCAATATCTAATAAGTTAAGGTAAGTTCATTTCATCATTACTATTTTTAATTCAATTATTCCTTTTTAATTAAAAATATTCAAATTCTAATTGATGTTTTCTCACTTTTTATCTTTAAATTAACATTTTTTTTTAACTAAAATAAAAAAAAATGCAATTTTAAATTCTTGTCATGTCTGGCCGGACAGGACTATCTGGAACCACATCTAAAATTTTTGTTTTTAATTTTTGTTTTTTTCCTTCAATGGATTATTATCGATTACACACCAATCTATCAGATTGTAAAAAAAAAATTCTAAAAAGTTCTTTATTTTTAGGAGATGGTGCTAAATTCATTTTGTCAAAAACCGGGTTTTACGTCAATCAAAACACACTAAAAAATATTATGGCAATTATGGAATACCATACACGAAACGTAAATAATACGCAAATTTTATTTTCAATGAAACTAAATATATTTTGATTTTTTTACATACAAAAAACGGATTTTCCTTGGTTAAAAGTTAAAACGAGTGTGAAAAATTTCAGTAACATTTAATGAATATGTATTTAAAGTAACGCTTTACTTATTTCTAAAAAGAAATGTTTATAAGTATTTTAAAAATATTTTAAAGCCATTATTGAACACGATAAATCAAAATGAATTCAACGTAACTTTTTGTTGAAATTCGGACGATTTTTAATGTATAAAATGTATTAAAAAATAAATTGCATATTGTAATAATATTTTTCTTTTTTAATGATGGTCATTATGTTACTACTTATCGATTTAAACAAAGTTTGACCTTAAATAATAGATTTAATTATTTTTAATTCGCTTTTAAAACTCCTAGCAGACGACAACAAGGCCAGTGGCTATCTTTTTAAATAGCAAGTCTCTGAAATTAGTAGACTAGTTTATATACCTTGGTAGCAATATCTCAGAAAATACTGTAAATTGTTCACCAGCTACAGTTTCTCTTTCTCTGCTTCTCTTCCTCTTTCTCTGCTTCTCTTTCTCTTTCTTTGCTTCTTCTTTCTCTTTCTCTTCTTCCTCGGCACTCTGTTACTGCAGAACAAAAATGCAATGCACCGTTCTGGCAAAAGTAGCAATGCACTAGTCACCCATAATGCCTCGCAATCTCCATAAAAAGTCCACTCTGCCCCCCCCCCCTCCAACTTCTTGACACTTCTTACTCAGAGTGGGTACATTGGCATACCGCCCCAACCATATTCCTTCTTCCACCATGTCTCATTTTGCAGGCCAGACACCGAGGTCGCTTTGAGTCAGGTAAGTTCAACTCGTCACTACATACTGTTTTCAAATTCAGCAAATTATTTCATCTGGGTTAAAAATCTCTAATCGATAAAACAAGAGAAGACTATAAATTAAAAGAAAGAAAAGTAATGAAGAAATGCAGTTTATACAAAATTATATATTTTAAAATGTTCGCATATATTCAATATTCACAAATGTAAAATTAAAACTATTTTCTTAAAAGATAATATGAAAATATGACTTATTGGAAAACATTTTTATGAAAAGAAATTGTCAAAAGTTTTACCCTTTATAAACAACTTATTACTTTAAAACACAAATACTTGTGCCTATACAGCTCATTTAATTTGCTAGTTTATTATCGAAAAATAAAATTTATTTTACTAGTTTATTATCGAAAAATAAAATGTAAAAAAATAATAAATGATTAATTTTTTGGAGATTTATTTTTTACTCATTTCGATAATTATTTAATTGGCTATTATTTTATAAAAGAAAAAATTATACATCGATGTTTTTCTGCTTAAAAAGGGGAGGGGGTACATTTTCAATCGAGTTTTTCTTCAAAACTTATTACTTTTGGCGCCTAACATAAGGTTTGCATTAATAGATATTATTTCTAGAATCTAAAAATATAACATTTTAAACTTAACATCGGGATTTTCATATTTTAAATGAATTTTATATATTCATTTTTCATAGCAAAAATACTAAATTAAAGTTTTGAAATAAAATAACTGATGCATTATAAAATTCATTAATTGATAAATCAATACTGAAAATTTCATTAAAATCGGATAATTACCTGATTTTTGGTAATTTTTTTCCATCCCAAATTTTACGTAAAATTGTAAACAAGCGCCTAAAACCTTGAAAAACAGCCAAAATGGGATCGCATCGAAAATTGACCAAAAACAAATAGTTTGAAATCTTTTAAAAATAAACTGCATATGTAATGATATTTTTCTTTTTTTAATGATGGTTATTATGCTACTACTTATCGATTTAGACAAAGTTTAACCATAAATAATAGATTTAATTATTTTTAATTCGCTTTTAAAACTCCTAGCAGGCGAATTTATTGCTAATGGTTAATTTAATGCAAACCTTATTTTAGACACATAAAGTAATAAGTTTTGAAGAAAAACTCTATTGAAAATGTACCCCCTCCCCTTTTTAAGCAGAAAAATATCAATGTATAATTTTTTTCTTTTATGGTTCCTTCTGCAAGCGTATGTAACAACATACTATTTCAAAAAATTACTTAGTTAGAAGAATATTTCGATCGTTCACTGGATAACAATTTTCTTCTACTCTTCGTCGCTAATTTAATATCTTTAATAAGAATTATGAAGGTTTAGAATTTTAGTTGTCTTCATTTGATACTTTCACAACAACAGTGAAGGAGTCGATTTCGTTCCTTCGTTTTAAGTCGTTCTGTTTTTTTTTACTACCGGTGTGCTGACTGCCTTTTCTCTGCTGACTGATGTACCTACATACGATCAGAAGTCACCATATTCCTTTTCAAAATTTACAATGATCGTCAAAGCAAACACTAAATAATATGAATGTGTACATTTTGTCGTCTGTGTTAACTAAGTATATGCTATTTTAGTCATGGAGTTAACAAATGTTAAGGAATTGTCCAATTTTAATGTATACTTTAACTTTTTTAAGGTATACTTTAACTACTAGTATGTTCCTGTGGAGTTAAATTTCCATTGACAAATTGTATGACATTGTTATACTATTTGTCTATTGAACGAGATAGTTACAAAGATATAGCCATTCATATTATTTAGTCTCTACTTTTGTGATTATTATGACATTCCTTATTGGAAATATTGAAAAGGAATGTGGTACATCAGTCAGCAAGGGACAACTTATCAAGACACCGGTTATAAAAATAGAACGAACAAATGAACGAGATTGACTCGGTCAGTGTTGTTGAGATATACATCAAATACAGACTATTAAGACACAATTCTGTTGTAATTCTTATTAAAGATATTAAATTGACGACAAAAAGAGGAGGGAAATTGTAATCCAGTAAAAGAACGGAATTTTCTTCTGACTGTAAGTACATTTTAAAGTAGTATTATTTTCTGGGTTAACGGAGAGAAAGACGTGTTTTGTTATGTTTCTGAACAAAGATCTCGTTATATTAGATTATTCTAATATTCTGAGTATATTCTAATTAAAGATATTAAATTGAAGATGAAATGAAAACTGCTATCCAGTAAAGTAACGAAATTTTCTTCGGTAAGTCCTTTTTAAAGTAGTATTATTTTCTGAGTTTACTAGGTACCGCCAATTTCCTCTGTTAAATTTACCACCCACCTATATTTAACACAATGAAACTTGCAGAAAAATTAATATTATCTTGAAAAAAATTTTTCATTCGAAAGAAGAAATACTACACAAACTCTTGATGATTTTTTTTTTTAAATTTCAGCTTCCGGGATAATGAAAATTGATTGAAAAACAATGTTTTCATTTTTTGCACTGTAATGAAATCGAAAATAAAAAGTGCAAAAAAAAAATATATATATAATATTAATATTTGAAAACTTTTTTTTGCTTTTGTAATTGTTATGTACTATATTCTATTAAATTGTCAAAAAACATTTTTTTTTTTAAAGAAATTAATTTTTAAGAGATTTTCAATCTTTTGTGTGCTTAATAGGTACCACCAAACCGTTTAGGCCATCTTGAATAAACGGAAATAGATATTTCCGAACTTTGTTTATCAAAAATCTCGTAAAAAAAAAGATCGTACAGGGTTGTTACAAAGAAAAATAGTTAATTCAAAGATCAAATTATCCGATTGGGAAAAATTACATCGTTATCTTAAAAAATAAACAAACCTGCCCGTATTACATGCGAAAGGGGAATTTTCAGACCGTAATATAGATAGAAAAGTTACAAATTATTTCCCTCTTACGATTAACCCGTAAAAGTATGGAATGAAAATTTGAATATTTTTTCTAAGAGAAAAACTGATAAAATAATCTATTATACTTACTTTTTATTTTAATTATTGAAAAAAGTTAAATAAAATAATTTTTTTCACGCTAACACTGTCAGCCTAACAGGAACAAACTTCGGTTACTTAGAAGCGTCTCGTCTCTTTGTAAAACAAATATGTCAGCAATGCTCTTCCGTACATTCTAAGGATCCCACATTACTATTCAACAATAAAAATTACAAATTCTTTTAAAAATATTAATCGAGCTCGTATTGGACCAACTTTTAGTTCACCTGAATTCTAAAATTCATATTTTAAATATCCGTGAAAAATTCGATTTTTTGACGAAGGAAAAAAAAAAAATTAATTTATTTCACGCAGAAAATAAAAATATTTAATCACACAAAAGATTGAAAATCTCTTAAAATTTAATTTCTCAAAAAAAAAAAATTTTTTTGTTGACAATTTAATAGAATATAGTACATACCAATTATAAAAGCAAAAAAAAGTTTTCAAATATTAATATTATGATATTTTTTTGCACTTTTTATTTCCGATTTCATTAATTTTTCCTCAAAAAACTAGACCTCGTACATTCATACAATTTCATTGATATAGTTATTCAGACTTATCTTTATAGAAAAAAAGAAAAAAAATCTTTCTGACGCGTCATTTTTTTTTATCTCATAAAATAAAATGGGGGTGGGGGAGAATAGACCTCGTAAAAAATATTTCCCCTAATATATTTTAGAAAAAAACTATTTCAGATGTATTTACATCCAATGATAAACATTTATGGAAATTTTCGGGAAAATCAGATTATTAATTGATTTTTCATAGAATTTTTTAAAAATCCTCTTATCGTAACTTGTTTTTAGCTACGTTAAATTTCAGTTGATTTAACAGTGCAAAAATGAAAACATTGTTTTTCAATCATAATTTTCATTATTTTCGTAAGCTGATAAAAAATTAAAAAAATGATCAGGAGTTTAATGTTTTTTCTTTCGAATGGAAAAAGTTTTTCAAGAAAATGTTATTTTTTCTGCAAGTTTCATTGTGTTAAATGTAGGGGGGGGTGTAAATTGCACAGTGTCAAATTGGTGGTAACTAGTGCTTAAATTTTTTTTTTTTTTCTGCGTCAAAAAATCGAATTTTTCACGGATATTTAAATATATGAATTTTAGAATTCAGGTGATCTAAAAATTGGTCCAATCCACGTTATATTATTATTTTAAAAGAATTTCTAATTTTTATTGTTGAATAGTAATGTGTGATTCTTAGAATATACGGAAGAGCAAAACTGATATATTTGTTTTGTTTTTATATAAATTAATACCAAAACCGAAGACATTTTTTTAACGTCAATTTCACTGTGAGATTTTAATATTAGATTTTTTAAATTTTTTATTCATTTTAATAATAAATTTTGATATTAAAGTTTTTAAAGATTTTATTCATTTTAATAGTAAATTTGGCTATACTTGCAAATCGTTCGGAAAATTAACACATATTACAGGGTGACCAAAAAAAAAAAAAAAACAGAACCCAAATTATTTATTTAGTTTCCCATTAAACTAACCCTAAACCCTAACCTTAAACTCCAACCCCCAACCCTACGATTTAACGGTGCAAGAAAGAAAACATTGTTTTTCGTTCATAATTTTCATTATTTTCCTAAGCTGAAAATTTTTTAAATGTTTATTCTTTCGAATGCACAAAAAATGTTCAAGATAATATTTCAAGATTAAAAAAAGAATATTTTAAAAATCGTTGAAAACAAATAATTTATTTAATATGCCCAAGAAAAAAAAATGTCCATTAGAGCTAGCCATACTTCTAGTGGTATAATCGTAAAAGAGAAATCAAATGTAACTTTTCTGTCTAAATTGCGGCCTGAAAATTACCCTTTCGCATGTAAACGGATAGATTTTTTTGTTTTTTTAAGATAACGATGTAATTTTTCCCAATTGGATAATTTGATCTTTGAATTAACTGTTTTTCTTTGTAACAATCCTGTAGGATCTTTAATTGCTTTTTACGAGATTTTTGATAAATAAAGTTTGGAGATATTTATTTCCGTTTTATTCAAGATGGCCTAAACTGATCACGTGACCGAATTGGTGATCCCTAATATAATATAATTAATTTTTGATACATTTTAAACTAGGGAATTCCACTTGATTTTGCTCGAAAAATGTACACATGACTGCAAAAGCTATAAAAAAAATTAAAAAAAGTTTCTAAAAGTTATTTTATTTAAAAAAAAAAATCTTTGTATCATTTGAAAGAAATAAAATGAAAGAAAACTCCATTAAAATTAGAAAATCGAATTTTCAACCAAAAGTATAATTTAAAAGATCAGTTGAGTTATTTAATGGACCTCGTATAAATTTTTTAACAAATCGAGCCTAACTCAAAAATTAAAATTTAAAACAATATATATATAAGGAAACTAATTTATAGAGTTTAATCATTTATTGCATTAAAATACACTCATACATTTCAATATGTAATAAAAAAATTAAATTTTGAAAAAAAAAAAAATGTTGAAGGATTTTTATTAATTTGAGTATTTTAATATTTCATCACTTCTTTTTAAAAAATTCCTTTTTAATTATATAAAGCCAAAAGTTGGACTATATTAAT
>CM042177.1:56680921-56713421 GCA_023376005.1 Doryteuthis pealeii
GGTACCTCAGTTAAAATTATTAACTGCCATATCAATCTGAAATTGTTCATCAGAAAGGAAATTCTATGTATTAAATCATGAATTTTAAAATATTTTGATAAACTGTTGCATGTTCAAAAAAAGAGAGAGAATTCAGGTTATTATTTTTTAGATTTCCATACATTTTTTCTCTCTGTCTCTCTCTCTCTCTCTGTCTCAAATCTTTAAAGTATAGTTTGTCATCATTATCAATAATGACTTTGTTTAGTTTAGGTAGATAGATAATCTCCAGGATAATAAGAAATTTATTTACACATTAACATTTCACAAATATCTTCAATTCTATAAAGTGTATCTTTTTCTTCTCCTCTCTCTCTCCCTCTCTCTCTCTCTCTCTTCAAAGTATAGTTTGTCATCAGTGGTGACTTTGTTTAGGTTAGATAGACAAATAATCTCCAGGATAATAAGATATTTATTTACACAATAACATTTTTAAAATATCTTCAATTCTATAAAGTGTAGATAAATATTTTTTCATGTTCTTGCAAGTGAAATTCAAATTGATATCCGCCTCAAAATGTTCCCATCTCATCAAGATGATTATTTTAGAATAATAGGAAGTTTTCATCAGAAAATGAAGAATGTGCACTTTATTCAACTTTAGACTAGAGAATATTTGTAAGACATTTATTTATGAGAGAAGAAGAGAATTCACCAAGGAAAAGATGTTAAATTAAAATTGAATATTAACAAAACATAGGACAATTGGGGGAGGTGAAATATAGGCTTATGAGAGAAGAAGAGAATTCCCTGAAGAAAAGATGTTAGATTAAAATTGAATATTAACAAAACATAGGACAATTGGGGGAGGTGAAATGTGATCTTCTCTTACCATTAAATGGGCTTTATGAGAGAAGAAGAGAATTCCCCTAGGAAAAGATGTTAGATTAAAATTGAATATCAACCAAACATAGGACAATTGGGGGAGGTGAAATGCGGTATTCTCTTAATATTAAATAGGGTTTATCCAGCATTCTATTAAGCTAAAGTATTTTTTCTTATATACAATCTTGTATGATATAAGGAAATGTTGTTTTTTTGTTTTACATTTGTGAATATAATACTGAACACATCTGAATGTATTAAAATATATATTTTCATATAAACAGTATTTTTATTAATATTCTTTTTTACCTTATGGTTTTTTTCTTAATTTATTTATTACAGAATTTTAACAGATGAAATAATTCCCTGAATTTGAATAGAGGATTTTCTGGATGATCTGGATTTTCAAAGAAGTCACATTTGAAGCGACTTATTGGAGAAAAGCAGACAGAGTTTAGGAGTTGTTTCTTCTCAAGGAAATCAGATTAGTGGATTATATATAAACACAGGCGAGAAATCTTATTTTTGTGAAATCTCTGATTCTTTCTTTTCTGACGTCCAAATTCTGTGGAAAAATGCAAACGAACCTGGGAGATAAACCA
The DNA here is from genome assembly GCA_023376005.1 of Doryteuthis pealeii. NCBI lineage: Eukaryota > Metazoa > Mollusca > Cephalopoda > Myopsida > Loliginidae > Doryteuthis > Doryteuthis pealeii. The sequence goes on from CM042177.1 coordinate 56,682,388, forward strand.
TGTTCATGTCAGGTGTGCGGATCTTCCTTTACTTTTCCATCACAATTGTTGAGGCATATGCGAAAACACACAGGAGAGAAGCCATTCTCTTGTGAAGTGTGTGACTCTTCCTTTGCACAGAAAGCACACTTAGTGAATCATATGCAAACACACACAGGAGAGAAGCCATATTCTTGTGAAATCTGTGACTCTTCCTTTGCACAAAAATCACATTTAGTGGATCATATGCGAACACACACAGGAGAGAAGCCATATTCTTGTGAAGAATGTGGATCTACATTTTCACAAAAATCAAATTTAGTGACACATATGCAAACACACACCGGAGAGAAGCCACATTCTTGTGAAGTGTGTGACTCTTCCTTTGTACACAAATCAGATTTGGTTAAGCATATGCGAGCACACATAGAAGAGAAGCCATATTCTTGTGAAGTGTGTGACTCTTCCTTTGTACAAATATCAGATTTGGTGAAGCATATGCAAACACACACAAGGGAGAAATCATATTCTTGTGAACACTGTAACTCTTCCTTTGCGCATAAATCACATTTAGTGAATCACATACGAACACACACGGGAGAGAAGCCATATTCTTGTGAAATCTGTGACTCTTCCTTTGCACAGAAATCTCATTTAGTGAATCATATGCGAAGACACACAGGAGAAAAGCCATTTTCTTGTGAAGAATGTGGATCTTCATTTTCACGAAAATCAGGTTTGTTGACACATATACAAATACACACAGGAGTGAAGCCACATTCTTGTGAAGTGTGTGACTCTTCCTTTGTACAAAAATCAGATTTGGTTAAGCATTTGCAAACACACATAGGGGAGAAATCATATTCTTGTGAAGTGTGTGACTCTTCCTTTATACGTAAATCCCATTTAGTGAATCATATACGAACACACACAGGAGAGAAACCGTATTCTTGTGAAGTGTGTGGCTCTTCCTTTTCAGTAAAATCAGCTTTGGTTAGGCATATGCAAAAACACACAGGACATAAGCCACATTCTTGTGAAGTGTGTGACTCTTCCTTTATACAAAAATCAGATTTGGTCAAGCATATACGAACACACACAGGAGAGAAGCCATATTCTTGTGAAATCTGTGACTCTTCCTTTGTACGAAAATCACATTTAGTGGATCATATGCGTACACACACAGGAGAGAAGCCATATTCTTGTGAAGAATGTGGATCTTCGTTTTCACAAAAATCAAATTTGGTGACACATATGAGAACACACATAGGAGAGTAGCCATATTCTTGTGAAATATGTGACTCTTCCTTTGTACAAAAATCAGATTTGGTCAAGCATATGTGTACACACACAGTAGAGAAGCCATATTCCTGTGAAGTGTGTGACTCTTCCTTTTTACAGAAATCTCATTTAGTGAATCATATACGAACACACACAAGGAAGATCATATTCTTGTGAAGTCTGTAACACTTTCTTTTACACATGAATTACATTTAGTGAATCATATACAAACACACACAGGAGAGAAGCCATATTCTTGTGAAGTGTGTAACTCTTTGCACAGAAATGACACTTCGTGAATCATATCCAAACACGCACATTATAGCTGGACAAGACCAGGACCTACTCACAAATGGATTCAAGAAAATTATTGGAATACAAAAAATGACCAATGCAGATTCTTCCACTCAGCCACTGAAAGTCCAAGCCACCTAGCGTCTGGATGACAGATCCTTTTGGCATATGACCACTTCACTGCCCGTCATAACAAAGTATGCAAATACCTCCACTGCAAAATCTGTGGAGAAATGCAGCTTGAGAGATCACAGTACATCTGAGAACACGACCCTCCACCAATAACATCAAATGGAAAGGTGACTGTGTTCTATGATAAAGTAATCCAGACAGACAGATATATAAAAGACAAATCCATTAAACCAGATATTGACATCTGGACTAAACAAAAAAAAAACTGTTCTGAATATTGATGTAGCTAACCAAAAGGATTATGGCCTCAATAAAACTGAGCAGGAAAAAATTACAAAATATTAAAACCTCAAGAATGACCTAAAAACAACCTGGTCATTGAAATAAATAAATAAATATCATACCAGTTATGACAGGAGCAACTGAGTTCATGAAACAAAACTTGAAACTATACCAGGTAAACCAAGATGCTATCAAAGGAACATGCTCCATCCTAAAACAATCCTTAGTTCATTGAATGGTCTGTGTCCATTCCTAACCTTCACATCCAGGGAATGCAAGAGCACAACTGGTGGCAGTGTCATTTTCGCCAACCTGTGGACAACTAAGTTTTTCTATCCATAAACAGAGTTCTTTTTTTGTGTGGATTGCTCACTGTCCTGGAAATTACATCTAATTTCATAATTTCCATCAAAAACAAATACCAATCATCATAAATTGATCTAGATCTTACTGTTCTTTTTTCTTTTTCACCTCCCATTTCTTGACTTCATCCTTATCAAATCTTTAGGAACTGTGTTTGTGCAAACTGCTTTGTAGGTTCTGAAACAGTTCTCTTCATAATTTTCATCAAAAACAAATACTAATCATCATAAATTGATCTAGTTCTTACTGTTCTTTTTTCTTTTTCAACTCCCATTTCTTGACTTCATCCTTATCAAATCTTTAGGAACTGTATTCGTGAAAACTGCTTTGTAGTTTCTGAAACAGTTCTCTTCATAATTTTCATCAAAAACAAATACTAATCATCATAAATTGATCTAGTTCTTACTGTTCTTTTTTCTTTTTCAACTCCCATTTCTTGACTTCATCCTTATCAAATCTTTAGGAACTGTATTCGTGAAAACTGCTTTGTAGTTTCTGAAACAGTTCTCTTCATAATTTTCATCAAAAACAAATACTAATCATCATAAATTGATCTAGTTCTTACTGTTCTTTTTTCTTTTTCACTGTTGTGAGACACTTCTTTAAAGCAAATTCTCAACTCCCATTTCTTGTCAGATCTTTAGGAACTGTGTTGGTGCAAGCTGTCTTGTAGGTTCTGAAACAGTTCTCTTCATAATGCCCGATCGTCAAGTGTCCTTTTGACACTAAGGTCTTCTTCTTTTGGATTTGATTGATTGGATCCTTATAACAAATATCATAGGCATATTAAGTAAGAACTGCATTGAATTCCAACGCTTTTGCATACCAAATTTAGTTTTGGATTTAGCACTGCTGATTGTAAAAATAAATGAGTTGGTTAAATCACTAAAATGAATATATTTTCATTTATTGTGAACCAGAAAACATAATATGACATATTACACCACTAAAATTCTTTATTTTCTTTGAGAAAGTCGTCACAGAACCAAACTAAAACATCATATCCAAAAAAAATCATTAAATTCGTCATCAGCAGCAAAAATGGCCATAAAAAACACCCATCCAAAAAATTCCACCTCCATTTGCCCACCCCTATTAACAACCCCTATTAACAACCACTTAGTATTATTTATTTCATAAAGGAAACCTTCACTTCAACATGGGAAACAAAAACAAGAGACTTTGCTATTTATGGCTCGGGGAATTTCTCACAATAATTTTCAAACATCTTATCTCTCCTTTTCTCACAATAATTTTCCTATCGTTTATTAATTTTCTCACAATAATTTTCAAACTATCTTATCTCTCCTGTTGGTTGGTTTGGTTGGTTTATTAATTTTCTCACAATAATTTTCAAACTATCTTATCTCTCCTGTTGGTTGGTTTTGTTGGTTTATTAATTTTCTCACAATAATTTTCAAACTATCTTATCTCTCCGTTGGTTGGTTGGTTTGTTGGTTTATTAATTTTCTCACAATAATTTTCAAACTATCTTATCTCTCCTGTTGGTTGGTTTGGTTGGTTTATTAATTTTCTCACAATAATTTTCAAACTATCTTATCTCTCCTGTTGGTTGGTTTTGTTGGTTTATTAATTTTCTCACAATAATTTTCAAACTATCTTATCTCTCCTGTTGGTTGGTTTGGTTGGTTTATTAATTTTCTCACAATAATTTTCAAACTATCTTATCTCTCCTGTTGGTTGGTTTGGTTGGTTTATTAATTTTCTCACAATAATTTTCAAACTATCTTATCTCTCCTGTTGGTTGGTTTTGTTGGGTTTTCAAACTATCTTATCTCTCCTTTCTCACAATAATTTTCAAACTATCTTATCTCTCCTGTTGGTTGGTTTGGTTGGTTTATTAATTTTCTCACAATAATTTTCAAACTATCTATCTCTCCTGTTGGTTGGTTTGGTTGGTTTTAATTTTCTCACAATAATTTTCAAACTATCTTATCTCTCCTGTTGGTTGGTTGGTTGGTTTATTAATTTTCTCACAATAATTTTCAAACTATCTTATCTCTCCTGTTGGTTGGTTTGGTTGGTTTATTAATTTTCTCACAATAATTTTCAAACTATCTTATCTCTCCTGTGTGGGAGAAAATATTTTTAAGGGTTAACACCCTTATATTACCTGAGCAATTGATATTTCCTCTTTTTTTATATATTTCTTTTCTCTATATTGTTACTAGGTGCCTAGATCTGATGCCCGCATGAGAAATACATGCAATTTCTTGTATTAAATACATTTTTAATCACCTTTGGGCAATTTATGTAAATAAATTCTTTTTCATTATCAAACAAGACTGTCGTTTATTTCCTTTCTCTTTTTCCTATTCATAATTATCTTTCACTTTAGTAGCAAGTGCTTTTTCATTTAGTAGGTACACATTTTTGTCTATTCAGTCAGTTCTTACTTTTCTTTTTTTTTTCTTCTATTGTAAGACACATCTTTGCAGAACATTCTCAATACCCCATTCTCTTCTTCGTCCTTATCCAATCTTTTGGAGCTGTGTTGGTGCCAACTGCTTTGTAAGCTCTGAAACAGTTTTCACAAATGCCCAATAATCAGTTGTCATTTCAACACTAGATCTGATGCCCGCATGAGAAATACATGCAATTTCTTGTATTAAATACATTTTTTAATCTCCTTTGGGTAACTTATGTAAATAAATTCTTTTTCATTATCAAACAAGACTGTTTGTCGTTTATTTCCTTTCTCTTTTTCCTTTCTCAGTGTTTTTTTAATTTTGAATGGTCAGAATTTTTCTGAAATAGAAAAAATTCTGACACAGCCTATCAGAGACAGCTGTCTCGGAAATTATGTGAGTATGTGTTAGGTATACCCTTTTTGTCGAAAAATCTGTGTTTTTTTTTTTTCAATACGTTGCTGTTTGAAATTTTTTTAGCAAAAACCAGGGAATTATCCGATTTTGATGAAATCAATGATTTATCAATGAATGAATTTTATAATACATCAGGTATTTTATTTCCAAACTTTCTGGCATGGATGAAATAAACAGTCCTGGGTATGATGTTAAACTACAGCCTACAATATACTACTATCGTTATTAAAGACAAATAGTCCACCCATGACTCAAAACTATTGCATTCAAGAACATTATTAAAGACAACATTTAAACTGCTGCATTCAGGATCATTATTTTTTTAAAGTCCTGGGCAAAACTTCACACAAAATTTGTGTCATAGAGATTAGCACAAATCTAAAAAATTACACCTGTCAAATATTAATCTGTGGCGAGCCGGAAGTTCATACTTCGACAGACAGAAGTCGAATGACAAAAATAGGTAGTTTGCGCATGGGGATTGCGCACCCTAGTAACCTGTCAAATATTAACCTAAAATACACCATTTTTTCTAACATCAACCTACCCAAAATAAATAAATGGGAAACAAAACAATTACACAAAAATAAAAAAAATCAGTAGCATGGCTAGAATAATGCCCAAAATATCAGGGTGTCGAGCCCAAAATTATTTCTATAAAAACAAAAACATGCATACAAAACAACAAAAAACAATCAAATAAAAAGGGGTACAACTGGAACCTTAATATAAAATTCCTTAGAAAATAAGCTAACGATTTAGAAAAAAAAAAGATAAATATTTTCTTATTTACGACACTTACTTTTTTCAAAATTTTTAAAAAACATAATATATTTCCCTCGTTTATTCAATATACCTGAAACTGATCACGTGCCTCGAAAATGGTTATACCTATTGATTTAATCTATCTAAAAATGAACGTTTAATATAAGTTAAAAACTTAATTTTTAAATGATATATTTTCAATTCTTAATTCAAATTTCATAAGTTGGTTTTAAAATTCTTCATTTAATTTTCCCAGGATTAAAAAATATTTCTACAAAATTGAAAAAAAATCCTTAAAAAACATTTTATTTAATGAATAACTGTAGGCACTGGCAAAATGAGCCTAAAATGCGTTTTTGACAAAATGACTTTAGAAAATAATTTACCAAAAATCAGGGAATTATTGGATTTTAATGAAATTTTCAGTTTTTATTTATCAATGAATGATCTTTATAATACATTATTAATTTTATTTCAAAACTTTCTCATTTTTTTCAGGTCACTTAATTTTGACCCCTCCCCCTTACTTTAGGAGTGTCAAATATTGGCGAGTTGGTCCTTGATTGATACTAATTACAGTAGAAATAAAAAAATAAAAGACCGAAGTTGCAAATAGAAAAAAAAAAAATTTAAGTGGAAGATTTTATAAGAAAATAAGTACTGAAAATCGGAAAATAAAATGTTAAAAAATAATAGATAATTGATTTTTGGGAGATTTCTTTTTTACTCATAATTTCATAATTATTTAGCACAAGATATTTTCTGAGATTTAAGAATTATTTTGTATATTTAAAAATTATTACTAACGATTGTTCTTTTTCATTACAGAAGACGAAAGTTATATGATTTATTACTTTTTTTTTTCAAAATATCCGGATTTCGCTCTGCGACAGCGGCAACTGTTCCATCATACATGTCCTTGTTGTGTTGTGAATTTTCTTGCATGTTTTAGTTACATAATGTAACTTAGCTGTATGGAATTTTTACACATGTAGGCTTCCATAACTTCACCTAAATCATAAATTGTTACTTTCAAACAAGAGATATTTTTGTGTTTTTCATGAATTATCTCCTCTTTTGTCCATATATATATATATATATATATATATATATATAAGAGAAAAATGATCTCCCTTGGAAATTTTTGCCGAAATGTGTATATATATATATATATATATATATATATATATATACGTTTCGGCAAAAATTTCCAAGGAAGATAATTTTTTCTCTTTTTTTTCTTAATTTTAAAACAAGTACCAAAAATCAGGGACTGTCCAATTTTAATGAAATTTTCACCAAATTATTTTCCCACGACTTCATTTTATAACAATTAGTTTATTTTGTGAAAGAAACTTGAAAAAAAAAAAACAACTTTCTTTTATCAATTCAGAATGTGGGGAGGGGGGTTGACTTTTGACCATTTGAAAAAAAAAAGTATTCCGGTTCCTAATTTTTACATTTCTTGAAAGATCATATCCTGAAGAATATAGAAAAATGAAAATTAAAAAAATAGGAATTCAATACCCTAAAAAAGTGATTTTTAAATTTAAAAATTATTTTCTGAAAACTCAAAAAATGAATAATGTAGTTTTTTTTTCGTAGTATTAAAGAATATATTTTTCTTTGAATTGATGTGAAAAAATATTTTTATTTTTATTTATTTTATTTTATCATAATTGATGCAATACTTTTAAAATTCACTATTCAACAATATTTTCTTTACTTTGAATACCCAGATTTATATTGAACTTTTTTTTATCATAATTGATGCAATACTTTTAAAATTCACTATTTCAACAATATTTTATCTTTTACTTTGAATACCCAGATTATTGAACTTTTTTTTTATCATAATTAATGCAATACTTTTAAATTCACTATTCAACAATATTTATCTTTTACTTTGAATACCAGATTTATTGAACTTTTTTTTTTATCATAATTGATGCAATACTTTTAAAATTCACTATTCAACAATATTTATCTTTTACTTTGCATACCCAGATTTATTGAACTTTTTTTTTATCATAATTGATGCAATACTTTTAAAATTCACTATTCAACAATATTTTATCTTTTACTTTGATATACCAGATTTATTGAACTTTTTTTTATCATATAATTGATCAATACTTTTAAAATTCACTATTCAACAATATTTATCTTTTTACTTTGAATACCCAGATTTATTGAACTTTTTTTTTATCATAATTGATGCAATACTTTTAAAAATTCACTATTCAACAATATTTATCTTTACTTTGAATACCCAGATTTATTGAACTTTTTTTTATCATAATGATGCAATACTTTTAAATTCACTATTCAAACAATATTTATCTTTTATTTGAATACCCAGATTTATTGAACTTTTCTTTTATCATAATTGATGCAATACTTTTAAAATTCACTATTCAACAATATTATCTTTTACTTTGAATACCCAGATTTATTGAACTTTTTTTTTATCATAATTGATGCAATACTTTAAAAATTCACTATTCAACAATATTTATCTTTTACTTTGAATACCCCAGATTTATTGAACTTTATTTTTTATCATAATTGATGCAATACTTTAAAAATTCACTATTCAACAATATTTATCTTTTACTTTGAATACCCAGATTTATTGAACTTTTTTTTTTTATCATAATTGATGCAATACTTTCAAATTCACTATTCAACAATATTTACTCTTTACTTTGAATACCCAGATTTATTGAACTTTTTTTTATCATAATTGATGCAATACTTTTAAAATTCACTATTCAACAATATTTATTCTTTTACTTTGATACCCAGATTTATTGAACTTTATTTTTTTCATAATTGATGCCAATACTTTAAAAATTCACTATTCAACATATTTATCTTTCTTTGAATAACCAGATTTATTGAACTTTTTTTTTTATCATAATTGATGCAATACTTTTAAAATTCACTATTCAACAATATTTATCTTTTACTTTGAATACCCAGATTTATTGAACTTTTTTTTTATCAATATTGATGCAATACTTTTAAAATTCACTATTCAACAATATTTATCTTTTACTTTGAATACCCAGATTATTGAACTTTTTTTTATCATAATTGATGCAATACTTTTAAATTCACTATTCAACAATATTTATCTTTTACTTTGAATACCCAGATTTATGATACTTTTTTTTATCATAAATTGTATGCAATATTTTTAAATTTCACTATTCACAATATTTAGTCTTTTGACTTTGAATACCCAGTATTTATTTGAACTTTTTTTTTATCATAATTTGATGGCAATATTCTTTAAATTCACTATTTTCACAATATTTTATCTTTTAACTTTGATATACCTAGATTTTATTTGAACTTTTATCTAATCATATATTGATGTCACGGACTACTTTGACGCAAGATTCAGCTACTGCCACAATATTCTATCTTTGGTACTTACTGACACTACCCAGATTTAAATTGGAACTTTTTTTTTATCATAACTTGATGTCATATACTTTTAAAATTCACTATTAACAATTTTTATTTTTTTTTAGGTTTGAACTATCGCCAAGATTATGTATTTCTGACTTATTTTTATTTATCATATTGATTGCAATATTTTTAACATATCTATATCTTTCTTATACAATTATTGATAATCTTTAAAATAATTTTTAATCCCAGAGTTATATCGTTATATTTTCATCATTGATAGATTTGATGCAATATTCTTAATGTTAAAATTACTATCAACCAATTATTCGGCTTCTTTTCGTTGAATTCCAGAATTTATTGTAACTTTTTTTATCATATATTGATGCAATACTTTTTAAAATTCACTATTCATGTATTTATTCTTAATTTGGGGAATACTTCAGGGCATCTTTTAGTCTGAAATTGTGGGAGGGTTGTATTTTGATTTTTATTCCTTTTTTTTTCATAAGATGCAATACTTTTTAAAATTCCACTATCTCAACAAAGTATTTATCTTATTCTTAATGACTAAAATAACCCGATTTCATATTTCTGCTATTTGATCGCTTGTATATTATTATTATGCACTAATTGATTGCAATATCTTTAAAATTCACTGAGTTCAACAATTTTTTTATCTTTTAACTTTAGAATAGCTGCAGTTATTCGTTGGTCTTCCTTGACCTAACTCGTTGATTTTGTTTTAAAATGTTTTATGATTCGTCGTTTTCTTTTTTTTAAAATAATTTTTTAAATATCTTGCAACATTTATAGATTATGTCACCATATTCATCTAAGGTTAGTGATACATAATTGCTGATGGCATATACTTATTCAATAATTTCACTTATATACAACAATATTTATATTTATTCGGTATTGTACTATGTGACCTCTAGTACGATTCTAAATTATTTTCGAAAATTGTTCATTTTTCCTTTTTATCATAATTGATTGCATAATTTAGGCCTACTTTTTATAATTCCTTATTCAAACAATATTTATCTTTTTATCTTGTAATACCAGATATATTGATAGCTTTTTTTTTCATAATTGATGCATTTACTTTTAAAATTCATATTCAAACATTTATTTATTCTTTCTTTACTTCTTGATAGTACTATCCTCAGTGGATGTTGTTGGAAATGGCTTTACTTTTTATCAGTTTAATCTTGATGCATATTTTATGCTCCGTATGCGATACTTTTAAATATCAACTACTCAAATCATTGTATCTTTTATCTTGAATTAACTCGGATTTATGAACTTTTTTTTTATCATAATTGATTGGCATCTTTTAAAATTCACTATTCAACAATATTTATTTTTTACTTTTTTTTTTTTTATTTTTTTTTTTTTTTTTTTTGGGTGGTTTTCTGAATACCCAGATTTTGAACTTTTTTTATCATAATTGAGTGTGTTACCACTATTTTACATTGAATCTCTAATTGGACTTATTTTATGGTATGTATCACGAAACTTTTATCCTGGCAATCAGTACTAGCTGAGGGTCTGAGAGTGAGTGAAATGCTTGACCTCACTCTCACCTTGCGTTCTGGATGACTCGTGGGAATTCGGAAGTGATAAATTCCCTTCCAGTTTAGAGGTTGGTAAGCAACTTAGTCAGTTGCAGAGACGAGTTTAGAGTAAGCGAGTTGCAGTGGAGTTTGCACTTAGTCAGTTTGCAGTTTGAAGCTACGCAGATGTAAACTCCGAGCGCGCATTTTGGGTCTGGTTATGGGATCCGGAATAAATAACATCAAAGGTAAACTCGAGTCTGTTGTATCATTCTAATTAGCTACAATGACACAAGGCTTCTGATAAGAAATGGTCCCCAGCCAACAGACACGGTACATCCCAACGATAAGAAACCAGACGAGACCCTTGATAGCAGTATACCCCTTATTAGAAGACATTAGAAGACAGAAAGACTAAACGTATCAGAAGAACGGCCGGAGAATAAGTAATAGATCAGAGTAAGAAGCTAGAAAGTACGTATCAAATATCACATCTATATGGGTACTTTCGTGAACAGAACGGTCTATGGTAACACTTATTACCTTCTCCTGTTTTGGTTGCTTGCAGTTATCTGCCTTTCCTTTATTATGTTCTCCACGCTTTCACGCACTCTTTTTCGATTTGCACACCTCGTTGACTCTCACTGTATTTTCTGATTACCCTGGCTCCTAACCAATTATCCTCTTTCTTTACTGCTGCAACTAGTACTATGAGATTTGATTAAGCAAATGCCGTCATAGACAGACTGCTAAAAGTGTCATACAGCGCTAAATAGAACAGAAGAGATGTAAAACATGTGTCTATGATAGAACTTATAACAAAGAAAGAAAAAACTTAAGTAACGAACGCACACATACACAACATGTTTTTAGAACAGACTATAGCAAAGACAATAGAAAAAAAGAGTGAACTATATTCAAAGATTATGCTAGATTGTCACAAAAAAAAAACAAAAAAAAAAAAAAAAATTGAAGTTAAGATAGAAGTTGATAAATAAAAAAATATAAAAAATTAAAAGTTGAATAGGATCATGTGAAGTTAGGGGAGTTGATGTGTTTGTGAATTGATTGTGATAATGGTGTTGTTTATTCTGTTTCTGACGATGGATGAAAATTAATGAAATCCCGTTATTCTTTCTTTAAGAGGATCTTTGATGTTCGCTCGGATCCTGGGACCAATTGCGAAGCGCCAGTTTATCTATATCCGCTGGGGTTTTAAGAAGGGTAACGACTGCTAAGAAGGAAAGAGACCAAGGAATTATTTGTTGGCATATTTAATTTTTTTAGATTGTTTCTTTTTATGACAAATAAAAAAAAAAGAAAAGTTTCAAATGCTATAGTTGTTTAAATTGTTTAAAATATAGATGAAGTGGGAGACTTTCTTGTAGCTATGAAGAAAAAGGGAGAGACAAGTGTTATATGAAAGAAAGAGAAAAGAGATAAGGATTATTTTTGTTTTGATATGTATAGACCGTTTGAATATTTTGTGAGTGAATAGACTAGACATGAAAAAAAATGTTGCTGTATGATTCGCAAGTCATTAGGTTTTTGATTATGTTGGAAGATAATAAAAGGAAAAAGAAAAGAAAATAAGACGAGTTTGTTATATTTATGTTTTTTATCGTTAGAAAAAGAAGAGATAAGGACAACTAGGAGGATACTTCCCCCTCCCGGCAGCTGAAGAGAGTGGGAGATACTGAAAATGATAAGTTGCAAGGTAGAGAGTAGAGAGACAAGGTATGTGTCCTCCCCGGCCCGAGGGTATTGTTTGCATCAAGCAGCAGTAATTGTTAAGAAATGCACGTGCGCGCCCATGGGAACGACGCATGGTGGAGATTTTTTTATGACCGCGGTGGGATACACGTGGTGAATTTTAGAAAACCTGGTTCAGCCGCCATTTTTGGAATTTTTTCTTTCATTGTTTTTCGTTTTCGATTGAAAGCTGTATTTATTTTTGTTGAGTTCAATTACCCATGCATTTATGTGCATTTTGTACTCATAATCTTATGATGGATTAACTAATTGTGTAATTCTAGTGTATGTTTGGTTTTAACCGTGCAAGGAAAACAGTTAATTTTATAAAGATAGTATTTTTGAAACTTTTTATTAGTTGAGAATTGGTAATTCTTTTTTTTGGTATCCTGGTATACAATGCTGTTTTGTGGCACTTCGGATTGTAAGGTCTTGATTTCTATGGTCAATGTTGGAGTTTGCCTTTTAGTTGTATGTTTTTTTGATCTTTGGTTGACTCAGGTAATAAAAGTATTTTTACTCAGAACTACTCACCAATTCCCAGAGATCCTGTTTTTTGGAAAATGTCCTAATTAGGGCAATTCGAGGTTTTCGAAAGGCGTTGGAAGCTAACTTTTCCTGTGTTTTTTTGGAGTATGTGAATACTGTCAGATATAAGGATAAATGGTGGCCGCTGCTCCCAAGAGGTTGTTTCGTGTTTACTCGGGCTGCTCAGCAAGATGTAATATGTCATATATATTTTTATTTTCTGGGTTAATTACGAAATTGTGGTCGATTTCTTCTCTTTATAATTTTTGATCTTGATTGATGTTCTTTGTATCATTACTTCCAGGTTGTGGGGTAGTCATACAATTTTGTAGACATATCTTTGAAGAGAGTTATAGATTTTTTAATTCGTTAGTAAATATAAACGGATAAGATGCAAGGAAACTTCGGCAGAAAGAGCCAGTGACCTTATTTGTTTAGATGATGAATTTTCAGAAGTACTACAAGGTTTGATTACCCTGTTTATTAATTGGCATTAAAATAACATTTTAAGAAGTTCTGGTGAAGTTAGGGTTGAATTTTAGAGAAAAAGTAAAATGGCGAATCTAATTGTAAATATCTTGTGGATATGAGTTTAATACCTGAGATGAAGAACCTAACTTACCCCCCCCCTTCCTTGTCTCTGCTTGGCCCTGAAGATGATTTTAATATTTTTTGTTTTTTTTTTTTGAATAACCGTCACGTAGATATGGCTTGCGCATCTTCGTAAATGAATGTGGGTTTTGGAGTCTAAGCGGTAAATCTTTCGCCCATTTTCAGGGCTCAGCAGGTTTTGAATGTTAAAAATTTTTTTTTGAAAAAATTATAAGTTTTAATCGCATTATTAATTTAATCAGTTAGATTGTTGATAAAAAAATAAGTATTTATCGCTATATTTTTTTATACTATTTGCAATTTGATATTCGTGGATTTTTGACACTGTGATTTTGAAAAGAAACATAGAACAAACTTTGGTTTGATTTCGTAGATAAGCCTGGAGCGATTGAACATGATATTTTAAATGAAAGAATCTAATAAATTGATCTTTGTTCTTTGCATTAATTTTGTTCAGTTGACCAGTTGTTTGTTTATACCTTTCTCGGTTTTTGAATTTTTTTTTCGATTAAGTTGACAATAGTTAAAAAGTTATTTTAGTTGGTATTCTTGAGTGCCATTTTAATTGATAGTTTAATTTAAAATTTTGTATTTTTATTAGTGAATTTGTGACCTTGCTGTATGGGTAAGCACGATCGAGTTCTGGAACTCATGCTCGGTACTATACTTGAGAGAAATTTTTTTTCCGGTGTTGGTTATTGGGAAAATCGTGGAGATATTGCGTAATCATGAATAGGTTCTACTGATGTGGTTCCCCACCATTTCACTAATTGGAGTATTTCGGTGATTTTTTGTAGTATAGTATTATGGATGATATTATATCATAGATCTTCTTTTTTTTTATTTACTTGAAGCGTTCATGTGGTTCTCGTAGTTCTCGGAAGGTTTGTCTCGCGCTTTTTGGAGTTTTTATTTAGTCGACGGATTCGAATGTATAGGGGTTCTGTTGATAGGCAGAATAAGAAGAAAGCGAAGAGGTGCGCCACTGTCTTTTATGGTGGATTGAACTTTTTGGGTGGGGAATTTTATGAATTTTGGATGGTTTCAGAACGTTTTGGCTGAGAGGGATGTCTCGATGTCTGATATACTGTAGTTCAATTGGTCATTATGAATATTATATTTAAGAACAGACAAGTACCTACTTTTTTTTGGTGGTGGAGGGTTCCTGGAGAATTTTGTAAGCCAGGCTGGCAGTTGAGGCGTAGTGTGGAATGCAGATGGAACATTTTTTCCTCAAAGTGAAACCATATTTGGCACTAGTACCTATATTGTTTTTTCGTGAGATACAATTTTTATACAAAATAACTTATGGTATTACCGGTGTGTTGTAGTCGTGATATCTATACTTAAGATCTTATGGAGGTAAACGCCTTATTGCCGTTGTAAGATTTTTTTTTAATATAGATTGTGCTCGATAAAACAATTGTTGTTTTGTTTTTTGCTCCGATGCATGTGATTTGTTACATAGAATTATCTGGTAGAAGACCATGTGGTGCAATTGTTTGAAATTTTCTTTTTATCAGGTGATCGATGTGTTAATTTTTCCCGATTGTCTAATTAATTTGCCTTCCTAGTTTCTCATACTTGGTAAGTGACCAAAATGTGTAGGAGCGGAGTTTACTGGTGAATTTGTGTCATTTGAATCCAGCGAATGTATCTGCTGTGTTGACTAGGGTCACGTGGTTTTGTGACTTTTAGGATAATTTGGACTAATGAACGTTGGTTCTAGTTTTGTGTTTGATTTTTTTTTGTCAGGATATTTTTGTAAATGGCCCTCGCTATGTTTGTTGTTATTTTTGTTGTGAAAACATCTGTTATCATGTAAAAATTGATTTGTAATTGCATGGGGGGAACCTAGACACACCGCGCAAGAGAGAGAGAATGAAATCGAAGTATTTCTAGAAAGTACCAGAAATACGGTAGAGCCTAAAAATGGGAGAAGGCAAGTAAAAAGTAATTTCATAATATAAAATATGAGGTTTAAAATGTATGATTATTGAAGAAGATGCTTACTAATATTTATTGAATCCCTATTTAGACTTTTTTAAGGTAAGTATTACGAATTCTATGGAAATCAGTACAGATGATGGCCTTGAGTATGTGAGTGACAAGGGTGGCTTGAACTCACTCNAAATAAAATATTTTTTTACGCTCAGAAAAACAAACTTTAGTTACCGAGAAGCGTCTCGTCATATGTCAGTTTTGCTCTTCCGTACATTCTAAGAAATCACACATTACTATTCCAAATAAAAATTACAAATTCTTTTAAAAATATTAATCGAGCACGGATCGGACCAACTTTTAGTCACCTGAATTCTAAAATTCATGTTTTTAAATATCCGTGAAAATTTTTGATTTTTTTCCACAGGAAAAAAAAAAATTTAATTTATTTCACGCAGAAAATAAAAATATTTAATCACACAAAAGATTGAAAATCTCGTAAAAATTAATTTCTTAAAATTTTTTTTTTTTTAACAATTTAATAGAATATAGTACATACCATTACATAAGAAAAAAAAGTTTTCAAATATTAATATTATGACATTTTTTTTTGCACTTTTTATTTCCGATTTCATTATTTTTTCCTAAAAAACTATAATTCGGTACGTTATACAATTTCATTGATATAGTTATTCAGACTCTTATCTTTATAGAAAAAAAGTACCAATTTTTTTTCCACATCATTTTTTTTTATCTCATAAAATAAAATAGGGGGGGGGGGTGATAGACATCGTAAAAAATATTTCCCCTAATATATTTTAGAAAAAACTATTTCAGATGTATTTACATCCAATGGTAAACATTTATGGAAATTTTCGTGAAAATCGGACCATTAATTGATTTTTCATAGAATTTTTTTAAATCCTCTTATCGTAACTTGTTTTTAGCTACGTTAAATTTCAGTTGATTTAACAGTGCAAAAATGAAAACATTGTTTTTCAATCATAATTTTCATTATTTTCGTATGCTGATAAAAATTTTAAAATCATCAGGAGTTTATTTAATGTTTTTTTCTTTCGAATGGAAAAAAATTTTCAAGAAAATATTATTTTTTTGCAAGTTTCATTGTGTTAAATGTAAGGGGGGGGGTTAAATTGCACAGGTCATATTGGTGGTACCTAGTGAAAAATATCTGAAGCTTGTTAATAGCTATGATACTAAGGCCTCCGAGTGATTTTAAACCCTTTTCGACTGTGATAACAGAGGAAGGACGAATTAAAATTCAACGAATTTAAATCAGCTCTAAGAAGTTTTGAAGAGACCGAAAAATGCCGAACAAATGGACCACGAGAAGACTATTCTATGAAAATAAATGTTCAAAAAATTGCCAAAAATTTGGACACCGGAATTTCGAATGCAAAGCCCGCCAAAATTTTTTAAAAAGATGGTGTGAACATTGCAAAAAAATAACCACGACACGAAGTATTGCCGAAATAAAATAAAATAAAATTCAGTCAACTCACTGAAAGACACAGATGAAAAAAAGTCATTTCTTTTCACTGAAACCAGAAAAACAGAAGATACAACAGTCAACAAGGTAATGTGCGTGAAAGAAAGAATAACGTTCCCGCCAAGACAACACAACAAAACAAATTTAAAGGGACATGTTATATTTGTAGAAAATTGGACATAGAAGCTTTGAATGTCGAAATAAAAACAAATTTAAAACACAAGAAAACTGGTGTGGAATTTGCAAAAATGGAACTCACGCTACAAAATATTGCAGACGGAAAAAGATAGCAAAATTAACGACGAACAGCACGAAGAGAAATAATCCCTACTTCAAGGTGACTAAACCTGAAAATGTTGTAATAAATTCCTGCAACACACTGAAAAACAGAGAGAAAAATAAACATAAAAGACCTTTACGCACTATTGAAAAGGTAGAAAACCGACAGTTAAGTTAAAATACACAAAACTTTCAGCAAAAGCATTCCAAGATGGGAAATGTGAACCGCTGACCGCCCCACGAGGGAGACGATTTACCAGGACAGTAGCAGTTCAAACTGATACAAACGAAGAGAAGGGGCACAGCGCGAGTGTTGCTAGCCCTACCATGCTGGAAGACATGACGGAAAAACTACGAAAATAGTTGTGAGACATTTGGATTTCATTTCTAAAAAAAAAAAAAAAAAAAAAAAAAAAAGACTTTACCAATTAATATATTTAATTGAAGAATTGCCTTTGGGTAATTATATTGAAACAACTTCAAATGAGGTATGTCTTTATTTGAAATGAAAATTGAACCAGAAATTTCTTACATGCATTTATTTGTGAACATTTGCTATGTGTATTTAATTACAGAACCCTAAGAAACTACACGATAGAAGTGAAAAGGGGATATTTATGGGATATAATAATATAGTCCTGCTTATTCGATATATTTTCCCGAGAAAGAAGTTTGTAAAAATCGTCAGGACAGTAAAAGTCATTGATAAATTTAATGAAGAATATTCAAACCTGTCTGTCTACTATATATTTGAAAATAATATTATGAGTAATAATAAAATGAATATACAAACTAACGAAAGATTGTATAGAGAAATTGTTGGAAGATTAATTTTTGAAATAATTACGAATAGACCAATTTATTTTCATCGTAATAAAATTGTCACAATTTATGAGTAAACCATATGAGAAGCGTATGATGTTAGTCAAACATATAGATATAAGACTCAATTTTATATGAAATGAATTACAGAATGAAATCAGTCTATTTAACACAGCTTGTGAAGAAATAGCATATAATATTCCACAAAACCATGTGACAATAAATAGAATAAAAGGAATGCATTTACGTATCTATTGACTGTACTTTGAACTGAATTTTTTCTTACTTTTGAATATAAGAAAATAAAAAAATAAAAAAAATAAAAAAAATAAAAAGAGATCATGTGACAATAAGCCCAACACCCAAAATGGAAGAAGGAAAAAAAGAAATTGTAATTATGTGAAAATCTGCCTTATACCCTAAAATGGACGAAGGAAGAAAATAAAATGAAAGGATCATGTGACAACAAGGACAGTACCCCAAAAATGGAGGATCATGTGAATACAAGTAAAAAAAAAAAAAAAACTTTTGAAAACAATTGAACTATTGACCACATTATTGTGATGAACTTTGTATTATGAAAATATGAACTTTAAATGATGTTTAATTTTAAATGTGAAAAATTTTAAAAGAATTTGTGAAACCTATTTTTAATTGAATTTAACAATAGTTGTATACCTTTAAATGTAAATTTTTTTTAACTTCATATAAGCTTATGGAGGTGAGTGTTAAGTTTTTAATAAGCTTACATTTCTATAAATATATTTGATGCAATACCAGCAGGAGTGGACTCCGCCCAAAATGTTTGTTCCCACTTTTTTACCCTTGTATGAAATTGAATCAGTTCGTAATAAACCCTTGTTGAATTCACATCGTGGTGTTAACGGCTACTGACTTATCTTTATCTGTACCCTATGTGACCAGCAACTCATTTATACCTTTACCTATTATAAATTCTTATTATTTCACGCATTATTTTCACTATGCACTCCTCTGCTACTTACCAAACCTCAAAAGTTGGTCCTTGTTTGATACTAATTACAGTAATAAATAAAGAGATAAAAGACCGAAGTTATGATAGAATAGGGAGTAGCAAAAATTTAATCGGCTACGAGTTTTAATTTAGTATCAGGAAGAACCAACTTGAAAACAATTTTACGCCCCAACATAAGGGGGGTCAAATTAAGTGACCTGAAAAATTTTTTATTTAATACTGTAATTAATTTTTTATTTATTTATACTGTCATTAAAAATCGAAACGCTGACCAACCCGCAGAGATTTTACGCCCACAGAGTAAGTGGGGGGGTTCAAGTGCCCTGAACAAAATGAGAGTTTTTGAAAAGTTTATTCATTGTTAATCAACACTGAAAATTTCATTAAAATCCGATATTCCCTGATTTTGGTAAATTATAAAGGGAAATAATTATCCAAATTTTATTTCAAACGAAACGAATAGATTTTTATTTTTTTCATACAAAAAACGGATTTTACTTGGTTAAAAGTTGAAACGTGTGAGTAAAATTTCAGTAATATTTAATAAATATGTATTTAAAGTAACGCTTTACTTATTTCTAAAAAAGAACAAAATTCGGCCGATTTTTAATGTATAAAATGTATTAAATATAAATTGCATATTGTATAATATTTTTTCTTTTTTAATGATGGTCATTATGTTACTACTTATCGATTTAGACAAGTTTAACCTTAAATATAGATTTAATTATTTTTTAATTCGCTTTTAAAACTCCTAGCAGACGAAATTATTGCTACTCCCTAGATATTTTTGTCAACTGTTAAAAGAGACGGAACACATCGGATGAATCTAGCATTGTTTTTTGTTTTCACATCAATCAGAACGACACCGATATTTCAATTTCAATTCAACCAGATAAACATTTAGTTTATTAAAGATTTTTATCACTTTTCATAAGATTGCATTTCTCTAATGAAAAAAGAAATCAGACGAAATTATTCGAAAGAAGTAAGTATCACCATTTAATTTCTTTCTTTCTTAACAAATAATAAATATGCATTTATTTGTATTTGTAAGAGAAAGATCTATTTTATTACTCTGTTTAAAAATTTGATTTGTTCTCGTAGTGAATGTTTGTTAGAATATATATTAATTTCAATATGTATTTTGGGAGGAAAGTTTCGGTTTAACTTAGTTCTAAACTGGGGGTTGATTTACCATTGTAAAGATTATCATGACTGAACCCTCATTCTATGTCCGGCTTTTGTAATAAACCATTTTTTTTGTTTTGTTTTTGATTTTTGCCCTGTATTTTTACAGTACTAATATATTTTTCTTTTCTGTATTTTACTATTCATTCTAAATTAATAATCATTCTAAAAAATGTTTAATTTTGTGAAAAAGTTAGTTCTAAAACTAAACGATTTCCAATGTAGGCATAATGATAAATTGACCCTCATTTTATGACTGTATTTATGTTTTTGTTTATCCCGATCAAGATCTGACCGTCTTAATTTTAGAGTATGGAAGGCTAAAAAGAAGAAAAGAAATAAATGAATACCAAAAAACAAAAAAAAAATAAACAGATAAAATTTAGTGTATTTGAAACTAAATTTTTGTCACTTTATTTCTAATGTGTCATTTGATTATAAAAGTGGAAGTTCGATTACAATTTAAGCGTAATGATAAACTGGATTTCGATTTTAATACTCTTATTTCTCCAAATGGTCACATTGATCAGCTTTATGCCATCTTGAAATAAAACGGAAATAAGTATATTTCCGACTTGTTTATAAAAATCGTCGTAAAAAAACAAATTAAAGATCGTACAGGATTGTTACCAAGAAGAAAAGTTAATTCAAAGATCAACATTATCCGATTGGGAAAAAGATTTACATCGTTTATTCTTAAAAAATAACAACCTTGCCGTAATTAACATGCGAAAGTGGTAATTTTCAGACTGTAATTAGACAGAAAAAAAATAACAATATTATTACCCTCTTATCGATGATGTAACCTATACACTATGGTAACCGTAACTATTTTTTTTTAGCCCAAAACTTTACTATTAAAATGAATAAAATTTTTAAAAAAACTTAAATATTAAAATTTATATTAAAGAATAAAACTGAAAAATTTATTATCAAATTTACAGCTGAAATTGAAGTTAACAAAAAGATGTTTCGTTTGGGTAATTAATTTTAAAAATCGAGAATTGAAAATGAAAATTTGAGATATTTTTTTGCTAAGAGAAGAAAAACTGAATAAATATAATCATGTATACGTATTTTGTATTTAATAGCTGTTTAAAAAAATATTTTTTTTAACTTTTTTTGAACAAAGAGAAACAACTTCGGTTGTTACTGTCCAAAAGCGTCGCGTTCGCGTCTAGTCTCTTTGTAAATAAATATGTCGTTTGCTCTTCCGTATATTTAAGAACCAACATTACTATCTCATACAATAAAAATTACAAATTCTTTTTAAAATATTAATCGAGCTCTGATCGGAGCAACTTTTAGTTCACGCTGAATTCGCAATGATCATTATTTTTAAAATATCCGTGAAAAAATTGATTTTTTCCGCAGAAAAAAAAAAGATATTAATTTATTTCACGGCAGAAAATGAAAATATTATATCAGCACAAAAAGATTGAAAAATCCCCTTAAAATTAATTTATTAAAAAAAAAATTTTTTTTGTTTTGACAATTTAACTAGAATATTAGTAACATACCAATTACATAAGCAAAAAATTTTCAAATATTAATATATAGACTTTTTTTGCACTTTCTTTTCAGATTTCTTAATTTTTCCTGAAAAAACTATAGTCGGTCACGCTATACAAGTTATTGATATACGTTATTCAGCCTCTTATCTTTCATAGAAAAAACGTACAAAATATCGGAACTTGCTAAAAAACATTTTTTTTTCCTTCAATGGATTATAATCGTTTACACACCAATCTACTCAGATTTTTTTTTTAATTCTTGAAAGTTCTTTATTTTTAGTTTTTCAGGCGTGCTCATTTTCCCCGTATAAGTTTATAGTAAATCGATCCCCGCCATATCGAAGCCGCTCCAGAACTGACTTGCACAAAGGTGCCACAAGTTAGGTGACCCAAAAAAAACAGACCAAATTATTTATTTTATTTTCCCATTAAAACTAACCTTAACCCCAACACACACCCCATCCCCTAACCCTACCCAACCTAACCTTACTCCCATAAACCCTAAGCTAACCCCCTAAGTTAAATTACTAGTTTTATTACAAAATTTGTGGGTTCTGGTTTTTCTGTGTCGACCTTAAATATTTGACATCTTTGCTGCAAATCAGCCCCAATGTTAAGTGTAGAGCGGTTTCCGACATGGGATCGATTTAACTATTAAACTAGTATACGGGGATATGAGCACCTCTGAAAAACTCAAAAGTAAAGACTTTTTTTGAATTTTTTTTTTTTACACATCTGATGATTGGTAGTGTAATTATTAACTTTTCGAACCAATTTAGAATAAAAATAATATATTGAATGATTGTTTTATCAGTTTTTCTCTTAGAAAAAATATTCAAATTAATACTAAAACCGAAGACATATTTTAACGTCAATTTCACTGCGAAATTTTAAGATTAAAGTTTTTCAAGTTTTTATTCATAGTAAATTGTAATATTAAAGTTTTTAAAGATTTTATTCATTTTAATAGAAAAAATTTGGCTAAAAAGTTTGTCCGTTACACCCATCCGTACTTAGATGCATAACTGTAAGAGGGTAATAATATGTATTTCTTTCTCTCTAAATCGCGGCCTGAAAATTACCCTTTCGCACGTAATATGGATAGGTTTGTTTATTTTTTAAGATAACGATGTAATTTTTCCCAATCGGATAATTTGATCTTTGAATTAACTATTTTTCTTTGTAACAACCCTGTACGATCTTTTTTTAACGAGATTTTTGATAAACAAAGTTCGGAAATATCTATTTCCGTTTTATTCAAGATGGCATAAACGGTCTGGTGGTACCTAGTTTTCACCAACCGAGTTTAACGAAAACGCAGCTTTTTCTCCTCGTAAGAGGTAGTCTGTAACACTTTCATGTTCTGACATTTTTAGTGATGTCAATTCCGTGTATAGAGAAATTATCCTGGGTTTACTACTTCCAACATAATGTTCTCTCAATATCTGCATTGCCAACCTTCCGTTATTCCTGGCGTTCCTCATAATTAGAGTAAGGCTTCTGTCATCGAGTACTTGGGTCATCAGAGCAAAAACTTCAGCATTTTTTTCTGGTTGAATATCGTCAGTCTCGGATTCTATAATATATGCTAGTTTCTGGAGTCGTAGGTAGGAAACAAATTTAACTTCCCATAACTGAAATTGTTCAGGGTCTCCATTAAAATAAATTCTATTATTATAATTACTGGGAGCATAACCTGTTGAGGTTTGGTAAGTAGCAGAGGAGTGCATAGTGAAAATAATGCGTGGAATAATAATAGAATTTATAATAGGTAAAAGTATAAAGTGAGGAGCTGGTCACATAGGGTACGGATAAAGATAAGTCAGCAGCGGTTAACACACGAGGTAAATTCAACAAGGATTTATTACGAACTGATTCAATTTCATACAAGGGGTAAAAAAGCGGGAACAAATATTTTGGGCGGAAGTGGGCGGAGTCCACTCCTCCTGGTGTTGCATCAAATATATTTATAGAAATATAAGCTTATAAAAAACTTAACACAACTCGAAACAATTTTACGCCCCCGGCATAAGGGGGGTAAAAATTAAGTGACCTGAAAAAAATTAGAAAGTTTTGAATTAAAATAAATAATGCATTATAAAGATCATTCTTTGATAAATAAACACTGAAAATCCCATTAAAATCCGATAATTCCCTGATTTTTGGTAAATTATTTTTAAAGTCATCTTGTCAAAAACGTATTTTAGGCTCAGTTTGCTAGTCCCTATTAAACATTGAAACTTAAATCTCGTAAATAAGAAAAAATATGTATATTTTTCTTTTCTTTTTCTTTTTTTCTTTTTAGTTTATTTTCAAAAGAATTTTATATTAAAAGTTCCTATTGTCTACATTTTTATTTTATTTTTCAGGGATTTTTTA
This sequence comes from Doryteuthis pealeii, assembly GCA_023376005.1. Classification (NCBI taxonomy): domain Eukaryota; kingdom Metazoa; phylum Mollusca; class Cephalopoda; order Myopsida; family Loliginidae; genus Doryteuthis; species Doryteuthis pealeii. The sequence continues at coordinate 56,706,831 of CM042177.1, forward strand.
GAATGTATAAAATGTAAAATAAATACTTTTCCTTAATGTACAGCAAAATCGTATTTATTTAATCAAATAAAATATTGTATAAAAAATATTTTGCTAAAAATAATGACATAATATATGTCTGTTTTTATTTTATAAATTTTTGAAAATAATGTTTGAATTAAAAATTGTCGTCATTCTTATTACGGGTGGATCAAAGAGAAATAAAAAATGGGTTTTGGGGAAAAACTGTTGTTGTTGTTTTCACTGTGTTCTGGGTACATAAGTTAATAGGTTCGAATCCGTGACGCGTGTATAATTATACGCTGTAAAAGAAAACCCAAACAAACTGTGTTTGAAGAAATTTATTATTTTATTTGGAAACAAATAATTCTCCCGTTTATATCCAGAAAGCAGATATTACCGTTCAGTTAAAATTTTATTATAAATAATTTCTAGCATTCTAATTTTGATTTTCCCGACTTTCTTTTTCAGTAATTTAAGAGTTAAATCGTGAGGCATCAAGGAAATGCTAAATTAGTAATTTGTTTTTGCTTCAGAAAATATTTTTTTATACGTATAGTCCTCCATACTAAGAAAAGGTGCACACGTCAAGATGCGATAACTGTCAACAAAGATGAAGAATTTGCGGGAATTTACTTTGAAATGCAAAAATTTAGGTTTTATGTAAGAGATTTTTTTTTTTTTTAACTTGTGAAAAGAGTCGAAAATATAACAGCAGATACTATGTCCAGAACAATTAATGCAATTTTTTTGGATCCATGCACAGACATGACAGAATTTGTGAAGGAGCAGCTCAAAGACCAGATCCTTCAGAACCTACTTCGAGACAATTCGACTTCCCTGAAGTTGTCCAAAATACGTGTTCCAAACAGCGAGCTGGACATCGTGTGCGACACCAGTACGGGGAAAATACGCCCGTTTGTTCCAGAGTCATTTCGACGTGTTTTCTTCTCCAGTCTACACAATCTATCTCACCCTGATGCGAACGCTTTCATCAAACTGATGACAGAGAGATTCCACTAGCGGCACCACGAGGCAACGACTTGAAGGGCTCCCAGAAAACACCCTAAGATATCTTCTCCAACGCGCCGGTAAGTCCCTTAAACTCAACTTTATATACAGGAAGGACTTTATATTGTTGTTTGTTGTTTTATGTGCTAGCAAATAAATTGTTTGAATTAGAGGAAATATTAATTCCTTTCTTGTTGTTGTTAGTCTTAGAATTGAATGCTATATTAACACATAAACTTGGAATTGTTCTTTATATTAATTAATGTAAAAGAAAACATTAAAAAGTAATTTTCCATATTCTATTGACGTTTTAAAATATATTTTAACAATTTGCGCGCATTTGAGAAGTTTGTAAATTGAGCACCCCTTCTGTATAATCGATTTAATTAATTTTAATTCGTTTTTAATTTTTTTTGGTGAAAATCTGAGCCTAAGTTACTTGCAGAATGCCTTGTATGAAATCAGGATCCAGTTCATAATAATCCTTGTATAATGTATTGTAAATCGAACCCCCACTTTACAGTCAAAAATTTAAATACAATAATTTTCTTTTTTTCTTTTTAGGCCTCCGTATTCTAAAATTAAAGGCGTTAGATTTTGATAAGGTAAAACAAAAAACATAAACACGGCCATAAAATGAGGCTCCAGTTTATACAAACCTTGTAAATCAAACTCTCACTTTAGAAATAACCTTTCTCACGAAAAAAAATCTTTCATAAGATAAACTAAAAAGGAAGTCGCGGGAAAATAATTTGGTGAAACTTTCATTAAAATTGGACAATTCCCTGATTTTTGGTAATTGTTTTAAAATTAAGAAAAAAATTATCTCCCTTGGCAATTTTTGCCGATACCTAATATGAACGTAAAAGAAAACATTAAAAAGTAATTTTCCATATTCTATTGACGTTTTAAAATATATTTTAACAATTTGCGCGCATTTGAGAAGTTTGTAAATTGAGCATCCCTACTATATAATCGATTTAATTAATTTTAATCCGTTTTTAATTTTTTTTTTTTTGTGAAAATCTGAGCCTAAGTTACTTGCAGAAGGACTTGTATGAAATCAGGATCCAGTTCATAATGATCCTTGTATAATGTATTGTAATACCTCAATTGAATTTCCACTACTGTAATAAACAGTATTAGCATGCAAGCGTATGATGATGAGGAAAAGAACAAAACACAGATTTTAAGTTCAAAATTGTATTGAAAAATAACATGAGAACGGTGAAAAGATAGAAATGAGAATTACAGGATAATTTTGGTGATAGTTGTGTCTTGAATAAAAGTCGGTGAGTGTCCGGTGGCCGAATCAGTTGTAGTGTTAGGTGTTGATTATGCGAGCTTGTCTTGTGTTTTAGAGTCGTTAGCGGTTGCTGAACGAAGTGGAATTGGTATCAATCGGTGTATCTGTTGTTGTTGTTGTAGGCAGAATATTGTGTATTGGTAGTAAGCGTTTTTGGTATCGTCGAATGATGTAGAAATGTTCGCTTGTTGACTGCCTGTGAGGTCAGGTTTGGGTAAGTAGGTGGGGGTGTGATCGGCCGCGTTTGATGTATCCTTCGCTTGCTAGCCCTCGTTGGTCGTGTGTTCGCTCGACGCCTGAACCTCTGACTGTCGTCTGCCTTTCAAAGCTGTTTATTTATAGAGAGCCGCGACCGAGAATGGGATCAATTGAAGTTATTTTCATTTCACCCGGGAATCGCTTTCATTGGATGAAAATGCGAATTTTATTTACCAATTTTGTTTTATTTAATGTCAGGAATTGATTATCAAAGCGGAACTCCAAATCGGAACCCATGCGCAGATATGTGTTAAATTGGTCATTCTGTTTTAGGCTACGATAGAGGACACTTCCGATTTTGTTTGTTTTGTTGGCGAGTGTATGTATCTTTTATTATTGCGGTGTGTGAGCGGATTGAAATGCTGGATTAGGGAATCGGGAGATATCTACATTTGCTTATGCAACATAAGTATTTCCTATTTTCTAATCTTAATTAGTTGCACCAGGGTCATTTTATATTAATTCACGAGGACGTTACACCCACTGACACCGAATTATTTGAAATTTGGCCCAAATGTTCCCTTTCATGAGTTAGGAAAGTGTGCCAAATTATTTTGTTTTAAACAATACCATTCCGATTTTAGAGGGGCGATATAATTTTCCTATTTTGCCTCTAAACTAAGGCTGTGCGTTGTCGCAAAATCTCTATGTCTTTTTTTTTAATTTAAAAAAATACTTCCCTGCATTCAATATATCTGAAATTTGGTATGTAAGGCAAATAAGGACTGTAGAATCCAAATATCTAACTATTTAAACCCTATACCTAATAGAAATGTTTATTTTGCCCACCCAAATGCATGACTAAAATCAACAACTTTTCACCTATGTAGCTTACGGCCAGTCTATAGAAGATACGTCCTCTTCAATTTTCATAATATTTTTTTCCTAACATCTACTATGTCTGCCTAAGTTCACCAAAGAATTTTGTGTGGGAGTAAAGTCTACTTTAGAAGATATGAACCTGCCAAGTTCAGAGTTTTTTCCTGTGTACGTGCAGAATTTCAGTGAAAGATTATAATTAAAGACAATCATCCTAATGCTCCATGAACTCTCAAATATTGATATTGTGTTCAGTGACTTCTTAAACTATTCAATAATATTGTTTTTATCAATTAAAAAACAAAAACAAATTAAATACGAGGGTGAGTAAAAAAAAGTAATGCCATTTTGTTTAGTACAGGTATAATTACCAACACAGGAACATGTATCATGAATTAAAATGTTGGTCCTCTGTGGATCACCTCCTTACTTTCCCACAGTCACTGTTTCTCTCAATAGCAATGTTCCACCTATTCTGTTGACTGTTCTTTGAGCCACTTCTTCACTACAGATTTCACTTCCTCACCTCTGGAATAATGTTTTTATTGAAAAGAAAGAATTAAAGAGGGTTTTAGAGGGAAACATTATTGTTCTATTTGTACTGAGCTAACAATTGAAAATGTCCTGGTTTATTCCATGATAAATCAGTTGGAGTGATTTCAATTGACCAGTTGGGTGCGATGGATATAAAGCTTATTGCCTATAGAACATGATTGTGATGAGGATAAAATACAGACTCAGTTGCCATCACAAGCAGACCTTGTTGACTAAATATGAATGGCTTGAAGAGAGGAGATGTATTTCATTTAAAAATCATATAAAGCCACACTGTTACAATGATAATAATTTGTAATGCATTTTTATAGTAAAAATCATTAATGCTATTTTATACTAAAAATCATTTCCAATTAATTCTTATAGTAAAAATCATTTCCAATGCATTTTCATAGTAAAAAATAATTTCCAATTCATTTTTATAGAAAAATCACTTATTCACTTTATAGTAAAAATCATTTCCATTGCATTTTTATAGTAAAAATCATTTGCAATACATTTTATAGTAAAAAAATAATTTCCAATGGATTTTTACATTAAAATTTTCTATGCATTTTTATAGTAAAAATATTTTTTCAGGTCAGAAAGATCTTCATCTAAGAAGTAAATAAAAGAAAATATTCTATTTTTAATGAAGCATAAAAGAAAAAAATATTTCTGGATGGAAAGAAAACAAAATGAATGACAGAGAGGAAGAGAGTTAAACAGATAGGTAGAGAGAGAGAGAGAGAGAGAGAGAGAGAGAGAGAGAGAGAGAGAGAGAGAGAGAGAGAGAATTTTAAAAGTAAATATTATTCTCAATGCATTTTAGGGTTAGACAGATAGATGGGTTGAGAGATAGGTAGATAAAAAACGGAGAGAAAGAGAAAGAATTTTAAAAGTAAACATAATTTCCAATGCATTTTATAGTAAAAATCATTTCCAATGCATTTTATAGTAAAAATCATTTCCAATGCCTTTTTATAGTAAAACTCATTTACCAATGTAGTTTTATAGTAAAAATTATTTCCAATGCATTTTTATATTAAAAATCATTTCCAATGCAGTTTTATAGTAAAAATAATTTCCTATGCATTTTTATAGTAAAAATAATTTCCTATGCATTTTTATAGTAAAAATAATTTCCAAGACATTTTTAGAGTAAAAATCATTTCCAATGCATTCTCATAGTAAAAATAATTTCCAATGCATTTTTATAGTAAAAATAATTTCCAATGCATTTTTATAGTAAAAATCCTTTCCAATTCATTTTTATAGTAAAAATCCTTTCCAATTCATTTTTATAGTAAAAATCATTTCCAATGCATTTTTATAGTAAAAATCCTTTCCAATGCATTCTCATAGTAAAAATCCTTTCCAATGCATTTTTATAGTAAAACTCATTTCCAAAGCATTTTTATAGTAAAAATCATTTTTCAGATCAGAAAGATCCTCATATAAGAAATAAATAAAATGGAAAATACTCTGTGTCTTGAATGAAGCCTAAAAGAAAAATATTTCTGGATGGAGAAAAAACAAAATGAATGACAGAGAGAGAGAGACAGTTAGAGAGATAGGTAGATAAAGATTTTTAAAGAGAGAGAGAGAAAGAGAGAGAGAGAGAGAGAGAGAGAGAGAGAGAGAGAATTTTAAAAGTCACAATGCATTTTTATAGTAAAATTATTTTTTCAGTACCTAGAAAGATTTATTTCAAATTCTTAGGTTAGGGAATCATGTTCATTGTATGTTCATATTCATATTTTTTGTGTAGAATCATAAGAATTTGATATATTCTGAATAATTCTTACAGAATTATTTTAACCCATACATAGAATCCTAACAGGTACTACCACTTCTGGTGAAAGTTTACCTTAGAGTAATAACAATGTGTACAAAATACAAAACTTGAACCTCACCATCAGATACAGTTTAGAGTATAAAGGACATCCTTTGAGGGATGTCCTATCCCTCCACAGGGGATACAGTCTGGATATTCTGGAAATAGGGGGGGGGTAATAAGAATGTACAACAGTTCAATTGATGATACTGTCTACAGAAAAAACAAAATTGGAATTATTTAAATTATATCACCGGAGGCTAAAATTTTGAATATAAGGATCCCAACACTACGAATTTGTCATCATTACAGATTCCTGAAATTTTCCATCTTCATCAGTTGTACTGTTGGACTTACTATGTTTTTAAAACTTTCTTTTGTAGCCGGAACATTTTCCTGACTTTTTTTATATTTTATATACACTTTTTCTTCAGGCTCTTTTGAGCTTTTTTACGCATTTAAAAAATTTTTTGAAAATTCCAGTCCTGATCAAGAGCGTTCTGCGCCTCATGATTAACGATATATTTATTTTGCCTTTCCATTTACAATGTTGCTTTGATAAAGACCTCTTCATATGGTCGAAACAGATTTCTGTCAGTAAAACTTTTAACATCTTGTTTTTTTGTACAAACTTTCTACACATATTGTCGGACTCATATCCATTTTACCTTTCATATATATATATATATATATATATATATCAAATAGAACAGCTGAGTTAGGAATTTTTATATTGGGGACCTTCTTTATCTTCCATATATCCACAATGCATACTCATGTGCTTTTCTTTTTTCAGGTTTTGCTATGTATCATATAGCAAAAATGA
>CM042177.1:56715921-56814857 GCA_023376005.1 Doryteuthis pealeii
GATTCATTCAAAGGCTTTGGATAATTTGAAAAAGAAATCTTCTATAGAAACACTTAAAACTAATAAGTTAACAGTCCATTCATTGTTTATAGCAATATCTGATAGGTGATTCATTCAAAGGCTTTGGATAATTTGAAAAAGAAATCTTCTATAGAAACACTTAAAACTAATAAGTTAACAGTCCATTCATTGTTTATAGCAATATCTGATAGGTGATTCATTCAAAGGCTTTGGATAATTTGAAAAAGAAATCTTCTATAGAAACACTTAAAACTAATAAGTTAACAGTCCATTCATTGTTTATAGCAATATCTGATAGGTGATTCATTCAAAGGCTTTGGATAATTTGAAAAAGAAATCTTATAGAAACACTTAAAACTAATAAGTTAACAGTCCATTCATTGTTTATAGCAATATCTGATAGGTGATTCATTCAAAGGCTTTGGATAATTTGAAAAAGAAATCTTCTATAGAAACACTTAAAACTAATAAGTTAACAGTCCATTCATTGTTTATAGCAATATCTGATAGGTGATTCATTCAAAGGCTTTGGATAATTTGAAAAAGAAATCTTCTATAGAAACACTTAAAACTAATAAGTTAACAGTCCATTCATTGTTTATAGCAATATCTGATAGGTGATTCATTCAAAGGCTTTGGATAATTTGAAAAAGAAATCTTCTATAGAAACACTTAAAACTAATAAGTTAACAGTCCATTCATTGTTTATAGCAATATCTGATAGGTGATTCATTCAAAGGCTTTGGATAATTCAAAAAAAATCTTCTATAGAAACACTTAAAACTAATAAGTTAACAGTCCATTCATTGTTTATAGCAATATCTGATAGGTGATTCATTCAAAGGCTTTGGATAATTTGAAAAAGAAATCTTCTATAGAAACACTTAAAACTAGTAAAATAACACTGGAATTTGTTTTTAGAAAGTCTATATAGTGTTGATAATATTTTGATTAAATTTGCATCTTCAATTCTAAATTCAAGGTTTGCTTTCTTGTAAATAGAGATCAACAAAATTTGCAAGAATATTGTTGCATAGCCTTTCTTCGCTACTCTGAATCATACACGTTGCTGGTATACTGCTTAGTGAAATAACAAGGCATGCTGTATGTAGTAGAAGATTTGACTTTTTATTTAATTCCCTCGTGGTGCGTGTGAGCGGCGGGCATTGAAAATGGGAACTACTACTACTACTACTAATACTGTTGGGATCTGAGGCAAAGAGGGGTAGACGAACCTCACTGACCGCTGGCTGCGATGATGCGTGACCGGCGCGGTCACGCACGTTCTCGTCGACTGTCTCTCTCCTGACTGTCTGTCCCCACTGACCGCTGACTGCTTAAGTACACGCAACCCTATCTATTGTTTTCTTTGTTCTATTTCCTCTTTGTCTGGATTACCCGCCAAACGCCCACATATTCATTGTTCTCTAGCGGAACCTTCTAGTTCCGGTTCTTCTTTGACTCCTTCATCTATTGTTCATCATTTTGCTTTTAATTTCTTTTGTCCTTTCGAATTTTCCGCGCCAAAATAAATTGAAACAATAGTCAATCTGCAACAATATGTTTTTGTCCCATGTGTGTCCTCATAAGTTGGCTCAAGTTTCCATATGGAGGGGAGTGTTATAGGTGATATACCCTATAGACTATAATGGAATACGCCGACGATTACTATAAATACCAGGAACAATTATGGCTTGAAAAGAAGCAAATGTGAGCAGAAGAAGAAGAAGAAGAAGAAGAAGGAAAGAGGGGGCTAAAGAAGAAGACAGACAGAGCATGTGAATATATATGAAGAAGAAGAAAAAGGGGAAGAAGATAGAGGAAGTTAAAGAAGAAGAAGAAAAAGAAGAAGGAAAGAGGGGGCTAAAGAAGAAGACAGACAGAGCATGTGAATATATATGAAGAAGAAGAAAAAGGCGAAGAAGATAGATGAAGTTAAAGAAGAAGAAGAAGAAGTTAAAGATTTTTCTTAACTGTAAATGTCTACTCTTTTGTTCAATACATTTGTCTACAATTATTACCCACTGTTTTGTATTATTTTGACCCCTTAAAACCCCACAACAAAAAGAATGAACAAAACACTTCACAACTATACAACAGTACTATTTTCTCTCATGTGTGTTTGTATATGACGCTGCAAATGTGATTTTTGTGAAAAGCAAGAATTACATACTTCACAAGAATATGGTTTCTCTCCTGTGTGTATTTTCATATGCTGGTTTAAGGTTCCTTTCTGTGAAAAATATGAGCCACATAACTCACATAAATATGGCTTCTCTCCCGTGTGTGTTCTCATGTGTAATTTCAAGCTATCCCCTCTTGCAAAGGATGAGTCACACACTTCACAAGAATATGGCTTTTCTCCCATGTGTTTTTGCAAATGGACATTTATACTATTTTCTCCCGTGTGTGTCCGCATATGACGTTGCAAATGTGATTTTTGTGAAAAACTAGAATTACATATTTCACAAGAATATGGTTTCTCTCCTGTATGTGTTCTCATATGTACTTTCAAGTTATCCTTTATGGAATAGGATGATCCACACACACCACAAGAATATGGCTTCTCTCCTGTGTGAGTTCTCATATGAATTTTCAAGCTATCCTGTCTTGCAAAGGAAAAGTCACACAATTCACAAGAATATGGCTTTTCTCCTGTGTGTTTTCGCAAATGTATAATCAAGGATCGCTTCTGGGCAAAAGAAGAGCCACACACTTGACAAGAAAATGGCTTTTCTCCCATATGTTGTTTCAAGTTTCCCTTCTCTGAAAAAGATGAACCACTCACTTCATAATCAAAAGGACTTTCTCCCATGTGTCTTTTCATATGTTTGTGCAAGTTTCCACCCTGTGCAAAGGAAGAGCCACAAAAATTACAAGAATATGGCTTTTCTCCTCTGTGTGTTCTCATATGTGCTTTCAAATGTCCCCGCTGTCTAAAAGAAGAGCCACACACTTCACAGGAATATGGTTTTTCCCCTGTGTGTATTCTCAAATGTTCACTCAAAGCTCCCTGCAGTGAAAAGGATGACCCACAAACTTCACAAGAATATGGCTTTTCTCCCGTGTGTGTTCTCATATGTCCTTTTAAATGTCCCTGTTGCGTAAAAGAAGAGCCACACACTTCACAAGAATATGGTTTTTCTCCGGTGTGTATTCTCATATGTTCACTCAAAGCACTCTGCAGTGGGAAGGATGATTCACACACTTCACAAGAATATGGCTTTTCTCCAGTATGTGTTCTCATATGTACTTTTAAACTCCCCTTCTGTCTAAATGAAGAATCACACACTTCACAAGAATATGGCTTTTCTCCTGTGTGTATTCGCATATGCTTTTTCAAGTTTGCCTTCTGTGCAAAAGAAGAGCCACACACTTCACATGTATATGGCTTTTCTCCCGTGTGTGCATTCATATGTGTATTCTAGTTTTGCTTCTGTATAAAGAAGGAACTATACTATGGTTTCTCTTCACTGTGTATTTGCAAATTTTGGCTGAAATTCGATATTAGAAAAGACAGAGCAACACACCTGACATAAATCTGTTTTCTCTTTAGTGTGTATTCATAAATGCACCATCAATCACACTTCTGCAAAAATGGAAGTGCTATTTATTTTATGTTCCCTTATGCTGCTTCAAATGTGACTTCAGAAAAATTGATGTAATCAAGGAATTGTTGAAAATCTGCAATAAATAAATAATACAAAACATTAAAAGATGATCAAGTAATAAAGAAATTTAGGGATCGTATCAAACCATATTTCAATTGACTGAATTCTATATTTCCTTCTGAAAATCTGAATTATAAAAATATCTTTAGATGGGAATTTATTTAATACAATATTCCTTATTTAACAAATTGAAGAAATTAAGTAGATTATAGGAAAGTCTATTTTAAGAAAGGCATTCAAAATTTCATTTTTAATTCTGAGATATCAAATAAAATTTTTTAGATGAAGAAAAAGTATTGTGTCTTCTCAAATGTACATTCATAGGTTCCATTTTTTAAATCTAATAAAAGAGATATAAAATAGAATTTTTTAGATGAAGAAAAAGTATTGTGTCTTCTCATATGTACATTCATAGGTTCCATTTTTTAAATCTAATAAAAGAGATATAAAATAGAATTTTTTTAGATGAAGAAAAAGTATTGTGTCTTCTCATATGTACATTCATAGGTTCCATTTTTTAAATCTAATAACAAGAGATATAAAATAGATTTTTTTAGATGAAGAAAAAGTATTGTGTCTTCTCATATGTACATTCATAGGTTCCATTTTTTAAATCTAATAACAAGAGATATAAAATAGATTTTTTAGATGAAGAAAAATATTGTCTTCTCATATCTACATTCATAGGTTCCATTTTTTAAATCTAATAACAAGAGATATAAAATAGAATTTTTTAGATGAAGAAAAAGTATTGTGTCTTCTCATATGTACATTCATAGGTTCCATTTTTAAATCTAATAAAAGAGATATAAAATAGATTTTTTAGATGAAGAAAAGTATTGTGTCTTCTCATATGTACATTCATAGGTTCCATTTTTTAAATCTAATAACAAGAGATATAAAATAGAATTTTTTAGATGAAGAAAAAGTATTGTGTCTTCTCATATGTACATTCATAGGTTCCATTTTTTTAATCTAATAACAAGAGATATAAAATAGAATTTTTTAGATGAAGAAAAAGTATTGTGTCTTCTCATATGTACATTCATAGGTTCCATTTTTTAAAATCTAATAAAATGAGAAGAAGAGTTTAATCTACAGATGTCGATTTTAAACCATAAAAAAACAACATTTAACTTGAATTTTTTTCTTTCATTAACAACCTTCTTACAAAAATAAGTTATGAAAGTGAATTAAAAGAATGCCAAGAAGATCAATATTGTATGTAATTTTATTGTTTTTTGAACTTCAAGAATAAGGCATCTGTATGAACAAAATAAAATAAAATGTTATAAAATACATAAACAAAATCCAATTCTCCTTGGAATTAAAACATTTAAATCCTTTATTGAATTATTAAAATGATTGAAAATGGGGGTAGACAGTGAATCTAGGTGTGAATATGATTGAAGGTGAGTAGACAGTGAATTCAGGGGTGAATGATTGAAGGTGGGGTAGAGAGTTAATGGGTGAATATGATTGAAGGTGGGGTAGAGTGAATTAAGGGGGTGATATGATTGATGGTGGGTAGACAGTTAATTAAGGGAAATATGATTGAAGGTGGGTAGACAGTGAATTAAGGGTGAATATGATTGAAGGGGTAGACAGTTAATTAAGGGGTGATATATTGATGAATGGGGTGGGGTAGACAGTGAATAAATATGATTGAAGGTGGGGTAGACAGTAATTAAGAATATAATTGAAGGTGGGGTAGACAGTGAATTAAGGGTGCAATGATTGATAGACAGTGAATTCAGGGGTGAATGGAAGTTTCAGGGTGGTTGAAGGTGGGTAGACAGTGAATTCAGTGACAGTGAATTCAGGTGAATCAGTGAATTCAGGGTGAATATGATTGAAGGTGGGGTAGACAGTGAATTCAGGGGTGAATATATTGAAGGTGGGGTAGACAGTGGGGTGAATATAATTGAAGGTGGGGTAGACAGTGAATTAAGGGGTGAATATGATTGAAGGTGGGTAGACAGTTGAATTCAGGGTGAATATGATTGAAGGGTAGACAGTGAATTCAGGTGAATATGATTGAGGTGGGGTAGACAGTGATTCAGATATGATTGGGTGGGAGACAGTGAATTCAGGGGTAAATATGATTGAAGTGGGTAGACAAATTAAGGGGTGGAAGGTGGGTAGACAGTGAATTAAGGGGAATATGATTGAAGGTGGGTAGACAGTGAATTCAGGGGTGAATATGAATTGATGGGGGGTAGACAGTGAATTCAGGGTGAATATGATTGAAAGACAGTGAATCAGGGTGATTGTGGGGTAGACAGTGAATTCAGGGGTGAATATGATTGAAGGTGGGTAGACAGTGAATTAAGGGGTGATATGATTGAAGGTGGTAGACAGTGAATTAAGGGTGAATATGATTGAAGGTGGTAGACAGTGAGAATATATGAATTGAAGGTGGGTAGACAGTGAATTCAGGTTGAATATGATTGAAGTGGGGTGACAGTGAATTCAGGTAGATTTGAAGGTGGGTAGAGTTAAGGGGTGAATATGATTGAAGTGGGTAGACAGAATTAAGGGGTGAATTCATAAGGTGATGAAGGTGGGGTTATAATTGAAGGTGGGGTAGACAGTGAATTAAGGGTGATGGCAGTGATTCAGGTTGCTTCAGGGGTGAATATGATTGAAGGTGGGGTAGACAGTGAATTCAGGGATATGATTGAAGGTGGCTGGAGAATATTTAATTAAGGGGGTAAATAATTGAAGTGGTATGACAGGAATTAAGGTGCATATGATTGAAGGTGGGATCTCTTCTTTTTTNATCTAAGTTAAACTGAGTTTTTACTACATTAAAAATTTCAAAGGTCAATTTTACATGTCGATACTATTATGCACTAACTAGAAATTTTGACCAAAGATAGTCCAGAATTTTATCTTTGAAAAAATCTAAGTTTAAAAAACTCGTATCCCTGCTGCATATTTTAATGAATTAAAAAGATTTTTTTAATCGTCAATTTAAGTATGGAAGCCTAAAAGAGGGCAAATTATCTCCCTTTCTGACCACGGTCTTTACAGTGTGATTTGTGAACGAATTCAAGCATTTCACAAGTTATTATAATTCGTTCATTGAAGGAAGACTTTATTTCAAAAGTACAATTGTTCTTTCTTTTTCTTTTTTTTTTTCTTTTTTAACATTCCTTCAAAAATAGTAAACTTGAAATTAAACTAATCTAATTAATTAAAGAAAGAATTTTAAATTATTGAACACTGGAAATTAAAAACTGAATGGTCTTAAAAATATATTTTTTACATGAGTATTTTTATTCGAATATATGTTAGACCTAACACTAACTAGTAAAATTTTTGTAATAAAAAAAAAACACGTTAACAAAACTTTAAGTGTTATTTGTTTGACACGTGAAATTTTGGCAGTTTTCATGGAAATATTAATTTGCCATTAACGGAATTATTGGCAAATGAATTCTCTTTTGGTTTATGAAATTATTCGCTATTGAAATTTTTAAATTAAAATAAGTTTAAATTTACATAGCGAATAATTTTAATTTTTTTTTTGGTGGGGGGAAAGTTTTCCTAATATCGTTTATTCTGTAATTGATCGTGTCTGGATTTTTTTTTCCCGGTGCTAAAACCATCATTTTTTATTTGAATACTAAATATAAATTTACAGTATAAAGAATTACCATAAATTTAATCCTTTTTAATGCGTATCTTTTGCATGAAACAAGCTTTTTGTACTATGGTACCTATAATTTTACTGTATGAAGTTCCCTGTCTACCCATCTTCAATCATATTACTCCCTTAATTAACTGTCTACCTTCATCATATCACCCTTAATTAACTGTCACCCACCATCAATTATATTCACGACCTTAATTAACTGTCTACCCACTCTCAATCATATTCACCCATTAATTAACTGTCCTACCCCACCTCAATTCATATTCACCGCCTTATTAACTGTCTAACCCACGTCCTTCAAATCATATTCACAACCTGAATTCCTGTCTATTCACCTCAATCAATATTCACCCTGAATTCCTGTCTACCCACCTTCAATCATATTCACCCCTTAATTAATGTCTACCAGACCTTCAATCATATTCACCCCTTAATTAACTGTCTACCCGACCTTCAATCATAATTACCTAATTAAACCTGTTACCAACTTCATTATATTCACTTTAACTGTTTATACCCATCCTTCAATCTCATTCATCAACTTATTAAATCTCGAAAAATTAATTTTTTTTTTTGCATCCATTTAAGAAAAATATGTTTTAATACTACGAAAAAAAATTGCTACATTATTTATTTTTGAGTTTTAAGAAAAAACTTTTAAATTCTAAAATCACTTTTTTAGGTTATTGAATTTATATATTTTTTATTTTTTATTTTTCCATATATTCTTCAGGATATGATCTTTCAAGAAATGTAAAAATTAGGTACAGGCATTCTTTTTCTTCAAATGGTCAAAGGTCAACCCCCCCCCACACACACATTCTGAATTGATAAAATAAAGTATTTTTTCTTTCATAAAATAAACTAATCGTTTATAATAGGTACCACCAATTTTACCCTGTGAAATTTACCCCCCCTACATTTAACACAATGAAACTTGCAGAAAAATTAATATTTTCTTGAAAAATTTTTTTCATTCGAAAGAAAAAACATTAAATAAACTCCTGATGATTTTTTAAATTTTTTATTAGCTTACAAATAATGAAAATTATGATTGAAAAACAATGTTTTCATTTTTGCATTGTTAAATCAACTGAAATTTAACGTAGCTAAAACCAAGTTACGATAAGAGGTTTTTTAAAAAATTTTCATGAAAAATCAATTAATGGTCCGATTTTCAGGAAAATTTCCATAAATGTTTACCATTGGATGTAAAATATATCTGAAATAGTTTTTTCTAAAATAGGTTAGGGGAAATATTTTTTTACGAGGTCTATCACCCCCCTATTTTATTTTATGAGATAAAAAAAAATGCTGCAGAAAAAAAATTTGTACTTTTTTTTCTATAAAGATAAGAGTCTAAATAACTATATCAATGAAATTGTATAACGTACCAAGCTATAGTTTTTTAGGAAAAATTAAAGAAATCGGAAATAAAAAAGTGCAAAAAAATGTCATAATATTAATATTTGAAAACTTTTTTTTGCTTATGTAATTGGTATGTACTATATTCTATTAAATAGTAAAAAAAAAAAAATTTTTTTAAGAAATTATTTTTACGATATTTTCAATCTTTTGTGTGATTAAATATTTTCATTTCCTGCGCAAAATAAATTAAATTTTTTCTTTTTAATGTGGAAAAAAATCGAATTTTTCACGGATATTTAAAAATATGATTTTTAGAATTCAGGTGAACTAAAAGTTGGTCCAATCCGAGCTCGATTAATATTTTTAAAAGAATTTGTAATTTTTATTGTTGAATAGTAATGTATGGTTCTTAGACTATATGCAAGAGCAAAACTGACATATTTGACAATTTTGGCTAAAAAAGTTTGTCCGTTACACCCATCCGTACTTAGATGCATAACCGCAAAAGGGTAATAATATTTATTTTTTTCTGTCTAAATTACGACCTAAAAATTACCCTTTCGCACGTAATATGGATAGGTTTATTTATTTTTTAAGATAACGATGTAATTTTTCGCAATCGGATAATTTGATGTTTGAATTAACTATTTTTCTTTGTAACAGCCCTGTTTGATCTATAATTGTTTTTTTACGAGATTTTTGATAAACAAAGTTCGGAAATATTTATTTCTGTTTTATTCAAGATGGCCTAAACTGGTCAATTGATGGTCCCTACGTTATAAAATTAAATCGTAGGAAAATAATTTGGTGAAAATTTCATTAAAATTGGACAATTCTCTGATTTTTGGTAATTCTTTTAAAATTAAGAAAAGAAAAAAAAAAAGAAAAAAAAATATCTTCCATGGCAATTTTTGCCGATATCTATATTAATTTTTTTTAATAAAGAATTGTGTAGGGGATTCAAATGGTAAAATTAATTTTGTGACACCATTCAATTAACAATATCATCTCTCTATCATTCCCCGTTTTTTCTTTGTTTTTTTTTTTCTTCTTGTTTCTGTTCTATCCATTAATTTACTTATTTATCTTTCTTTCTTTCCTTCCGTAAAGATTTTCGCAAACAATGGCAACGTCCCTCTTCTCTTGTGTCTGTTAATTTTGTGACACTATTCAATTAATAATATCAATGTCATCTCACTATTCTTCCAGTTTTTTTAATTTTATTTCTGTTCTATTAATTAATTTACTTATTTATCTGTCTTTATTTCCTTCCTTCCATAAACATTTTCACAACAACCATCTTCTCTTGTGTCTGTTCCGACTGCAACATCACACACAACGCACCACAGAATATGGTTTCCTCCGCCTGGTCGTTGTGGCCTCACTAGAGCCCGTTTGCGTATTTTGTTTGTAAATATAATAAAATGGCAGCACATGGACGAGTTACAAATAAATGCAACCCTCACCTTCATTGTTCGGGACTGTCTGCAAAATTTCAAGCGACCAGTCGATGAAATCAGAAATAAAAAAGGGATCATTTCATCTTCTAGGCAAGCATTCTTTTCTCTTTTTTTTCTCTTTTTTTACCTCTATCAATAATGGTAATAATAATTTTCGCAAACAATGGCAACCTCCCTCTTCTCTTGTGTTTGTTCCGACTGCAACATCACACACAACGCACCATAGAACATGGTTTCCTCCGCCTGGTCGTTGTGGCATCACTAGAGCCCGTTTGCGTATTTTGTTTGTAAATATAAATCAAATGGCATCGCATGAACGAGTGACAAATCAATGCAACCCTCACCTTCATTGTTCGGGACTGTCTCTGCGAAATTTCAAGCGACGAGTTGATAAAATCAGAAATAAAAAGGGGTCATTTTATCTTATTAGGGGTAAGTAAAAGGTGGCAGGCGAACATTTTTAAAATTTTTTTTACCTCTCTCAATAATAGTAATGATAATGTCACCAAATTAATTATACCATATTTGAACCAATTCTTTTTTAAAATTCATGATATGAAAAAAATAAAATAAAATAATTAATTAAATACCTTGTCCTTTTTGTTTTTATAATTGTTTCTTTCTTTGGTGATAGACGTCGCCAGCAGAAAATTCACAATAAAAACAACGGAAATGGATGGTGTTTAGGGAAAAATAGTTCCGCCTGATATTTAAACCCGAGTCCCCCCCCCCCAAAAAAAAGGGTTATTTTATGCACAGAGAGGTCAGTGAATTGCGGATGTTCATTTTTATATTCTATGCGTGTGTTCAATTGAGTCGTTCTTGTTTTTCGTTTCTGTGTTAGTAAATAAATGAATACACTGTCAAAAATACGGAGATTTCATGAGGCCGTAAATTGTTTAATAAGGTACCACCAATTTTACCCTGTGAAATTTACCCCCCTACATTTAGCACAATGAAACTTGCAGAAAAATTAATATTTTCTTGAAAATGTTTCTTTTCCATTCGAAAGAAGAAACATTAAACAAACTCCTGATGATTTTAAAAAAATTTCAGCTTACGGAAATAATGAAAATTATGATTGAAAAACAATGTTTTCATTTTTGCACTGTTAAATCAACTGAAATTTAAAGTAGCTAAAAACAAGTTACGATAAGAGGTTTTTTAAAAATTCTATGAAAAATCAATCAATAGTCTGATTGTAAAAATTAGGAATTGAAAATATTTTTTATTCAAATGACTCTTTCGCTTACAATAATTAATAAAAAATTTTTTTTTCAAGTTTTAAAAAAATGAAATAAGATATTCATTATAGAATTAAGTCTTTAATAAATAAAGTGATGAAAATTTCATTAAAATCGAACAACTCCCTAATGTTCAGTAATGTTAAAGTATCGCAGTAAATATTCACTCCTACGCATGTATACACACCGGAAGTAAATACTACTCTACTTTCGCTTATTAAATAAAGCTGTTAAAATTCATATTCCGTTGTCGTCCGGATTTATTCCTATCAAGTATGTATACACTTTAAATTTGATAAATGAATTTTATCTGATTTAGATAAGATGGGGGGGGGGCTTGGCTTGTTTTGTTTTGTTTTGTTTTGTTTATATTCGTATTAATTGAGTGGTTTCACCAAATGAATTACACCCACCAAATTTTATTAATTTTTGATATTTTTACTTAGGGTGTTAATGTTTAATAATATGTTTTACGAAATATGAATTGATATTTTTTCTTTTTTTTATTATTCTAAATGAAACTTTTCTTTTTAATTCTTTTCACTAAGGTTGAAAAGAAATCAGACGAATTAATATCGAAACAAGTAAGTATCGCCATTTAATTTCTTTCTTTACAAATAAAAATAAAATGTGCATTTATTTGTATTCGTAGAGAAAGATTTATTTTTATTACTGAGTAATATTAGTCTCGTAGTGAATATTTGTTTGAATTTAAATTTTCTAAGTTTACCTTAGTTCTAAAGTGGGGGTTCGATTTACAATGTTAACATTATCTTAAACAGAACACTCTTTTTATATCCATTTTTTTTCTTGCCCTTGTATTTTTACAGTACTATTTTCTTTCTGTATTTTACTATTCATTTTAAATTAATTATCATTTTAAAAATTTTGATTTTGTGATAAAAGTTAGTTCTAAAACTAGCTATGTGCAAATAATCGCTGGCTCTAAAAAAGGGTGATCACAGGAAATTCTTCTAAAAATCATATAAAATAAACTAACGATCCGATTTTAATAAAACTTTCGGTATATGAAGTAATAAAAGATGAACTTTTATTGTAAATAGACGTTTACTAAAATGAAAAGGCTAATAATTTTTTTTGTTAGTTTTTGTTTCGCGCGTTGATCCCCCGTACCAAGATCTTTTCTTTTTTCTTTTTTTTTTCTTGTACATAAATAAATTTTACATTTTTCGAAAGACAATTTAATGTCGGAACAGATATTTAAAAAAAGATAATTCGCTAATAAATCGGTTTTGAAAATAGGGCATCTTAAACGTTGAAACTTAAATCTCGTAAATAAGAAAAAATATGTATCTTTTTCTTTTTTTCTTTTTTTTAATTGTTAGATTATTTTCAAAAGAATTTTATATTAAAAGTTCCTATTGTCTCCGTTTTTATTTTATTTTTCAGGGATTTTTAAAAATTTATAAAATGTCAAATAAATACTTCTCTTTAATGTACAGCAAAATCGTATTTATTTAATCAAAGAAAATATTGTATAAAAATATCTTGCTAAAAATAATGCCATAATATATGTCGGTTTTTATTTTATAAATTTTTGAAAATAATGTTTGAATTAAAAATTGTCGTCATTCTTATTACGGATGGATCAAAGAAAAATAAAAACTGGGTTTTGGGTAAAACTGTTGTTGTTTTCACTGTGTTCTGGGTCCCTAAGTTAATAAGTTTGAATCCGTGACGCGTTTATAATTATACTCTGTAAAAGAAAACTCAAACAAACAGTGTTTGAAGAGATTTATTATTTTATTTGGAAACAAATAATTCTCCCGTTTATATCCAGAAAGCAGATATTACCGTTCAGTTGAAATTTTATTATGAATAATTTCTAACATTCTAATTCTGATTTTCCCAACTTTCTTTTTCAATAATATTAAGAGTTAAATTGTGAGGCATCAAGGAAATACTAAATTAATAATTTGTTTTTGCTTCAGAAAATAATTTTTATACGTTTAGTCCTCCATACTAAGAAAAGGTGCACAGGTCATGATGCAATAACTGTCAACAAAGAGTGGGAATTTATGGGAATTTACTTTAAAATGCAAAAATTTAGGTTTTATGTAAGAGAAATTTATTTTTTATTTTTTATAACACATAATCTTGGAATTGTTCTTTATATTAAACGTAAAAGAAAACATTAAAAACGTAATTTTCCATTTTTTTATTGACGTTTTAAAATATTCTTAACAATTAAGCGAACTTTCAAAATGTCTGCAGTTTGTATAACCCTATCTAAAACTAAACGATTTCCAATGTAGGCATACAGTATTTATGTTTTTGTTTATCCCCAATCAAAATCTGACGTCTGTAATTTAAGAGTATGGAAGACTAAAAAGAAAATACAAGATAAATAAACTAAAATAAAAAACAAAAAATCCAGAAAAACAAACAGAAAGAAAACCATAAGATCTAGTCTATTTGAAACTAAATTTTTGACACTTTATTTCTAATGTATCATTTGACTATAAAGTGGACGTTCGATTTACTATGTAATTATGAACTGGATTCTGATTTTGGACCCGTATTTATGTATCTTTTTATCTAAGTATTTTTATTTTGTCGTTAGCCAGACCAAGTGGAAGTTCAATTTACAATGTAAATTATGTGCTGGATTCTAATTTCATGCCCATATTTATGCATCTTTTTTTCTTTAATATTTTTATTTTGTCATTTGCCCGACCAAGGATCTCATAATTTTATGGTATGAAAACCCCAAAAGTAGGATCTGCCAATTTTGACATCATAGGCGTATTTTTACTAAATGAATTCAACCCCCTAATCCTGATTGAAAAAGAAATGACCAAAAATCAGGAAATGATCCGATTTCTATGAAATTTTCAGTGTTGATTTATCAATGAATGGATTTTATAATGCATCAGTTATTTTATTTCAAACAATTCGATTTTTTTTTCTGGTCACTTAACTTTGACCCATCTTTATGTATCTTGTAATTTTATGGTATAGAAACCAAATTTTCTTGTCAAAAGTGTATTTTCTGATTTTTTTTTTCTAGTCACATTTTCTAGTCACATTTTCTAGTCACATAACTTTGCGACAAAAAATATTGGTGGATGTATATTTGAAACTAATTTCAGTCTAAATAAAAAGAAAAGCCGAAGGTGTGAATAGAAGAAAAAAAAATTAGGGAGCTATTCTGGAAGAAAATAAGTACTGAAAATCTGAAAATTAAATGTGAAAAAATAAATAAATAAAATTTTGGGGAGTTTCTTTTTTTACTCTGTTGTTTATGCATATAATTAACTTTTAGATTATCAATGAAAAATTATACATCTATATTTGTTCTGTTTAAAAGAGTCTGGCTTAATTTTTCAATTGGGTTTTCTCCAAAAATTATTAGATAACACTACTAAAGTAGGATTGTTATTAAATAATTATTTTTAGAATCTAAAAATATTCAATTTAAAATTAGGAGTTTAATATTTTAAATGAATTTTATCTATTAATTAGGTATATGAATTGTTTCCTCAAAACATGTATGGGTGGCACAAATGGTAATATTTATTTTAAAGAATTTTGTTTTTATTGAAACCATTGAGTACTAAAAAGAAAGAATTTTTTGATAAGTCAACATTGAAAATATTATTAACATTTTTCTGTTTATCAATCTAGGTTAGTAAATTATTACTTACGACTGCCTGTAGATGTGCGTATATCACATTAAACTTCTTTTCCGACAAACTTATTTTTCTGTTTATGAATCTGGGTTAGTAAATTAGCACCTATGACTGCTTGTAGATGTGAGTATATCACATTAAAGTTCTTTTCCGAGAAAATATTTTTCTGCATATAGTGCATTTAATGTTTTTTGTTATTGATTTGTAAGAAGAAACTATTATAACTTTTTAAATCTTATATAATGTGTGTTTTAGTCCATAAACTACTTTACACAAAGCGCCATTTTTGGTTAAATTTTCTGGACTTTAGGGAGTGTAATTTCAAGCCTTTGTTGTCAGTACTTCTAGATCCACTATGACCCGGAGTGGTATTACCTTTTATGGCTGAGGGCTCCAAACTTCAGCCTGTGTGACTCGAAGCTTAACTCTTGAGATTCAACCGCTTAAGAAACGAAGCTACAACATTTTGTTAAAATTTCTCACTTCAATTTTTCTGGAATATTGTCAAGGTGCGGACTATCTTAAGGTTAGACAATCCCCAAAATTTGAGCTTCAAATTCCAAAAATTGGCAGAATTATGTCAATTTTTAGCTTTCCAAATTTGGGTGGTCAGTCGTAAAATGGATCCCCAGCCCTAAAAGGTAATTACTAATTCTGAAATTATTAATATTCTTTTTAATGTCTGAACAAGAATAACATGATCTGTCACAATTAATTAAAACACCAAGTGATTTATTCTCATTTTCTCACTTGAAAGAAAATATGTGTTGCTGTTTTTTTTTTAATAATACCTGTTTTTCATTTACAGATGTCAAATGCAGTGGAGGACAAAAAAAATCTATTCTTGCAAAGTGTGGGAACCTGCATTTTAACAGAATTTGTTAAGTAGCTGCATCCAAAAAAGAAAGAGACTTCTTACTCTTGAAAAGACTGTACATCATTATTTTTTGGAAACTCACATTTCAAATTATACATGCAACTACACACAGGAGAAACTCTACTCTTATCAAGTGAATATAGAAGTTAATTAATATAATTAAAAAAAAAAAACATGCAAAATCATATGCAACGATGCGCTGCAGGGAAAGATTTTTGGGATAGACACACTGAAAAGAAACCATTTTCTTGATAAGTGTGTGGATCAGCATCTTAACACATGTGCAATTTCAAAATACAAAGACACACTGGAGTATTTGCATATAATTCTATAAACAGATACGGTTGACAAACCAATTTTTTGTGAAGTTTTCTGGATCAGCATTTTCATTTAATTCACTTTTGAAAGACCAGATGCAAATACACATGGGAGAAACTATTTTTTGGTGAAATATATGGATCAATGATAGACAAAATGAAAAGACATGAATAAACAAACACTAGGGAGAAAAGGAAAAGTCATTAGTAAACAAATACTAGTGAGAAACCATTTTCTTGTTAAGTATGTGGATTAGCATTTCCTTTTAGTTCAAATTTAAAGACAAGCATGCAAACACATACTGGAGATAAACCATTTTCATGTGAAATTTGTGGGTCAGCATTTTTAAAGATGGAATATTTGAAAACCCACCAGCAAACTCACGCTGGTGAGAAACCTTTTTCTTGTGAAGTTTGTAGAAGAACATTTTCATTCAAATGCAATTTGAAACTCCACATGAGAACACACACTGGTGAGAAACCTTTTTCTTGTGAAGTATGTGGATTTGCATTTTCCCAAATAGGAAATTTGAAAAACCACATGAAAACACACACTGGTGAGAAACCTTTTTCTTGTGAAGTGTGCAGATTAGCATTTGCACGGAAGGATGAGTTGAAAGTTCACATGAGTAGACACACTAGTGAGAAACCATTTACTTGTGAAGTTTGTGGATCAGCATTTTCCCTGATTAAATATTTGAAAAGACACATACAAACACACACTGGCGAGAAACCTTTTTCTTGTGAAGTTTGTGGAGCAGCATTTAAAGTCAAATCTTATTTGATAAGACACATGAAAACACACACTGTTGAGAAATCTTTTTCTTGTGAAGTGTGTGAATCTAAATTTTCCCAAATAGGACATTTGAAAAGCCACATGAAAAAATGCCATGAGCGAACACAGACTGGAGGCAAACCATTTTCTTGTGAAATTTGTGGGTTAGCATTTTCACGTAGTTCCAATTTGAAAATACATATACGGACACACACTGGAGAGAGACCGTTTTCTTGTGAAGTATGTGGATTAGCATTTTCACGGATGGACATATTGGAAAAGCACATTAGAACACACACTGGTGAAAAACCTTTTTCTTGTGAAGTATGTGGATCAGCATTTTCGCGAAAACCATCTTTGAAAGAACATATGCTAAAACACACTGGAGACAATCCATTTATCTGTAAAGTTTGTGGATCAGAATTTTCATGTAATTCAAATTTAAAAAGACACATGCAAACACACACTGGTGAGAAACCTTTTTCTTGTGAAGTTTGTGGATCTGCATTTTCACAGAATTCAAGTTTGAAATCACACATGCGGACACACACTGGTGAGAAACCATTTTCTTGTGAAATTTGTGAATCAACATTTTCACAGAAAGGCATTTTAAAAAACCACATGAAAACACACACTGGCCAACTTCAACAATAAAAATATTGTTTTTAATAAATGAAAAGAGAAAATATTCTTTCAAATTTTTTAAGTAAATAAAAATAGACCAAGTGAATCAGAGAAAATACTTTTTTTGCATCAATACACAGAAAAATATTGTTTTTAACTATGAAAAGAGAAAACCCTTTGGAAAAATTATTTTTGAGTTTTAAGTAAATAACTTCTGAAATTACAAATAACTTTTTTCGGGTGTTGAAATTTTAAAAATTTTCAATGCGGTCTTCTGGTTTTGATCTTTCTAGAAATGTAAAAATTAGCAAATGAAATTATTTTTATTGGACCATATGACCTTTAGGCACCCCTTTTTGACCTCGATTCAGGAGGACATGTTTTTAATTTACACTGTCAATATCTGGTTGTTTGTTAGGGGTTAGTTTTATAATTTAAAAAAAAACTTTAAAAATCATCTGTTAACAAACAACTGGATATTGACGGTGTAAATGAAAAACATGACCTTCTGAATCAAGATCAAAAAGGGGTGCCTAAAGGTCATATGGTCCTTTTTATTCAAATGACCAAAAGTTGAAACTTTCATAAAATGTTAATTGATAAAAACATTTTTTTTCAAGATTTTTTAAAAGAAAATAGTCTATTCATTATAAAATTAAGTCATTAATGAATAAACTTGTGAAAATTTCATTAAAATCAGACAATTCACTGATTTTTGGTAATTGTTTTAAAATTAAGAAATTTCAAAAAATTGTTACCTCCCTTTAATATCTTTGCCTATTCCTACAGATATTTGTATGTTTTTACAAAATAAATAAATAGTTGAACTTAGGCGACAACAACCGATTTTATATTGAATCACAATACACGTATATTACCACATGTAACTAAATTTTTAAAAATATCTCAATGTTTTTTTTATTTTTCTGGGTTTAAAAAATATTGCGGAACTATTTCTGCCTCATCACCGCCAATTTCCGTTGTTTTGTTGGTAAGCTTCTGTCGAAGTGAAAATTGTTTTATGTTTATTATCGACAAAGTCTCAACTAAAAATCAAGGTATTTAATTGAATTTAAAGGGGTGCCTATCATATGGTCCTTTTTATTCAAATGACCAAAGGTTGAAACAATAAAATATTAATTGATGAAAACATTTTTTTCAAGATTATTTTTATGAAAATAGTTTATTCATTATAAAATTAAGTCAATAATGAATAAACTTATTAAAATTGGACAATTCCCTGATTTTTGGTAATTGCTTTAAAATTAAGAAATTTAAAAAATAATTTATTACCTCCCTTTAATATCTATGCTCATCCCTACAGATATATGTATGTTTTTACAAAATAAATGAATAAATAGTTGAACTTAGCGACAACAACCTATTTTACAGTGAACCACAGTACATGTATATTATCAAAACTTTTTAAAATACCTAAATATATATTTTTTTTCTGGATTAAAAATATTGCGGAACTAATTCTGGCTCAACACCAATTTCCGTTATTTTGTTGAGAAGCTTTTGCTGAAGTGAAAATTGTTTTGTTTATTATCGACAAAAGACAAGGTATTTAATTGAATTTTAATTTTTGTTATTATAGAAGGGGGAAAATATATGGGGCGAAATAGACCTTCGAATCAACAAGCTCCCGCCGAGGGGGAACTAAAAACAAGCGAGTTCTCCGTCTTCTCACAAGCTAGACCCTATGTTGGTCAACACATTCTTCGTCTAGCAGCTGGAAAATCCGTCGTCGTAGTCGAAATAATCTTTAGCAGTTCAAAATCACATTTCCTATTTAGTTTTGTTTCTGTTCGACTAAAATCCAGAAACAAAACTGTTCGACTAAAATCCATTTCTTTACTGAAAAGCGCTTCGTTGTCGACTGCTTCTGCTGCTGCTGATTGCCCAGTGCTCGACTCACTTGTTGATTCGAAGGTCTATTTCGCCCCATATATTTTCCCCCCTTCTATAAGCTATTTCGGCTTTGGATAATATTTGCTTGAACAGAGAGATAATAGGCTTGGGTCTTCCAGAGATGTCCGTCACAACCCAAGAGAACCTATGATTGAATCTTTCAGTAAAGAAATGGATTTTAGTTGAACAGAAACAAAACTAAATAGGAAATGTGATTTTGAACTGCTAAAGATTATTTCGACTACGATGACGGATTTTCCAGACATGCCCTGTATGTCTTGTTCATTTTGTATTGTTTTTGTGATAGGAGGTAAGTGGCCATACAATTACTGTTTTGTAGGATGTTGGATCCAGGATTTGTTCAAAAGAGCATACACCATTATTGTGTTGCTCCCATGTAACTTCTTCTCTGGGTATTTCATGAAAGTCCATATGGTGTAACTATACAATATTACTGACATGACTACAGCTTGAAAAATTCCCTATTTAAAAGACACATGCAAATGCAAACTGGTGGGAAAAACATTACTAAAGTGTGTGTGTTTGGGCAGCATTCTTTTATTTATACATGTAGAATTAAACAAAAGGCACATCTCCTGTTTAACAATTTTATTTTTGATCTTTTCGAGTTTTCTGTCAAACTTTTTATTATTTGGGTGGAATTCGTGAATAAGTCCACCAAAGTTCAAGTCCCGAGTACTTTCGGCACTTCGAAGTGCCATCATCAGGGTGATGTGTTCCATTTTTTTTTTTTTTTTTTCTTTCTTTTTTTTAAAATTTTATTAATGTAGAGGCTGGAAGGAGAAGAATTGATGAGAAAGGTGTTATAGGCATTCTAAAATGTGTGTACTGCATTGGAATTCAATTTTGTTTAAGGATGGTTTGTATTGTTTTATGTATAGAGCTTCTAGTATTTGGAGTTTTTGTTTATTTTTTCTTTGTGCAAAATGTGTGTATTTTTTTTGTTTTTGATGATGGCACTTCGAAGTGCCGAAAGTACTCAGGACTTGAACTTTGGTGGACTTATCCACAAATTCTATCCAAATATTAAAAAGTTGACCAGAAAACTCGAAAAGATCAAAAATAAAATTGTTAAACAGGAGATGTGTCTTTTGTTTAATTTTACATATATAAATATATATATAAAGGCAATGCCCTCATATAAAGCGGGTGGAGCACTCTCTGGTGGCCTTTACCTATATACAGATGTATGTATTTATCAGTTAAAGTCCTTGTCCCAGTTCTTAGGTGCTGGTGTCCGAATGGATAAGAAGCCTGAATGATGATAAATCAATCATGTTTCCATTCCAGCTGGAGGTAGTGTTGCATAAGCACATGTAGATATCTCATGCCGGAATCTGGTTGGTTGTTTTCTATAATGGCATAGCAACCCTTTTTGGGTCATTTAATGCCAAATCAAGTCATTTTGGTAAACAAAAGACTCAGGCTGTTGATTAATTGGTCACTGAATCAAGTATTAAAAAGGCTCATCACTGCTTAACTTCAGAATCTGGATTCAGCTATGTGCAATAGTTACTAAGTAAACAGAGAAGCATTTTGAACATAGTATGTACTGATTTATGGCTCAGTCTCACAAACCTGCACCCTAATATTTATGATTTCCTCAGTGCCCACCAGACCCATCCTTCCCTTTAAAAATGATTAAAAAATCAAAGATGAGCTTGCCTTTATAATTCAATTATTCTTTTATAAAGAGGATATAATAAAATAATTATAATTATAAAATATTCTAAATATTATGCTTAATATGAAATCGAAAAGTATCCATCTCAAATATCTTGAACTGGTTATGTGGATTTTGCAATCAATCAGAGGGGATTTTACTGTGTATTCGGAAACAGAAACTCTCCTGTGTGGTAACTCAATTTACAGTACTGTACTGCATACATTATGTGCCTGTCCATTCTTCATGTTTCGTTCAGATTCTTTTTATATAAATCACCCACACTAATATCTCAGCATTTCAATCCGCACACATACCGCAATAATAAAAGATATATACACTCGCCAACAAAATAAACATAAGGCAGAGACGCCAAAATCGGAAGTGTCCTCTATCGTAGCCTAAAACAGAATGACCATTTTAACACATATCTGCGCATGGGCTCCGATCGGGAGTTCCGCTTTGATAATCAATTCCTAACATTAACGAAAATAAAATTCGCATTTTCATCCAATGAAAGCGATTCCCGGGTGAAATGAAAATTACTTCAATTGATCCGATTTTGGGCCGCGGCTTTCTATAAATAAACAGCTTTGAAAAGCCGACACACAGAGAGGTCCAGGCGTCAATTCGAATACACACCAACACGAGCGCTCGCAAGCGAAATCAACATCACAGGCGGCGATTCACCTACACCACCCACTTACCCAAACCTGACCTCACAGGCATCTCAAGAACAAGCGAACATTTCCACGTCATTTATTCGAATACAAAAAAATATGCTATCATACACGATACGACAAGCGATCGACTTCAGAATAACCGAAACACAATATTCTGCCTGCAACAACAACAACAACAATAGATACACCGACTGATACACGGAACAATTCCACTTCGTTCAGCAACCGCTAATGACCACTAAAAACACAAGACAAGCTCGCATAATCAACACCTAAACACTACAACTGATTCGGCCACTGGACACTCACTGACTTTTTATTCAAGACACAACTATCACCAAAATTATCCTTTAAATTCATTTCTATCTTTTCCTCGCCTTTCATGTTCCTTTTTTTCAATACAAGTTTGAAACTTAAAATCTGTGTTTTGTTCTTTTCCTCATCACCATACGCTTGCATACTAACCCTGTTTATTACAGTAGCTTGCGAATGTCTGACCACACTGACATACGTCGGACCACTGTGTCTATGGATGACTATATACATTTTGTCTTATTTTTATTTTGTTTAAATAAGCAATGTAATTTCTCAAATATTATTTCATTCAAACCGGCCAGTCACGTCGGCTAAAAGCCCCCCTCCCCCGCCTAATAGAAAGAAAGAAGAAAGTCCCAACAAGGCACCATGACTTTTGTCAAATGTTAAGTCGGCTCGAAGAGTTAAGAATGGCCCAGATAAGTAGTATTTTAAGTTAATGTTTTTAAAGAATAGAAATGCATATTAATTAACACATGTTTATTTCTTTTTACATAT
Source organism: Doryteuthis pealeii (assembly GCA_023376005.1). Taxonomy (NCBI): domain Eukaryota; kingdom Metazoa; phylum Mollusca; class Cephalopoda; order Myopsida; family Loliginidae; genus Doryteuthis; species Doryteuthis pealeii. The sequence continues at coordinate 56,738,687 of CM042177.1, forward strand.
TGTTTTACTGCTAACAAACTTTGTCTTATTTTTATTTTGTTTAAATAAGCAATTTATTTCTGAAATATTATTTCATTCAAACCGGCCAGTCATGCAGGTGACTTTGAAAAGCATTAATTTGAACTAACTTACCGATTTTGCTTTTTGATAATCTAAAATGGTACACGTGGACTTATACTAAGTTAAAACTTAGTCTTTTTTTCCGGTGAGGTGGACCCGTAGATCTCATCAGATCATCCACCTGCGTTCCCCAAAATCTCCCAGTCATCTTGCCTCGGCTTGTCACTGATACTTGACTTTGGGAAAGGAGAGCATGTGGTGCGTATCGCACAAGCGCACAACATGTAAAACAAAAAACATGTGCAGATATTTCTACAAGTCCCCGAGTGATGTAGGAATGGTGTGGTATGCAGGCCTGACGGGATGGAAGCATGCAGATGTGAATCTACATACAGCGTGATTCGTGGCGCACTTAACGTCACAGCTTTGCTGATTGAACAGCAACGTGCCTCGGCGAGGTTGTGAGTGAATGAGCAGCCCCTTGGTTAACACTGTTCACCCAGCCATTTGGGAAGTGTCTAGAAAAAGTGACCTAAACAAATGCCGGTTCACCTATCAAGCTGGCCAGAAACCAACATTTCGACGGTTGTCCACATTAGATGGCGAAAACTAGAAAATACTACAACACAAAACAAGGCTAAGAATAGCCACCTGGAATGTCTGGACACCTCCCGATCTTGAGATTGGGAAACTCCAAACTACATACTTGCATCGTGACAGGGAAGTATCTTGATAAGGGACAGACACCAATGCTCTTGCGGAAATCAGCTCCAGCTATAAGGTCCAATTGACAGGAGGTCTGGATACACATCCTCATGGAAAGACAGGCCGATGATAGCTGTAAGAAGTTTGAGGTAAGGTGACTCGAGCCCTCCATTCTGAAGCGACACGACGGACACCATGGAAACATTTCCTACATTGAAGTCTGACCTGTGTGGCAGCGCCTGTATGTCGAGGATTTCATATGTGTGATAGGGTACATAAAAAACAAGCTGGATCCGTGGGCCATCTACGTGCTCACAACTGCTCACATCTGGACTACTTGTAGAAATGGCCTTATTCTGTCAAGAAGCGGCAATCACTATATATATATATGTTTATTTCAGTAGCTTGCGAATATCTGACCACACTGACATACGTCGGACCACTGTTTCTATGGATGACTATATACATATATATATGTATGAAAAGGTGGAATGAAAACATCACACAATGCTGTTAAAGAGAAAACAATTTATAATATAATCATAGCTGATACTGATCAATATTTCGATTTACAAAAATCATCATCAGAGCTCATTCACTCCGTAGTTGTTTGGGTCGGAGAATAATGTCAAATCAGTTCACAAACAAAAAACCTTAATACTGCAAAAAAGAACGAAAGTTGTTACATTATTCACCAATGTGGGCATTCGCGCCATATATATGTCGGTCATGTATACCTTTTTGTCGGTAAAACATATCCAAATGTTTTGTCGGTAAAACATATCCAAATGTTGCAGATTTTGAGATGTTGGCAACAAGACGAATCAATTTAAACGCAAGGGGATGGGTATTAAAAAATGTGACGGTTGGAATTCAAAAGATTTTTAGTAAAGGAATTTTTTACGATTAATTATTTTTTATTTTTTAAATTTTTATTTTTAAGTTCTGTATTTCATAAATGATTAAATATTACTGTATTTTGTTTTTATATTTAAAGTAAAAAAAAAAAAGTTATGGGTGGAATATTATATTTTAGAAAAGGATTTTTTTTACGATGAATTATTTTTAATTTTTTAATTATTATTTTTAAGTTCTGTATTTCATAAATGATTAAATATTTATTGTGTTTTGTTTTTATATATAAAGTAAAAAAAGGTTATGGGCGGAATTTGTTATTATTTTAGATAATGTTAAGCAATTTGGATCTAATGTAAGGTTATTATTTTCAAAACCGAATATATATATATATATGTGTGTGTGTGTGTGTGTGTGTGTGTGTGCACATGCGCACCTGTGTAAGTTTTATTTGATTTCAGTAAATAAGGAGATTCTTGTGTAGTTTAAAGAAAACCATTCATTGTATAAGGTCTTCCTCATTACTTTTTCAAACACAACATCTTTCTGTAAAGAAAACATTTAGAAAATAAATCTGATGAATGAATATATGAAAAAGTAAGTATGATAATTTAATTGATTATTTCTTTACAAATAAAAATGCCTACATAACTTCCGTAGTATTAAAAAAAATATTTTTCTTTTAAATTTTTTTATTTTATCCAAGTCAAACTGAGTTTTTTTACTACCTTAAAAATTTCAAGGTCACTTTTATATGCCTGATAGGACTAACTAAAAAATTTATCAAAAGATAACCCTGAATTTTATCTTTGAAAGAAAAAATCTAAGTTAAAAAAAATACGCAATGATGTGCTGTATATCTTCAGAGATTTTTAAAGATTTTAAAACATTATCAATTTTTAAATATGAATGACAAAATTTAAAATCTAAAATTTTTGTTTTTAATTTTTTTTTCCTGTGCTAAATTCATTTTGTCAAAAAACGGATTTTACGTCAATCAAACGAGACAAAAAAGTTTAAAATATTATGGCCATTACGGAATTCCATACACGAAAGCCTAATAAATATGCAAATTTTATTTTCAAACGAAACTAGTATATTTTTTTTACATACAAAAAACGGATTTTCCTTGGTTAAAAGTTAAAACGAGTGAGTAAAATTTCAGTAATATTTAATAAATATGTATTTAAAGTAACGCTTTACTTATTTCTAAAAAGAAATATTTTAAAAATATTTTAAAACCATTATTGAACACGATAAATCAAAATAAATTCAATGTACCTTTTTGTATAACATGTATTAAAAATAAATTGCATATTGTAATATTTTTCTTTTTTAATGATGGTCAGTATGTTAATACTTATCGATTTAGACAAAATTTGACCTTAAATAATAGATTTAATTATTTTTGATTCGCTTTTAAAACTCCTAGCAGACGAAATTATTGCTACTCCCTAAATAGTCGTGAAGTTTTCATTAAAATCGGACGATTCCTTGATTTCTGGTAATAGTTTGAAAATTAAAAAAAAAAAAAAATACCTCCCCCTTACGGAGTTTGCCACTCATTATATAACATTTTTAATACTATTTGTCTATCGAAAGTGTTAGTTACATTAATTATAGGGTAATGAAGGACTATTTGCTCGTAAATTCCTACCATAAAATAAACTGAACCCCTGTTTTATGACCGTGTTTTTGTATTAAATGTTTTATTTTTCTTACACCCGTTATTTTACAATAATAAATATATTTTCTTTATTTATTTTAATATTCACTTCAATGTGTATATTCTAAAAGCTTTTATTTTGTGAGAATGGTTACTTTTAAAGTGGGGGTTCATTTTTACACTTCAACTTTTTACTCGTAAATTCCTACCATAAAATGCCCAAGCCTAATTTTATGGCAGGAATTTACGAGTAAAAAGTTGAATATTACTTTTTGTTGTTGTTATTTCTTTTCTTTTTGGCTTTGGTACTCTAAAATAAAAACGTCAGATTTTAATCATTGTCGACGAAAAAACAAAATTACGGTCATAAAAGGAGGATCCAATTTATGCCTAAATTGTAAAACGAGCCCCCACTTTAAAACTAAACATTCTCACAAAATAAAAACTTTTAGAATATGCACATTGAAATGAATATTAAAATAAATAAAGAAAATATATTTTGTGTATTTATTAACGTAACGGGTGCAAGAAAAATAAAACATTTAATACAAAAACACGGACATAAATGGGGGTTCAGTTTATTTTATGGTAGGAATTTACGAGCAAATAGTCCTTCATTACCAATTATAGCTAGTCATATGATTTATTCTCTTTTTTATTGATCACTATTACATTACTTATTGGAAATGTTGTAAATGAATGTGGTGACTTCGAACCTGATGCTGGTACACCAGTCAGCAGGGGACAGACAGTCATCACACCGGCGGTGATAATAGAACGAACAAAGCAAACGAAATTTACTCGCTCCTTGTTGTTTTTATGCATCAAATGAAGATTATTGAAGCCCAAATAATTCATTATTCTTATTAAAGATATTAAATTGACGACGAAGAGAAGAAGGAAATTGATATCCAAGGAAAGAACGGAATTTTCTTCTTACTGTAAGTAACTTTTTGAATTATTTTAAAAAGAAACCACGTGTTTGTGTTGAAACAAACAGTTCGTCATATTAGGTTTATTAACTTGGATGAAATTGCATCACCTACCCACAAGTTAAACTATTTTGGTATTTTATTGTAGCCTTTCGTCCGGTGGTACCAAAAATAAAGTGGTAATGAAGGACTATTTGCTCGTAAATTCCTACCCTAAAATAAACTGAACCCCTGTTTTATGACCGTGTTTTTGTATTAAATGTTTTATTTTTCTTGCACCCGTTATTTTACAATACAAAATATATTTTACTTATTTTAATATTCATTTCAATGTGTATATTCTAAAAGTTTTTATTTTGTGAGAATGTTAGTTTTAAAGTGGGGGCTCGTTTTACAATCTAGGCATAAATTGGATCCTCCTTTTATGACCGTAATTCCTTTTTTTCGTCGACGAAATAAATAAATAAATGAAATATATTTAGTATTGTAACATAACGGGTGCAAGAAAAATAAAACATTTATTGCAAAAACACGGACATAAAATGGGGGTTCAGTTTATTTTATGGTAGGAATTTACGAGCAAATAGTCCTTCATTACCAATAAAGTTTTATCCGCCGTAAACTCATTCTGAAACGAAACCAATAAAATCTGGATTGGTGTGGTGAGAATCCTTAGAACTAATAATTTCTCTTTGGATTGTCCAATTTCTATAAATTTGGTATCGTTTTGTAGGATTAATATTAGGGACCACCAATTGACCAGTTTAGGCCATCTTGAATAAAACTGAAATAAATATTTCCGAACTTTATTTAACGTTTATCAAAAATCTCGTAAAAAACAAAGATTGTAACAAACAAAGAAAAATAGTTAATTCAAACATCAAATTATCTGATTGGGAAAAATTACATCGTTATCTTAAAAAATAAACAAACCTATCCATATTACATGAGAAAGGGTAATTTTCAGGCCACAAAAAATACATATTATTACCCTCTTACGAAAGGGTCATTTTCAGGTCGTAATTTAGACAGAAAAGAATACATATTATTACCCTCTTACTTAACGGACAAATTACCCTCTTACGGTTATGCATCTAATACGGATGGGTGTAACGGACAAATTACCCTCTTACGGTTATGCATCTAAGTACGGATGGGTGTAACGGACAAATTACCCTCTTACGGTTATGCATCTAAGTACGGATGGGTGTAACGGACAAATTACCCTCTTACGGTTATGTATCTAAGTACGGATGGGTGTAACGGACAAACTTTTTGTAGGGTTATTATCATTATATCCCAAAGTTTCTTTATTATTATAGTCATTTTGTCAAAAAATGCAATTTAGTCATATTTTGGGTATCCCACCCAAAATGTGACTAAATTGCATTGCACTTTACCCACTACAGAAAATAATTTACGTATCAGTGAATGATCTTTATAATGCATTATTTATTTTATTTCAAAACTTTCTCATTTTTTCAGGTCACTTAATTTTGAACCACCCCTCCTTTATGTTGGGGGCATAACATTTTTTTCGAGTTTGGTCTTATAGTTTCCTAATTATATAGTATAAATATAAGTATAAATATAAGTATAAATATAAGTATAAATAAAGAGTTAAAAGACCGAAGTTATGAATAGAAACAAACAAAAAATTTTTGGCTTTTCTATGAGAAAATAAGTACCGAAAATCGGAAAATAAAATGTAAAAAAATAATAAATAATTAATTTTATGGAGATTTCTTTTTACTCATTTCGATAATTATTTAATTGGTTATTATCTTATAAAAGAAAAAAAAATATACATTAATATTTTTTCTGCTTAAAAAATTTATTTTCAATAGAGTTTTTCTTCAAAACTTATTACTTTATGTGTCTAAAATAAGGTTCGCTTTAAATAGATATTTATTTCTAGAATCTAAAAATATAACATTTTAAAATTAACATCAGGCTTTTCATATTTTAAATGAATTTTATATATTCATTTTTCATAGCAAAAATACTAAATTAAAGTTTTGAAATAAAATAACTGATGCATTATAAAATTCATTAATTGATAAATCAATTCTGAAAATTTCATTAAAATCGGATAATTACCTGATTTTTGGTAAAATATTTTGCAATCGCGAATGTTACATAAAAATTGTAAACAAGCACGTAAAACCTTTGAAAAAGAGACAGAATGGCGGATCGCGTCGAAATTGACCAAAACAAATCGTTTTAAATCTATTAAAAATAAACTGCAAATGTAATGATATTTTTCTTTTTTTTAATGATGGTTATTATGTTACTATTTATAGATTTAGACAAAGTCTGACCTGAAATAATAGATTTAATTATTTTTAATTTGGTTTTAAAATTTGTAGCAGACGAATAAATTGCCAGTATCTAGAAAATAATATGTGATTGTTGGACTTATTATTTTCTAGGTACTGGCAATTTATTCGTCTGCTACAAATTTTAAAACCAAATTAAAAATAATTAAATCTATTATTTCAGGTCAGACTTTGTCTAAATCTATAAATAGTAACATAATAACCATCATTTTCTAAGTCCAACAATCACATAGAAAATTATTTACATCTCCCAAATTAATTATATTCCTGTAGTTTTTTTTGTACTGTTAAACAATAATATTGTGTTAGTAGGGATGCTCAATACACATTCATTTAAAACGCACGCAAATTGTTAAAATATATTTTAAAACGTCAATAAAAAAAATGGAAAATTAACTTTTTAATGTTTAATGTCTTTTATGTTTGATATAAAGAACAATTCCAAGTTTATGTGTTATAAAAAAGAAAAAACAAATTTCTGTTACATAAAACCTAAATTTTTTGCATCTTAAATTTATTTGCCATAAATTCTTAATCTTTGTTGACATAGTTATTGCATCTTGGTGCGAACAATTAGTCTCAAGTAATTTTCTATCATACATAGAATAATATTTTTAAATTCCTTTTATAAATAATTAATTTCTTCAAACAAACAATATTCAAAATAAACAGACCTCGACTACACTTCAAAAACGTAGTTTACGTAATAGAATACACAAACTGAAAACAAAACTGTCTCTGATAAACAGCATCATTAAATAAGAGAATTCAACATATGTGTCACTCATCCCGTCTTCTCAGTGACTCGGCTAATGAAGTTATATTTGCCAAAAGGGCTGCATCATCTGGTTTGTCCGCAGCTGTAATAGTATGTAGGATATCACCGGCTTCTTTATATTTTAAGATGAGACATTTTTCTTTCATGGGGTCTAATGATGTTCTAATACGTAATCTAGATATATGTACGGCTACTTCCCCCTATCACAAAAACAATGTGAGTAAGACAAACAAGACATACTCTACACTGTTTGAGGTCTACAGGTGTCACGGATATGAACTTATTTGAAATTATTCACAGCAGCAACAATAACTGTTTTACAAAAAAAAAAAAAAAATATTATGTTCCCTACATACTTCCATTGGCTAAACTTGCGAATTGGTCAGGAAATTAAAATGGAAACTTTTTTTATGGTGCACCCTGACAATTTAATTACAGTGTATGAATGAAATTTTTGCACATTGGGTTACGGTTTGGGGATTAAGGTTGTTTTTAATTACGTATTGCTTTAAAAAATACTATACATTTAATGTTGAAAAAAATGTTTTTTTAAAACCAAGTTTAATTGAAATTATACATTGCAATACTAACACAAACAACTGAGACTAATGTGTCTACCACTGGGTTGAAGAATTAATTTTCAATGGTTAATTAAATGTATTAATATTAGTTTTGTTTTTTAAGCAATACGTAATTAAGAACAACCTTGATCCGTAAACCCCTAAACCGTAACCCAATTCATAAAAAGTTAATTCATACACTGTAGTTAAACTGTCACGGGGCACCACCCAAAAAGTTTCTGATTAAATTTTCTGACCAATTTGCAAGTTTAGCGCTTCCATTAATAAAAATGACGACAATTTTTTAATTCTTACATTATTTAAAAAAAAAAAATTTTTATAAAGACTATACTATATTTTGTCATTATTTTTAGCTAAATATTTTATATACAATATTTTCTTTAATCCAATAAATACAATTTTGCTATACATTAGACAAAAGTATTTATTTTACATTTTTTATAAAATGTAAAATAAATACTTTTAAAAACCCCTAAAAAAAAAACAAGAAGTAGACAACAGGACCTTTTAATATGAAATTTCTTAGAAAATAATCTAAAAATTTAGAAAAAAAATACATATTTTTTTCTTATTTATGAGACTTAAGTTGCTCTAGTATCGATTTATCAATTTTTTTTTACATATGTCCCGTCATTGAATTATCTTTCCAAAAATGTAAAATTTATTTTCATACAGAAAAACATACCAAGATATTTGTATGGGGGATCAATGTGCGAAACAAAGACTAACAAAAAAAATATTAGCGTTTTCAATTTAATAATCCTTTTTTCAGAAAATTAATATTGCTTAAAAACAAAGTTCGCTTAATTTCAAGGTACCAACTTTGGATATTTTTTTTTTTTAATAATGCACCCTTCAAATTATTAGTAGAAGTCAGCCTCGTACGCTAGGTATACCTAAATTATTGGAAATTCGTTTTTTTATTTATTTTTTTTTTTTTTTTAAAGAATACGCCCTTCAAAATTTTCATGAAAATAAACCTTCAAATTATTAGTAGAAGCCAGCCTCATACGCTAGGTATACCTAATTTATCGAAAAATCCGTGTTTTTTTGGGGTTTTTTTTTTTCGCAATACAATTTTGACACCCTGTTTGAAAAAAATTACCAAAAATCAGGGAATTATCCGATTTTAATGAAATTTTCAGTGAGGAATTACACTGGGGAACATTTTTGGACATAATTTCTGTTGACTTTGATTTTTCATTTGATCTAGAGTAATATTGGCATGCTGATTTCAAAACTGGAGTCAGTTTTATTCTATCATGTCAAATTTTTTCTCTACAGCTTACTCCCAAAATGAGCACAATTGTATTGTCTGTAAGTAATAGAACTGTTCAACTGATTTTATTGATTATTTCATTGAAAAGAAAGAAGAATTATTCAGATCTGGTGACTAGGTTGATTCCCAATCAAAGAACAAACATCAGCACATTTGTAAACCTTGTCTATCTTGTATATTTTAAATTAAAACTTGTTGATTAAGACAAGTCTTGTGCCCCTCAACAGATGTGCAAGCTGAGTGTTAAGAGATTACGGATGTGAATGAAGGGAACATGTGATAAGTTAGCACTTGGTATACCTAAGATTTGGTGGGAGCCAAAATATCATTGCACAGACTGTTACTTTAGTTTAATGAAAACTTCACCATATAAAAAGAAAAACAAATGTAAAATTGAATATTCTAGTCTACCTTCAGCTATACGTCCAATGCTGAAATCCCAGTGTGGGGCAGTAGAGCTTGGAAGAAGCATTGGGTGGAGAGGAATTGGCCTCCAAGATCTAATCTCAAACCTTTTAAACCAAACATTCTATATGCACGATTTGTTGACATAAAGAAAATTATGTTCACTCCTTGCACAAGAAACTTGGTCTCTTGAAGCAATTCATTAAAGCATTGCCAATTGATGACAAGTGTTTCAAGTACCATATTTTGACATTTCCTGACCTGTCAATTGAAAAAATCAAGGCAGGTGTGTTTGATGGTTTACAGATTCTGGAAGTGATGAAAGATGAACATTTCATCGGGATAATGTCAGAACTCAAAAAGAATGCGTTGTTCTTGTCAAGTTCTTTACCTTGTGAAGAACTTTCTTGGAAATGCATGAGCAATGAATTGCATGAGTAATGCTTGATTGCAGCATGAGCATCAAGTTCCATTTTCTGCTTAGCCATCTTGCTAAATTCTTGGAAAACCTTGATGTGGTCAACTATGAGCAAGATGAATGATTCCACCAAGATTTGAAATTCCTGGAGGAATGGTATTAAAGTATATGGGATGTAAATATGATAGCTAACTATGGAGCATAAAGGGAAATTGTCCACATATTGAATACACTAGAAAAAAATATGCATAATCTTTTACCTTAACTACTTGCACAAAATTTGACTTACAGTAACAATATCCTCTGTAGGAACAAGATAAATTTGTTAAAACATTACAGTCAAGCATTTAAAAAATCATCTTCCATTGTAAACTTTTAAAACATTCTATGAAATAAGCTCAAATCTGTCACATGCAGTATTTTAATGGTTTTTGAGACCAAGCAAGGGTATCCTGCTACTTAAAAAGTTGCTGTAATAGAGAAAATAATGGGGTAATTTTTGGATTCAGAGTCCAAACATTTGTCAAAAACAATTGTCAGATCTAGCTCAACAAAATTTGTGATGCCTAGTGTGATGTTTTATTATTTCCCATTATATATACATTTCTAAAACCTTCCATAAAATAAGCAAAAAATTTGTTAGAAGTTGTATTTTAACATTTTTTGAGAAAAATCAAGGGTATCCTGTAGCTCAAAAACTTGACGTGATATAGAAAAACTGAGGACAAAATAGTTAAAAACAGGTGTCAAATCCAAATCAACAAAAATTGTATTTGCCAGTGTTATGAATGAATGAATGTTATAATGCATCAGTTATTTTATTTAAAAAATTTGCCCCCCCCCCTGTTTTGGGGGCGCAATATATCGGTGTGGTATATATGTGATTGATACCCTTTTTTACATAAATAAAAAGACAAAAGACTGAAAGTGTGAATAGAAGAAATCAAAAAATTTAAGAATCTGCCTGGGTAGTAAATAAGTACCGAAAATCGAAAAATAAAATGAAAATAAATAAAAAAAATTTTTTGGAGATTTTTAAAAACTTATTCCGATAAGTTTTAAATTCCATATTATTAGTTTCTAAAAATATGTTTTTTTCATAACTACTTTACTTTAGAATCAGTTATCCATATTTTTTAGTCAAAAATTGTATTGAATAAAATCAAACAATCATTTGATCTCTAAATGTAATAATTTAATTCAGCAAAAATCCCAAAAAATAGGAATTAAATATCTATCCTTTTTTTAAAGGAGAATCACAAGTAATTTGTTAGTTTAAAATAACATAGAAGATAAAACACAAACACTCACAAAATGACTTTTTCAATTGGTAGAAAGAGCTGTTATATATTTACCTTGTAGGCTCACAAGATTTTCATGAAACAAGAATGAATTAAAATAATTCACTAAGAATAATAATAAAAGAGCTGTTAAAAGTTGATGAAGTCTTGTCTTGCAAATCTAAGTTATCTCACTAATAATGACTTACAAGATGTGGATAGCTAACATATAGAACCAGTATTGGAAAATAGTATTACAGGCATTTTCTGACTTTAATTTATTCCCATAATAGTAAATTTACTAGACTGACTTAATTTTACTGGGTGTCATACCTAATCCCAAGATGGAATTTTTCAAATAGTTTAAAAGTCAAATTTTCAAGAGAAATTTTCCATATGAGTAATCACACTTTCTTTCAGCCAATATATTTCCCATACAAGTAAATTTCCTCTCAATACTTATATATTTCAGGCACATCTAAGAACGTCTAGAGTGTCACATGTATACAGTGTAAATTTCTATACATTGTCAGGTTGTTGGTCATTCAGGTTTACAGTATGTCAACCCATTGGATCATTTTATACCAAAGACATTCATTTTATTCATTCTTGATGGTTACTCAATTTGTTTTAAACAGAACTAATATTGATGTATATTTTTATTTTATAAAATAATAGACGATTAGATAAATTGTAGGGTAGAGAAATAAACTTTTTTTTTTATATAGAATATTCCTTTCAAATCAATGGTAGAAGCCAGACTCATACACTCTTTTGATCTGCTTTTTTGTGGGAAGAGGAAGGCAAAGAAACTTTTTTAAGGTTCCCTTCAAATTAGTAGTAAAAGCCATCGTCAGACAGTCTTTTGAACTGCTTTTTTTGTGGGGCGGAGGGAAATGAACTTGTTTTTTTTTATTTTTATTTATTTAGGAATGCTCCCTTCAGATTAATAGTAAAAGCCAGTGGTTGATCTGCTTTTTTGTGGGAGAAGGGAGATAAACTTGTTTTTGTTTTTAATGAATGTTCCCTTCAAATTAGCAATAGCAGCCAGCCTCATACACTCGTTTGTTTTGATTTTTGTGGGAGAAGGGGAATAAACTTTTTTTTAAAGTAATATTCCCTTCAAATTAAAAGTAGAAGTAAGCCTCATAAGCTCTTTTAATTTGCTTTTTTGCAAAAATAAACTTGTTTTTTAATGAATGCTTCCTTCAAATTAACAGCAGAAACCAGTCACATAAGTTCATTTTTATCTGCCCAAAACTCTATACATATGATCAATAATCTATGGGATTACTTTTATTGACCAATAAACTCACAAGAATTGACCTCCGAAATCTCATGTGAGAGGGAAATGAATTTGGGGAAACAGACAAGTTATTTTGTTTATTGTCAACTTTATCATTGTAAACAAATTTGAATGTGCTCTTACAGAATATAATTATCTTTAATTGTTGTTTTAATTTTCATGAGAATTACTGAACTTTCATTGTTTACCTAAATGCATTCAATAATTACATTAAACCATCAGATGAGAGTAAGTTTCAGACATTTTTGTCATTTTTCAGGTTTTCCACGAGCTAAAGAAAAAATGATTTACAATCCCAAGTGAATCTCCTCCCCCAAGATATCTTCAAACTCAAAACAAATTGCCATTTTTTTTTTCATTTGAGACTACTGCATCTATGTACCCTCCCATTAATTTTTAATCTTTGGCATTATTTGTCTTCAATTTTTTTATGAATAGAAACTACTTACAAAAGAATGGAAATGACTGTTTCCACATTTAACAACCCTCTTGGGTTGTAATACTGTCTTATGGCTTTTAATAAAAACATCTTATGATAAAAAGGAAGATATAAATCTTAAACCAATGAAAGATACAATTGTAAGTTTTAAAAGAAAATGGGATTTTTTTTTTTCAAAAATATTTTAAAATCACTTTTTTCTTTTAGAAATTTGAATTTGTAAATCACTAAGTTTATGAAAGACATTTTCAAGGAGAACTGTAGACATAACAGTAAATAATTATCAAGTGGGCTAATATCTTCATTTAATATCACTTGGTGGGATTAGCTTAGATTAGTTTACTTTGCTGGCAATAATGGTTAGTGATAGAATAATGAGTATCAGCTCAGGCAATAATAGCAAAGCTGTTATCTCTCTAATGAATCTTGACAGTGTTTAATTATCATTTTATTGGCAAAATAAACCTTTTTGAAAATAAGTTATATTAGAATAAGATTTCATTCTAGTTTACATTACCCTTTTATTTTGTTTTATTTTTATTTTTTGAGAATATTTAACCTATATTTTTGAATCTTACACTGTAAAATGGTTGATGTCAAAGATCGGTACGGCTTCTTCATTCACAAAGAAAGAAATATTGATCGTAAATGAAGTTATTTATTTCTTGAAGCAGTAATTTTGAGAGATGTATGGAGCATTTGGCGAGACACTGGAACATCAAGATGATTTAACAGATAAAGAAAGTGATGAATCTTCTAAAATACTCTAAAAGATTTGGGATATCAACTCATATCTATCTATTCCAGCCTATTCATATCTATCAATCTCTCTCCGTCTCAACCTACTCATATTTAAAAAAAAATAAAAATGAAAAATAAAAAGTAATCTATTGACATTTTTCTTTCATCCATTCAAAAAGCACATCAAAATGAAACTTTATATTTCCCAGCCCTTCCCCCACCCCCCAAAGAAATTGCACTATCAGTTTCTGTGACCTCCCTTAAAAATAATTTTAATTGTTTTCTCAAATCCTTCACATTTTGGTAGGTGAATTGAAAGGATAGTTTTCATCATTGGTGACATAGTTTTGATTTGAGATTTTTATTTACACGTAAGCATTTCCCAAATATCTTTGGTTGTATAAAATGTTGATAAATATTTTGTCTTATCTTCCCCATCCCACAGCTTTCAAGTGAAATTCAAATTGCTGTCCACCTTGAAACATTCCAGTCTCATGATTATTTTAGAATTGAATGAATTGTTGTCAGAAAATAATAAAACCGAGATTTTGACCGAATGATATTTGGGACAGGAAAGAATTCCCCAAACAAAAGATGTTACACAAATACAAACAAATATTATTGCATTTGTTAAGTTTTTAAATGCCATCCTTGGCCAGTTGAAAAGGGCTTAAAGTAAGTCCTGAATTATGGAATCCTTTGGTAAGTTAATAAGTCCTATCCTGCGTATTGTTAAAGGTCCAGTGATTTAATCCTATGTCCGTCGTCCACAAAAGTCAAGGTAGTTATGGCCAGTACTGTCGGTTTAAGTATTGTATCAGCAGCAGAGTACTGTCAGTGATTGGCCAAGAGTTTGATCACATGGTTCTTTCTGAGTCTATAAATAGGAGTGGGCTTTTAACCCACACCTAATATTAAAAAAAAAATCTCAACAGCATTGAATGTTACATCAGTTCAGTCATCAGGTGAAATGTGTTGGTGTTTACTATTTTGCCATTAATTGGGGTCTATCCATCACCCTTCGAGGTCATAATATGGAGTCACCCACAGGAAGAAGCAAAAATTGTTCAATCCCTTCAGCATCCCTTTTCAGGGGTGCTTAAGAATTAATTGAATCCTTACATTCTTTATCTATCTTATCAGTAACTCTTTAATAAGTCAAGGTTTTCTTAGATAACATCCAGTAGAATCAAATCAAATGTTTTACACTTGTGAATATGACATTAATACATCTGAATATATTGGAATATATGGCTTTACTGCTTCTCTTTATTACTCTTCTTTCTTTTAACTTATTTTACATTTGTGTATATAATATTAAATACATCTAAACACATTAATATATGTATACAAACTGCATTTCCTTATTACTCTTCTTTCTTCTAACTTATAGTTTTCTCTTGTTTTATTCTTTACAGATTTCAAACCTGAATAAAATACTTCCCTGAATTTGAATACACTATATTCTTGGTGGTCTGAATTTTCAAAAAAGGCGTCTTTGAAGCAACATAAGCGAACACATACTTTAGAAAATCAAAAGTTGTTTCTTTTCACAGAGATTGGAATATATAAGCAAAAATATGCAAATGCACACAGTAGATAAACCACATTCCTGTAAAGTGTGTGGTTCCTCCTTTACTTGCCCGTCAAATTTGATTATTCATATGCGAAAACACACCGGAGAAAAGCCATATTCTTGTGAAGTGTGTGGCTCTTCATATCCACGAAAGTTAAATTTGATGGAGCATATGCGTACACACACTGGAGAGAAGCCACATACCTGTGAGGTGTGTGGCTCATCCTTTGCACGCAAAACAAATTTGATAGTGCATATTCGAACACACACTGGAGAGAAGCCATATTCTTGTGATGTATGTGATGCTTGCTTTTCACAAAAACCAGCTTTGATTATGCATATGCGGACACACACAGGAGAGAAGCCATATTCTTGTGAATTTTGTTCTTTGTCTTTTTCACGAAAATCACATTTGGGGAGTCATATGCGAACACACACAGGAGAAAAACCATATTCTTGTGAAGTGTGTGGCACTTCTTTTTCAGGAAAATCAAATTTGCAGACGCATATGCGGACACACACAGGAGAAAAGCCATATTCTTGTGAGGTGTGTGACTCATCCTTTTTATGCAGAGGAACTTTGGTGAAGCATATGCGAAGACATACAGGAGAAAAGCCATATTCTTGTGAAGTGTGTGGCTCTTCATTTTCCCAAAGATCTAGTCTGGTGATGCATATGCGAAGACACAAAGAAGAGAAGCCATATACTTGTGAAGTGTGAGGTCCTTCCTATTTAATTAATCAGTAACTATGCAAATTCACACTGATTAACTGTGATGGACACGATTCTTTGTTTTAACTCTTGTTTTTCATTGTATATACACAATAAAAAGTTTAACGAATTTGGATATTATACATTTGTTATAAATACCTATTGTACTCTCTTTATATATATATACATGTTGATCAATAAACCAGACTTTTTTTTAAAAGTCAGGCCTATTTTTGTGTCACTCTCTCTCTCTCTCTCTATATATATATATATATAAAAGTAATTGTTAATTTGCTTGAAGCATTGTTAAGCATGTTATAATATATTAATAATTTGAAGACAATTACAATGCATATAAAAAATAAAAACAAAAAGATGGGTTTTTTTTGTCTTATCGATTTCAAAGAAAACGTTATCTTCAGAGACGAACAACATCTTTTTGTTTTTATTTTTATACACATTGTAATTGCCTTCAAATTATTAATATATCATATATATATATGTGTGTGTGTGTGTGTGTGTGTGTGTATATATATATATATATATATATACTAATCCTATTAGTAAAACCTTGCGGTAAGAAAAAAAAAAGGCAAATAATTTGTTAGTAAAAATACCAGGTAACAAGCTGGACTTCGACGTTGCAGTAAGCGAGAACTCCAGTCACGCTAATACGTTCACTTTTGGACTAATGCCCTTAGAAAAGGTATGAACCTCCTCATCCCTCAACTATGTGTTAAATAGTACCACTACTGTTCAACAAGATTGGATTTGGCATTAACTAACCCAAGAAGGTTGATATGCTATTAAATAGAGAAACCAAACTAAACATTACAAGATCAATCGGCTATGGCTATAGAATACACTGACTGCATCCCTGTAGAGTGGTAAGATACCTTCCAAGGAGGCCACCTGTTAGACTTAGTTAAATAAATTTTCACTTTGAATGATTTCTTTTGATTGATCAACTTTTCAATGTTTGTAGTCTTAGTTATTTGTATTTAATAAGATTTGTAGTAAATTCACAATAAGCAGAGGTAACTTTAATATTTTAATCAACTTTTGATTGAACTGGTGATTCTTCAGCCAGCTTAGGGAATAATAAATATATCAAAATCATGTACCCTTTTTTATTTTACTCAGAGAAGCGTGGGTTTACCATCAGAGCTCTACAAATTACAAGGGTTGTGGACTCCTTATTGGAAGCAATTATACTACTTATAAATAAATGATTATATGGATTTTTAAAATCATTGTTTTATGTTAGTTGTAAATTGTAATTGCTTAATTAGATAAGAGAAGTCAGTCAAAGTGTTGATTTATACATAAATAATCTTGTTAGTTTCATGAATTCCTATTATTAATAGACTGTAATCTTTATCAATTGAAACAGTTTAACAATTTAATAATAATGATAATAGTGATAGCATTAATAGTACTAATGGTAGTATAGTAGTAATGTTAGTAATATTGATGATAATAATAATGATAATAGTGATAGCATTAATAAGGATAATAATATTAAAGATAATAGTGATAGAATTAATAGTAGGAATGATAGTAATATGGATAATAATAATAAGGATAATAGTGATATCATTAATAGTAGTAATATGGATAATAATGATAATAATGATAGCATTAATAGTAGTAATGGTAGTAATATAGATAATAATGATAATAGTGATAATAGTGAAAACATTAATAAGGATAATAATATTAAAGATAATTGTGATAGAATTAATAGTAGTAATGATAGTAATATGGATAATAATATTAAAGATAATTGTGATAGAATTAATAGTAGTAATGATAGTAATATGGATAATAATATTAAAGATAATTGTGATAGACTTAATAGTAGTAATGATGGTAATATGGATAATAATATTAAAGATAATTGTGATAGAATTAATAGTAGTAATGATAGTAATATGGATAATAATGATAATAGTGATAGCATTAATAAGGATAATAATAGTGATAGCATTAATTGTAGTAATGGTGATAATATAGATAATAATGATAATAGTGGTAGCATTAATAGTAGTAATGTTAGTAATATGTATAATTTTATTAATCATGAAAGTGATAGTATTAATAGTAATAAGAGTAGTAATATGAATAATAATATTCAACCATCTTGTACTATGCGATACTACTCATCGAACACTATCAGAAAATCATATTAAATTAGCACTTTAATTTTGCACGAAATTGACAATTTTTACCCGCTCTCAGGGTGGTTATAGGGCCTCAAGTTTTACCTAAAAGTCCAAATTGAGCACTTTTTTCTTCATCAGTAAATTCTACACATCAGAATCCATGGGAAAAAAACAATAAAATCGATAACTTAAATTTTCATCAAAATACGTGGCTGAAAAATGGCATTTTGGGGGCATCTTTGAAGTCCCATATCTCCCCCAATTCTCAACAGAATTCAACCATCTTTTACTATGTGATACTCCTCATCGAACTCTATCAGAAAATCATATTAGATTGGCACTTTAATTTTGCATGAAATTGGCCATTTTTTGCCCACTCTCAGGGTCGTTACCAGGCTTCAAATTTCACCTAAAAGTCCAAATTGAGAACTTTTTCTCCATCGGTAAATTCTATGCATCAGAATCCATGAGAAAAAACAATAAAATCGATAACTTAAAATTTTTATCAAGATACGTAGGCTTATAATGGCTTAAAACCAACATAGAAACCATTGAAGAAGAAGAAGAAGAAGAAAAAGAACCAATATGTTGTTTAAGGCTTGTTAGTAAAAAGCAGCACAATCTTTATTTTAGCCTTGTACCACTATTGTAAATTTTCTTTTCTTTTTTTTATAAGTAGACTTATTTTTTTATATTGACCTTGTTTGTCATTTGAGACTTATACGACTACATACCCTCTTCATGAGAAAATTTCCAGAATAATGTAATTTTTTTGTAAAAAATGAAATATGTAAAACAAGAAAGAGATAAATAATCATAGACATTTGTCTTTCACCCTTTTACAAGTAAGACAAACTATTTTATTTATTTTTCAAGATAACGGTATAATTTTTCCCAAGCGGATAATTTGATCTTTGAATTAACTATTTTTCTTTGTAAAAAAATCTGTATAATCATTACTTTTTTGGCGAGATTTTTAAAAAAACAAAGTTCAAAAATATTTACTTTTGTTTATTCAATTATTCAATATAGCTTCAAACTGATCACGAGATCCGAAAAAGGAGGTACCTAATATATAGCCATGTGCAAAGAAGTGCAAAGGGAGGTAATTTATTTATTTTTTTTAATTTCTTAATTTTAAAACAATTACCAAAAATCAGGGAATTGTCCGATTTTAATGAAATTTTCACCAAATTATTTTCCCACGACTTAATTTTATAAGGATTAGTTTATTTTATGGAAGAAACTTGAAAAAATACTTTTTTTATAAATTCAGAATGTGGGGGGGGGGGGGGGGGTTGACCTTTGACCATTTGAAGAAAAAAAATCCCGGTCCCTAATTTTTACATTTCTTGAAAGATCATATCCTGAAGAATATATAGAAAAATAAAAAAATAAAAAATATAAATTCAATAACCTAAAAAAGTGATTTTAAAATTTAAAATTCATTTTCTTAAAACTCAAAAAATAAATAATGTAGCAAGTTTTTTTTTTCATAGTATTAAAAAATGTAGTTTTCTTTAAATTGATGCAAAAAAAAATTATTCTATCTAAGTTAAACTGAGTTTTTCACTACCTTAAAAATTTCAAGGTCCATTATATATGTGCAAGATTATTATGGACTAACTATCAATTTTAACCAAAAGATAGCCCAGAATTTTATCTTTGAAAAAATCTAAGTTAAAAACCATGCATAACCTGGCAACATATTTTAAAAGAATTAAAACGATTTTTAAAAAATCGTCAATTTAAATTATGGAAGCCTAAAAGAGTCATTTATCGTGCTCTCTGACCACGTGATTTTTGAACGAATTCAACGCATCTCACAAGTTTGTGAACGAATTCAACGCATCTCACAAGCTATTATAATTCATTCATAAAGGAAGACTTTATTTCAAAAAGTACATTGTTCTTTTATTTATTTATTTATTTTTTACATTCCTTTCAAAAATAGTAAACTGGAAATTAATACCTAATTTAATTAAAATAAAAAAATTAAATTATTGAACACTGAAATTAAACTGAATGTTCTTAAAAATATATTTTACACGAATATTTTTATTGTTATACTGACACTAACTAGTAAACATTTTTGTTGTTATATTTAAAAAAAACAAAAAACAAAACAAACAAACAAAACAAAACAACCACAAACAAATAACACTAACTATTAAACATTTTTGTAGTTATAATAAATAAACAAAAAAACAAACAAACAAACAAACAACCACAAACAAATAACACTTAAAGTCTTGTTAAATTTTGGCTGTTTTCATGTAAATTTTCATTCGCGTTAACAGAAATTATTGGCAAATGAATTCTTTTTGTTTATGAAATTATTCGCTATTGAAATTTTTAAAGTTTCCTAATATCGTTTATTCTGTAATTGGTCAGTCTGGAATTTTTTTCCGGTGCTAAAACCATAATTTTTATTAATTAACAGTATTATTAAAAAAATTGTGGCTTCTGTTTTTTCGGCAAAATATAACTTTATGCATAAAGTTTATAAACAGCGATTTTTTAAAAATATGTTTCGTCATTAAATTTTCATTCAAGAAATGTAAAATTAATTTTCCTCAAAATAAAACAAAAAAACTTAAACATTTCTTCGTGTTTGTTTTTACAAAAAAACAAAAAAAAACCAAAATACCTTCTACTTTATCTTTACTTTAAATTAAAATTTAAAGTAAAGATTTATTTCAAATATAAGATCTTAATTCTTGATATACCGATCATTTCATTAAATTCGGATTATTATTTTAATTTTGCTGATTCTTTTTTTAAATTGTTGTGCTTAACAAATAAATTTTGTTCATGATTTAAACATTTTCCGTTTTAAAGTAAAAAAAAAAAATGATTTTACGTGTTTGTTATTTTGTTTTTTTAACACTTAGCGCTTTTTTCTTAAACTAAAAATTAATCTTTACTTTTTAATCATAATTGACGCAATACTTTTAAAATTCATTATTCAACAATGTTTAACCGAAGTTCAAATCTGGGTATTTGAAACATACGAAATAGAATTATGTCACTCTAAATAACATTGGGCCTCCATATCTTTTTTCACCTATTGTAAAAAAAAAACAGGAGAGTTCTAACCTTTAGAGACAAGCGTTCTAGCCAATCTCTGCACATCCCTACTAATATATAAATACAGAAAATTTCACTAAAATCGAATAATTCCCTGATTTTTGGTTAATTTTTACCAATCACGGGGGCTGATTTTATTTTGTAAAACAGGTCTATCTATGACGTCATCTTTGTTGATACATTAATTAAAGACGAGAGTGTAATATAGCCAGTCATGTTATTTAGTCTCTGGAAGTTATTGGAAATATTGAAAATGAAAGGGAAAATGTGGTGACTTCGGACCCTATGTAAGCAGGGGACAAGGCAGTCGAGACACCGGCGATGAAAACAGAACGAGAATCGACTCGTTCATTGTTGTGATATGCATCTAATGAAGACTATTATAATTTAAATATTCCGTAATTCTTTTTAAAGATATTAAATTGGCGACAAAGAGAAGAAGGAAACTGCTATCCAGTGAAAGATTAGAATATTCATCTAACTGTAAGTACTTTTTGATGTAGTTTTTTTTTCTCTTCTGGTTACTACACAACACCACGTATTTTGTTTTTTTAACCAAACAAACAGCGGGTCATGTTAGGAAGGAATTGCATCATCTACCCTAAAGTTAATATTCTTTGGAATTTCATCGTAACCCTGGATCCCATGGTAACAAAAAATAACATTTTACCAGCAGTAAACTATTACCCACTATACCAAACAAAATAAAAAATGAAATCTCGATTGGGTTTGAGGGAAATCTTGGTAATAAAGGACTATTTGCTCGTAAATTCCTACCATAAAATAAACTGAACCCCCATTTTATGTCCGTGTTTTTGCAATAAATGTTTTATTTTTCTTGCACCCGTTATGTTACAATACTAAATATATTTTCTTTATTTATTTTAATATTCACTTCAATGTGTATATTCTAAAAGCTTTTATTTTGTGAGAATGTTTAGTTTTAAAGTGGGGGTTCGTTTTTACACTTCAACTTTTTACTCGTAAATTCCTACCATAAAATGCCCAATATTAAAATAAATGAAGAAAATATATTTAATATTGTAAAATAACGGGTACAAGAAAAATAAAACATCTATTGCAAATACATGGACATAAAATAAGGGTTCAGTTTATTTTATGGTAGGAATTTACGAGCAAATAGTCCTTTATTACCGAAATCTTTAGTTACCACCAATTTTCCCTTTGAAATTTACCTCACCCCTGTATTTAACACAATGAAACTTGCATAAATATTAATATTATCTTGAACATTTTTTGTCCATTCGAAAGAGGAAACATTAAACAGATTCCTGATAATATTCAAAAGAATGAAAATTATGAACGAAAAACAATGTTTCCATTTTTGCACCGTTAAATCGACTGAAATTTAACGTAGCCAGAAACAAATTTTTTTTTTCTATGAAAAATCAATTAATGGTCCGATTTTTAGGAATATTTCTAAAATTACTTACCTTTTGATGAAAATATGTGCAAAATACTTTTTTTCCTAAAATATATTAGGGAAAATATTTTTTACGAGGTTTACCACCCCACCTCCTATTTTATTTTATGAAATATGAAAAAATGAACCGACAAAAAATGATTTTTACTTTATTTCTATAAAGATAAGAGTCTGAATAATTATATCAGAAGATTTTTATAAGTTCTAATGCGAGAGTTTGTTTTTTTTTTGTTTGTTTTTTTTTTTCAGTAAAAATAAAGAATTCTGCTAAAAAAAATATCAATAAAGAAAATGACCGTTTTGTAAAAAAAAACAAAAAAACGGAATGTTTTACTTATTTTTCAAGATAACGGAGAGTAATTTTTCTCCAGTCGGATAATTTGATCCTTGAATTAACTGTTTTTCTTTGTAACAACTCTTTATGTTCGTTATTTCTTTTTTGCGAGGTTTTTTTTTTTAAGTTAAAAGATATTTACGTTTTTTTTTCCTTCAATATGGCCTAAACTGCTCACGTGACCTATTTTGGTGGTACCTAATGTATATCATCAAAGTAAATGATAATAATATAATTAGAGGATAGTCATAAATTATTTTATAGTAAGTATGATGTATAGTTCATTATTCGCTGGTTCTAATTGAATTTGAGTTCATAATTTTTATCCTTTTATAAATATGTGGTGAAAAGTATTTCTGGTATACGAAAACCCCTAAAGGAAAAAGCCCAATTTCGTTTCGGTAAGCCGATTCTGTGTTTTGATAGGTACCTGGTATATAGCACAAGCGCAGAGGAGAGGGACAGTGAGACAGCAGAAAAAGTAAACAGGGATGACCTATTAGAATAAAAAAGTAAGTATATATGATTAAATAATCATATATACTTACTCAGTTTTTCTCTTAGAAAGAATATTCAAATTTTCATTTTATTTTCGATTTTAAAAATCAATACCAAAACCGAAGACATTTTTTGACGTCAATTTCACTGCGAAATTTTAAGATTAAATTTTTTCAAGTTTTTATTCATTTTAATAGTAAATTTTAATATTAAAGTTTTTAAAGATTTTTTTCATTTTAATAGCAAAGAGGATGATCGAGTGAAACTACGAGGAACGTACATACGGAGGCGAAGACAGGTTAAAGGGAAAGCAAGCGAATAAGAGAGAACGAGCGAGTGAAGAGAAAATAAAGAAAAAGGATAACGGAAAGAAAGATAAGACAGACGGAATAATTAACAACAGAACGGAGAAAGAGAAAGAACAATAGGGACTACCAATTGATCAGTTTAGGCCATCTTGAATAAAACGGAAATAAATATTTCCGAACTTTGTTTATCAAAAATCTTGTAAAAAACAATTAAAGGTCGTATAGGGTTGTTACAAAGAAAAACAGTTAATTCAAAGAGCAAATTATCCGTTTGGGAAAAATTACATCGTTATCTTAAGAAATAAACAAACCTATCCGTATTACACGCGAAAGGGTAATTTTCAGGCCGTAATTTAGTAAGAAAAAATACATATTATTACCCTCTTACGGTTATGCATCTAAGTACGGATGGGTGTAACGGACATACCTTTTTAGCCAAAATTTACTATTAAAATGAATAAAATCTTTAAAAACTTTAATATTAAAATTTACTATTCATTTTAAATGAATAAAAACTTGAAAAAATTTTATATTAAAATTTCGCAGTGAAATTGACGTCAAAAAAATGTCTTCGGTTTTAGTATTAATTTTTAAAATCGAAAATAAAATGAAAATTTGAATATTCTTTCTAAGAGAAAAACTGATAAAATAATCATATATACTTACTTTTTTATTCTAATAGGTCGAAAAAGTTGAAAAATATTTTTTTACGCTAATAAAAACAAACAATAGTTACTGAGAAAAATATGTCAGTTTTGCTCTTCCGTATATTCTAAGAATCACACATTAATATTCAACAATAAAAATTACAAATTCTTTTAAAAATATTAATCGAGCTCGGATCAGACCAACTTTTAGTTCACTTGAATTTTAAAATTCATATATTTAGATATCCGTGAAAAATTCGATTTTTTGACGCGAAAAAAAAAAAAAAATTATTTCACGCAGAAAATAAAAATATTTAAGCACACAAACGATTGAAAATTTCGTAAAAATTAATTTCTTAAAAATTTTTTTTTTTTTTGACAATTTAATAGAATATAGTACATACCAATTACAAAAGAAAAAAAGTTTTCAAATATTAATATTATGACATTTTTTTGCACTTTTTTTATTTCCGATTTCATTAATTTTTCCTGAAAAAACTACAACTCGGTACGTTATAGAATTTCATTGATATAGTTATTCAGACTCTTATCTTTATAGAAAAAAAAGTACAAAATTTTTCTGACTCGTCATTTTTTTTTATATCATGAAATAAAATAGGAGGGGTAATAGACCTCGTAAAAAAATATTACCCCTAATATATTAAAAAAAAAAACTATTTCAGATGGTAAACATTTATGGAAATTTTCGTGAAAATCAGACTATTAATTGATTTTTCATAGAATTAAAAAAAAAAAAACTCTTATCATAACTTGTTTTTTAGCTACGTTAAATTTCAGTTGATATAACAGTGCAAAAATGAAAACACTGTTTTTCAATCATAATTTTCATTATTTCCGTTAGCTGAAATTTTTTTTTTAAATCATCAGGAGTTTATTTAATGTTTTTTCTTTCGGATGGAAACAATTTTTTAAAGAAAATATTAATTTTTCTGCAAGTTTCATTGTGTTAAATATAGGGGGGGGGTAAATTTCACAGAGTAAAATTGGTTGTACCTAAAGAACAAGTACAGAGCCGGAGAGAGAAAGAAAAACACAGAACAAGGATAGACGCAGGTTGTACCAAATTCATTCTAATTTTTTGTTAAATCATTTTTCTGTATTTATTGTTGTCAAATAAATTAGTGACTCTCAATTGAAGTGACAGTCTTCGTTGAGTTATTTGTTGAGCTAATATCAAGGCACAAAATATAATGATATTCACCTAATGATATATTCTAGGGACTGGCGTTTTTGTCGTCTACTAGGAATTTTAAAAGCGATTTAAAAATAATCAAATCTATTATTTAAGGTCAAACTTTGTCTAAATCGATAAGTAGTAATATAATAACCATCATTAAAAATAGAAAAATATCATTACATATGCAGTTTATTTTTAATACATTTAAAGGGATTTGTTTTGGTCAATTTCAACGCGATCCGTCATTCTGTCTTTTCTTTTTTTTAAATATCCAAAAAATTAATTATCTATTATTTTTTTACATTTTATTTTTCGATTTTCGGTACTTATTTTCTCATAGAATAGCCACCGTAAAAAATTTAAAACTGTAATTAGTACAATATAAGACCAACTTGAAAAAATGTTACGCCCCCAACATAAGGGGGGTCAAAATTAAGCGACCTGAAAAAAATGAGAAAGTTTTGAAATAAAATGAATAATGCATTATAAAGATCATTCATTGATAAATAAACACTGAAAATTTTATTAAAATCCGACAATTCCCTGATTTTTGGTAAATTATTTTCTGTAGGGGGGGGGGGGGGCTAAAGTCATTTTGTCAAAAACGCATTTTAGGCTCATTTTACCAGTAGCTAATATATTCTAGTTGTCATTTCCTTTGAAATTTTTATCAGAATCCTCATCGAAACTGTCAGAGTAGAATATACAGAATTGATAATAAAAACAGGGAATATGTTAACAATAACAATATTTGTTTTATTTATTCTCACTGACAGGGAATACAGTGGAATGGTTTTTGATTAGAGTTCGGCTAATGATGGGATACGCGTGTCTCGTACCCGGCTCCGGTTCTTGTCTGGTCTACTGCTGCTGTCCGTATATTTACCCCACCTCCTTTTCCGAGAGTATCCGGTTCGAATCGTTAGGGGGAGATAACTCTCCCTAATACCTACCCTATTTAGCTTTTAGCTCATATGTTTTGTTTCGGGAATCTATTTGTAGTTGATACGGTTTTCTCCGAAATCTAAATGATCTTCTAAGTACACATTTATTTGGTGTCTTAGGATTATCCTTTGGTATGTCTTGGGGACGTTGTGGAGGCAGTTCGAAAGTGTCCAATAAGATATCTAGTCCAGTTGACATGGCGTCCATAGTTTGCTGAAATATGGCTGGTGCAGGTTTAACCCCAAAACTAAGCCGGTTAAATCTAAATAAATGTTGATTGTAAGGAGCTTCCTGGACTCCTCTTCAACTTCGAGTTGGAGAAAAGCATCGGAGAAATCAATTTTTGCGAAGAAAATTCCGCCATTTAATTTTGTAAACAAATCCTCTGGAATTGGTAGAGGGTATTAATGTGATTCCAGACAATTATTCAGTCCAGTCCAGTAGTCCGCACATATCCGGACTTTCCCATTTGCTTTTTTTACAACCACGATGGGAGCAGCCCATTTGGAGTAATTCGTAGGCTCTATTACTCCTTATTGTTGAAGACGTAGAAGTTCTTTTTCGACCATATCCAGTGCGGCATAAGGTACTGGTCTTTTCGGTCTAAAAATAGGTTTAGCATCCTTTTTTTAATGTCAAAACTACCTTACTTTTTGTGCAACAGCCGAGCTCCCCCCCCCCCGAAAAACATTGCTGAACTTATTTTTAAGTTCATTAGTGAAATAGCGTTCAATTTCCGTAACAGACGTTATGCTGAATGTGTTAAAAACAGACTTGAGTGGAATGTGGAAAAGTTTTAGTTGTTCAATCCAGTCGAGACTGAGTAAATTTAATTCAGAATTTTCAGCGAGATAACATAAACCCGAGAAAGCGGTGTTCTGAAATGTCACATTACATGTTAACTCACAGGTAAGCTGAATTAGGTCCCCAGAAGCGCTTTTTGTCATGTGTTACGATTCAGAATATCTAGGTTTTCCTAGATATTTCCATGTCTCTTGCGATATTAAAGTAATATCTGACGCTGTGTCGAATTGGAAACAAACTGGTTTATCGTTTACTAAAACAACTAAATATTTCCGGGCATAGCTTTGAATTGGTAATGCCTCCCCTGAAAATGAAACTGCAGAAACTGCCTGTGACATGGATAAATGGGAACATGGAGGTAAGCATCCTTTAGGTCCACCGTTATTACCCAATCGCCTTTCCTCAAGGCCTGACGAATAGTCCTGAAAGTTTCCATCTTGAAATGGGGAACCACCAGATGGGAATTTATCCCTCTCAAATTTAGAATGGGAAGGAACCCTCCATCCTTCTTGGGAACTAAAAAGAAGGTGCTGTAACACCCCTGACCCTCCTGGGTTCTGGGGACTAACTCGATTGCTTGTTTTCCTAACAAGTCTCTTATTTCTTCTGAAATAACGTCTCTCTGGTAAGACGAACTGAATACGGTCTTTTTTACACCGCTTCGTATCGGTGCTGAAGCAAACTGAAGTTTTAGCCCTTCCCGGACTATGTTCAAAATCTAGCGGTCGGAAGTAATCCTCCTCCAACCCTGTAAAAATCCTGCTAGTCGTCCCCCGACCGGCTCGGATTGAGGAAATACACAGCTTATTGTCGTTGGGGACGAAACCCCAATGACTTCTGAAACCTGGATTTCTGAAACCCCGATTGTTCTTTTGTCCAGGTCGAAGCACTCTGTCCTCTCCCCTGTTTAAAGTTGGAACCTTCCTGCTTCAGCCTTTTCTGCCCAAAACCCAAAGAATTAGCGTAATTCGTCTTCTTAAAGCTCTCCAACTTTCGCTTCACTCCCAAAAAATTCTTCCTGACGTGCAGCGTCTCTCTAGCATTTCTAAGGTTCTCTGCACTGCTATGCAAAACCTCGAAAAACCTTCCAGAAAACAGTTTGGGACCTACAGTAGGTAGGCGTGAAAATTTATTTTCTGTGGCTTTATTATTAAAAGCCATGTCCCTTAAATAAAGACTGCGCCTCGCTGAGACAGAACCCAAAATAATTCTGGGCGTGACATCGGCCATAGATTGGAATAATTGGCTTGAATAATTGAATAATTGGCTGCAGGGCTTCTTGGTTATCTGCAAATGAACCCGACGCGTCAGTATAAGAAGTGATTAATGAACCATACGATATTTGCCTAAGCAAAAGCCGAGCACTTGAATCCAGCTTCTTAAGGCACAAATTAGCAGAATCCGCAGATTTGCTAGAAAATCTATACTGAGCGCCACGAAAATAGTCCTTACTGCTAGAAGGCGCCATAATACCCTCTTTGATGTTCTCGTCAAGACCGGGGGGGGACAGAACTGGGTAAAGTGGTCATTAACCACCATATACTTCTGATCCTCTGAAGATTGAAAACATTTTATTTTCCCTCTAGTCTGCCATTCAGAATCGACCTCTTCCAGTGCTTTAATAACGAACCCATCTAATGGCAGACTAATAGCCTCCTTAACCTTAGGAGCCAACAAGTGATCCGCTATATACGATTTGAAATCAGAGTCTTTGTTCCTCTCAACACAAGGAATATCTAGTTTAGAAGCGACCTTCGAAATAAAGGAATTCCACTCGACATTACGAGTTTTAATCTCGCTTTCCAAAATCTGCTTGCTATCAGCTTCAGAGCAATGACTGAAATTTTCAGCCTCACCTTCCGAATCAGAGAAAACATTATTATGTCCCGTAAACGAAGGACCAGCAACGACGTCGTACTTTCCCACCAATGGCTCGTTCATATGAGCCTCTCTCACTTGGCTCCCGCGTAAATTAAACATAAGTTTAATTCTATTATCGATTAAGCTGTTTAAATTCTTACATCCTTCTACATCAGGCAGGAACCTGGAAGGGTAAGCGTTTTTAGGGTCGCTTCCTTGTTTTTCCGAAACTGATTCGAATGGGCTTCTTTTATTTTCTGCTTTTCCAATGGCGACGTAAGTTGTAACTTCGTCAGAAAAGGCTTATTTGAACTTTTGTGACCGTAGTAACAGCCAAGTTCATTTTCTCTCAGAGGAGAATGGACGTCGACATCTCCCGCATTCTGATCTACAGAAACATCTGAAAAAAGCTGTAGCTTTGCTTCTGTAACTTTTTCCATTATTATATAACACTTTTAAAAAATTTTTTTTTTTTTTAAATGAAATTCAAATTCCAAAAACCAACTTCAGTTCATTAACTGAATAAAGGAGAAAAAATCCCAAAATACTGACTCACCAATTTCTTCCCTTAATATTATTTCTCACTTCTCTCGGTATTGTTAAAAAAATCAAGCAGTAGTAAGAAATTACAAACCTTTCACTACAAATCCGAGTAAGAAAGTGATTATATGTCTTCTTGGATGAGAGGTCGTGGAGGTGAAGGGAGTTAATTTTGGAGAATTTAAAAATAGATAAATAAATAAATAAAATTTGCTCGGATGGTTTTAAGTAGCTCGAGTGTGGATTGCATTAGTTATATAGGTAAGTATAGATATTGATATAAACAAAACGATTTTTGCATAAACGCAATTAACACGGCTATCTTCTACTTATTTAAGCAACATATTTTCTGAAAGTTAATATATACGTAACATATATCTAAAATGAACCTTCATTCATAAACATAAAATTATAGAATTTTAATTACATTAATAACATTAGTTCTACTTGCATAAACATAAAATTATAGGATTTTAATTACATTAATAACATTAGTTCTACTTGCATAAACATAAAATTATAGGATTTTAATTACATTAATAACACTAGCAAATATATGCACCCTCCGGGTGCCAGTATTTAAGTTTAAAGGTAATAAAATATTAGATTAAATCAGAAAGGCTTATGAAACTGAAGAAAAATTCAGATAAAAAGATTTGAAACGGAGGGGGTATAATCGGAAAATAGAACAACTGAAACTTACTCTTTCATCACTTCCGTTTTTCAATGCTAAATTTTCCTAATTTAACTATTTAGTTAAAATAGGAAGTAAAGAATACAATTACAGTTATTTCTTCTTGTTAATGAATTTCTCTTAGGATTTATTGAAGAGATTTTTACTCATATTCATTAAGATAAAACAAAACAATTAGAAATCAATAATACCAAGCACATATTTATTAAAATAAGTTTTTTTAATATTAATATGCAAATTAGCTTTACGTTTACACTTAAAACTGGTATTTTGTTGTATATATAAATACAATTGCATGTTATTAGTATTTAGGTGAGGCTAACAGTATTAATAATGTCAAACAGTTTTATTATTAATTGAAGTTTAAATAGAAATAGAATCCTGGAGAATGTGACGTAAATAACTAAGGGAATTGTGACTTGTGTAGTAATATAGTTTCGGTTACAGACAGAAAAACACACAATCTCCATTATAATAACATTAGTTTGTTTCATTTCAAAAATTTTGATAGTATTAATGCAAGTTGTTTTCCTTCTCTATTCAAGGGAAAATTTGTGATTTTTTTATTTTACCGTTATGAATATAATATTTGAAACATGTTTTAAAATATATTAATTCATATAAATTGCTTTTTTTATTGCTCTTTTTTTCTTTTAATGTATAGTTTTCTCTTTTTTTTTATTGCTTACAGATTTTTAACCCTGATGAAATAAGTGCCTGATTTTGAAAACTATTTTCTTGGTGACCTGATTTCAAAGAGGACACATTTGAAAGGACATAATTGAAGATATTGGAGAAAAGCATATTCTTGGGAAGTACGGAGTATATGCAGATAAAGATAGGAGAGAAATCGTACTTTTCTGAAATCACTTTTTTTTTCTAGTGTTTTGTAAAAATATGCCAAAGAAAAAAGGAGATAAACCGTGTTCATGTGAAGTTTGTGGGACTTCCTTTACTTCTCCATCAAAATTATTTAATCATATGCAAACACACACTGAGGAGAAGCCACATTCTTGTGAAGTGTGTGGCTCTTCCTTTACAAAAAAATCAGCTTTAGTAAGGCATATGCGAACACACACTGGGGAGAAACCATATGCTTGTGATGTGTGTGAATCTTCCTTTTCCCAAAAATCTGGTTTAATGCAACATATGCATACACACACAGGAGAGAAACCACATTCCTGTGAAATATGTGGCTCTACTTTTTCACGAAAAGATAATTTAATGATGCATATGCGAACACATACTGGGGAGAAACCATATTCTTGTGAGGTATGTTCCTCTTCTTTTTCACGAAAAGTTTATTTGTTTACGCATATGCATACACACAGAGGAGAAAAGCCACATTCTTGTGAAGTGTGTGGCTCCTCGTTTACAGAAAAATCAAGTTTAGTAATGCATATGCGAATACACACAGGAGAGAAGCCACATTCTTGTGAAGTATGTGGATTTTCCTTTTCAAAAAAATCAACTTTGGTGCGGCATATGCATACACACACGGGAGAAAAACCACATTCTTGTGAAGTGTGTGGATCTTCCTTTTCGGTAAAATCAAATTTAGTGACACATATGCGAACACACACAGGAGATAAGCCTTATTCTTGTAAAGTATGTGGATCTTCCTTTTCAATAAAAACACATCTGCAGTCACATATGCGAACACACACAAAAGAGAAGCCACATTCTTGTGAAGTGTGTGGTTCTTCCTTTTCAGTAAAATCAAATTTAGTGACACATATGCGAACACACACAGGAGATAAGCCTTATTCTTGTGAAGTATGTGGATCTTCTTTTTCACAAAAACAAAGTTTATCGAGGCATATGCGAACACACACAGGAGAGAAGCCACATTCTTGTGAAGTGTGTGGCCTTTCTTTTTCAATAAAATCAAGTTTGGTGATGCATATGCGAACACACACAGGAGAGAAGCCACATTCTTGTGAAGTGTGTGGCATTTCTTTTTCAGCAAAATCAAGTTTGGTGATGCATATGCGAACACACACAGGAGATAAGCCTTATTCTTGTGAAGTATGTGGTTCTTCCTTTTCCCAAAGCACACATTTAGATAGGCATATGCGAACGCACACAGACCCCAAACATTAGGATTGAGTTTGGTATTTTCCAAGGAGACACAGCCTATCACCTCTTCTTTTCTGTCTCACTATGGATCCACTTAGCAAAATCCTTAAATTCTGCAAAGCTGAATACAACTGAAGGGAAGAAAGAATAAAATAATGAACTGACTCCTCTTTATGGGTGACCTCAAATTCAACGGAGAATCGGAAAAACAACTTGTTCCTCTGATAGAAATGGTAAAAAATTTCACAGAAGATATCTGCATGGAGTTTGGATATGAAAAATTTGCTAAATGCACTATAGAAAAAAGGTAAAAAAGCGACAGAATTTTAAGATGTACAATAGTTATACTGAAGATGTCACAGTCCTCGTCATTTGAGGTAGATTTTATGATCTGATGAACCTGAAAATTCAAATGAAAATTTGAAGGTTTTCATTAATCTGAGATGAGAGAGAACACCAAACGAGGAGAAAGGGAGAGGATGGTTGGTTGGTTTATTGATTTTAACGGCATATCAACCCGTCTGGGGTTATGTCATGCCTAACAGTTAGGAAGTAATATATGTTGTGTATTTATATTTATACTTTTTAGTAATTGGTTTTGACAATGTGTTAGCACCATTTGGGATCATGTTGAATACTATTGATTAAGTTCATGTCTATATTCTATGGTATAGTTTTATTTTCCTCAAAAAGGACAGAATGTCCTCCATGATGACATTTTCAAATAGATCTTTCATATTGTTTGCAGTAAAATAACGGTTTCTGATTGGGGAAATCCTGCATACAAATATCTTGGCATAAAAAACATGCAATGGTTGAATATGGAAAAATGAGAAGAAGAAAAAAGGCAGAAGAATACATCAACCACCTTAAGGGGATCCACAAAGCATGATCAGCACTGAAAAACAAAATAACTGCCATCAAAGAATTTGCAATACCTGTCGTTTCCTTCTTTTTTTTATGTATTATTGACTGGCCACAATGTCTTTTACTGCCTACTTTACTACTACTACGATTACTACTTATGTACTATAATCAAGCCAGTCATTCTTCAGCCTACTTTTTTGTAATTTGTGGTGAATGATACACCCTCTCTGTCTGCACTGTCTACTTTAGGTACTATAATCAAGCCAGTCATTCTTCAGCCTACATTTTTGTAATTTGTGGTGAATGATACCCCCTCTCTGTCTGCACTGTCTACTTTAGGTACTATAATCAAGCCAGTCATTCTTCAGCCTACATTTTTGTAATTTGTGGTGAATGATACCCCCTCTCTGTCCACACTGCCTGCTTTACTTTTATTCATGTACTACAATAATGCCTGTATTAGAATGTCTTATTTTTTATTATTTGTAATAAATGTGCAATAAAGAGAGGTTACTTAATATTTTGATTAAACGGGTCATTTTTCTGCCTTCATTATAATTTTTGATGAATGTGCAAGATTCTTAAGGAATCTCAAAATCATATCTCATTTTTTATTTCGACACAGGAAAACTTGTTTCACCATCAAAGTTCGAACGTTGACTATTCGACTGGCAAAGCTTTATCTAATTATGTATCACTCAATGTGCGACAAGACTTCTTACACCTCAGGAAAAAAAAAATCTTAAGAAAGTTGTACACCATTGCTGTGTTATATTGTCCTCACCCAGAAGATGGAACTTCCGGCTGAGGGACAAAGAGAAAGATAAAAATATATATTTAAAAAGAAAGAGAAAGTGGAAGAGATAGTTTCCGGTCAAGGAAGCAGGGTGAAGATAAAAGAAATATATAACTAAGGTCCGTTATCAGATCAAAAAGATAAAGATGTGTAGGCGTGTCATCAATACAAAAAGCCAGAGGGTCAAGCCGACAGACTCAGATGCCGGCCAACAGCGGAAAGGACACTTCACATCTCCCGTTAGCAACCACCCCTCGTGCATTCATTGTAAGCTTCGTGCCTTCACCACCCACACACCAAAGAAAATAAAGGAGGGTCCTCTTTTGTACTTACCTATCTGTTGTTATTGAAGTCCAGTAGTCGGTCGTAGCTGACTACTAACATACATCGCTTTGGGTACTGTGACCATACCCGCTACGTATACAGATACGCGATTTAGCAACGTGAAGAAGAAGCCGCTATATAACATATAGAATTTGATGCCAGTATGCAACAGCTGTTCACTTCATGAAAATGAACTTCTGTTTTAAACTATCTTTAAGAACATTTATGGAATTACAAGAAGCCCTACTACTTTTATATATCCTCTTGTGAAATTTTGTGAAAGTGATTACCAGGATTGGCCAGAGTAGAATTTACAATTATCAGTGTCCCTTTGGATAATTTCTTTTATCTTACTGCAAAGGCAATGGATGATTTAAGCTGTGACCAGTGGCTACTTTTAAAATATGTGTCATGATATTCTGAGAAATCTAAGAATATCCTGAATAATATAGTAAAAAGGCTTAACTATTTATTGGGAAAAAGAAAAGGATAAAGTATAAAAGTTCAAAAATAAATGGAAAGGTAAGAGTTGTTGCCCTTGGCCAGAAAAAAAGGGGTTAGTTCCCTTACGTTTTGTTTTGATTCGAAAAATGACCGGGGAAAAATTGACTGAGAAGTAGACGGTAATTCAGACAGACGAGAAGAAACAATAGGAGAGAGACGGTTAGAAGCGAGTTGATAATGGTTTTTGGGAGTTGACGGTTGAATCAGGAGATTAGAAGGGAAAAGATGTATAATTATTGAATTTCAATTGCCGAGTAAGAAAAATTAAATTAAATTTTTGCCGAATAAGAAAAATTAATTTTTGCCGAGTAAGAAAAAAATTAAAATTTTGCCGAGTAAGAAAAATTAAATTAATTTTTGCCTAAGAAAAATTAAATTAAATTTTTGCCGAGTAAGAAAAATTAAATTAAATTTTTGCCGAATAAGAAAAATAAAATAAAATTTTTAATTACTGAATAATCTTAAGGAAGTTGCTGTTCACTTCATGAAAATGAACTTCTTTTTTAAACTATCTTTAAGAACATTTATGGAATTACAAGAAGCCCTACAACTTTTATATGTCCTCTTGTGAAATTTTGTGAAAGTGATTACCAGGATTAGCCCCAGTAGAATTTACAATTATCAGTGTCCGTTTGGATAATTTCTTTTATCTTACTGCAAAGGCAATGGATAATTTAAGCTGTTACCAGTGGCTACTTTTAAAATATGTAATAAGGATTTCTCAAGGAAAAGTGAACCCTGGGTTTGTTGCATAGAAAATTGGTCTTCTGAATCAAGGAAAATGTCTAACTTTAGCCATTGAAAAATAAAACATTTATTGCAAAAACACGGACATAAAATGGGGGTTCAGTTTATTTTATGGTAGGAATTTACGAGCAAATAGTCCTTCATTACCTTTTTTTCTTCTGGTTACTACACCACTCCACGTATTTTGTTTTTTATCCAAACAAACAGCGCGTCATTATTAGCTAGGAATGAATTGCATCATCTACCCCCAAGTTAATATTCTTTGGAATTTCATCGTAACCCTGGATCCCATGGTAACAAAAATAACATTTTACCAGCAGTAAACTATTACCCACTATACTAGAGATAGGCAAATTTGTCATCTGCCAGGAATTTTAAAAGCGATTTAGAAATAATTAAATCTATTATTTAAACTTTGTCTAAATCGATAAGTAGTAACATAATAACCATAATTAAAAAAAAAGAAAAATATCATTACATATGCAGTTTATTTTTAATAGATTTAAAAGTATTTTTTTTGGTCAATTTCGACGATATCAGCCAGTCAGCCTCGTTTTCGATGTTTTTAAGTGCTTGTTTACAATTTTACTGTAACATTCGCGTTTGCAAAAAAAATTACCAAAAATCAGGTAATTATCCGATTTTAATGAAATTTTCAGTATTGATTTAACAATTAATGAATTTTATAATGCATTAGTTATTTTATTTAAAACTTTAATTTAGTATTTTTGCTATGAAAAATTAATATATAAAATTCATTTAAAATATGAAAATGCTGATGTTCAGTTTAAAATGTTATATTTTTAGATTCTAAAAATTAATATCTACTTAATGCAAACCGTATTTTTGTTGACGAAAGGAATACGTTTTGAAGAAAAAATCGATTGAAAATGTACCCCCTCAGAAAAAAAATCGATGTATAATTTTTTCTTTTATAAAATAATAGCCAATTAAATAATTATCGAAATGAGTAAAAAAGAAATCTCCAAAAATTAATTATTTATAATTTTTTTTACATTTTATTTTTCGATTTTCGGTACTTATTTTCTCATTGAAGAGCAACCGTAAAAAAAATTTTTTTGCTTCTATTCATAACTTCGGTCTTTTATCTCTTTATTTATACTGTAATTAGTATCAGGTAAGAACCAACCCGAAACAATTTTACGCCCCAGCATAAGGGGGGGGGGGGTCAAAATTAAGTGACCTGAAAAAAATGAGAAAGTTTTGAAATAAAATAAATAATGCATTATAAAGATCATTCATTGACACATAAATACTGAAAATTTCATTAAAATCCGATAATTCCCTGATTTTTGATAAATTATTTTCTGTGGTGGTGGGGGGCTAAAGTCATTTGGTCAAAAACGCATTTTAGGCTCATTTTGCCAGTCGCTATTTTCTCATAGAAGAGCAACCGTAAAAATATTTTTTTTGTTTCTATTCATAACTTCGGTCTTTTATCTCTTTATTTATACTGTAATTAGTATCAGGGAAGGACCAACTTGAAACAATTTTACGCCCCCAACAAAATTAAGTGACCTGAAAAAAATGAGAAAGTTTTGAAATAAAATAAATAATGCCTTATAAAGATCGTTCTTCGATAAATAAACACTGAAAATTTAATTAAAATCCGATAATTCCCTGATTTTTGGTCAATTATTTTCGGCTAAAGTCATTTGGTCAAAAATGACTTTGAGGCTCTGTTTGCCACTCCCTACAATAGTTTCTGTGGGATATCACAGCCCCCCCCCCTTTTTTTTTTAACATGAAATCATTTTTTTTTTTTATTGGATTTAATGGTATTCGTGGTACAAACAGTGTTAAAGAGTGCATTGAAATAGAACAAGTTGTATCATTCCTTATTGGAAATGATGAAAAGAAAAGATAAAAAGTGTTGACTCCATGGAGGTACATTAGTCAGCAGGGGACACAGATATTTAGGTCACCGGCGGTGAAAACAAACGGGGAAAAAAAAAAAAGAACGAACGAGATAGACTTGTTTACTATGGTGATATGCATCGAAACTTAATTCATTCGTAATTCTTTTTTTTTTTTCTTTTTTTAAAATATTACATTGTCGACGAAGAGAAGAAGGAAACAATGAAAGAATCGAATTTCCTTCTCACTGTGAGTAATTTTTTAAAGTATCTTTTTCTTAGCTCAAGAGTGTGTCGGGGGGTGGGGGTGAGTTAAGTTATGTAAAATTGAAATAGTTGAAATGAATTCAAGTCTTGCTCAACTATTTGATAATGTATATATATATATATGGTTAGATATGGTGTATAACTAATTCTCCGTAATAACTGTCAATTTCAGTTGTTTGTTGTTTTAACTTTCATTGTTTACGTTCATCGAGTATAAAAACAACAGACAAGATATTTTATTTATTGTCAAATTTATCGTTTGAAACCAATCTGAACGTGTCCTTACTGAATAGTACCATCTATAAAAAATCACTTTAATTTTTGTTTTAATTTACATGAAAATTATATAGAAATGTAATAAATCCCTTCCACCATCTAAATACGAGTAAATTTCAGTCATTTTCTTGATTTTTATGCAGTTCAGAATAAGGAGGATAATGTTTTTTCTGCTTAAAATAGAGTTTTTCTTCAAAACTTATTACTTTTGGCGCCTAAATAAGGTTTGCATTAAGTAGATATTTATTTTTAGAATCTAAAAATATAACATTTTAAACTTAACATCAGGATTTTCATATTTTAAATGAATTTTATATATTAATTTTTCATAGCAAAAATACTAACTTAAAGTTTTGAAATAAAATAACTAATGCATTATAAAATTCATTATTTGTTAAATCAATACTGAAAATTTCATTAAAATCGGATAATTACCTGATTTTTGGTAAATCTTTCTCCATCCCAAATGTTACGTTAAAATTGTAAACAAGCGCCTAAAACCATTGAAAAACAGCCAAAATGGGGTCGGCGAACAAAATTGACCAAAACAAATACTTTTAAATCTTTTAAAAATAAACTGCATATGTAATGATATTTTTCTCTTTTAATGATGGTTATTATGGTACTACTTATCGATTTAGACAAAGTTTAACCTTAAATAATAGATTTAATTATTTTTAATTCGCTTTTAAAACTCGTAGTATCCGATTTTTTTGGCCTATGCCTATTTTATACTATCCCTTTGCAACTCCCAAATAAATCTACTCCCACCACCTCTGATAATAATAATAATAATAATAATAATAATCGATATTTGTCTTCCAGCTATGGGGAAATTACATCAAAATGAATCCCCAATTTTTATATCGGTTTCTGACGCCCTGTTCCCATAATTAATTTAACTTCAGAAGGGAGATAATGAAAAAAAAAATTTTCAAACAATTACCAAAAATCAGGGAATTGTTGATTCTCAATTAAATTTTCTGCATTTTATTTCTTAATGACTTTATAATGAATATCTTATTAACAAAACTTTTAAAATGTTTGTATTAATTGTAGTGGTGGATGTACCTTTAGTCATTTGAATTAGAAAAAATTACAATCCCTAATTTTTACATTCTACAAAGATCAAATTCAGAAGACCTCATAAAAAATGAAAAAAAAAAAAAATTATTAATTTAAAAAATTCAACAACAAAAAAAAGTTATTTAAAAGTTATTTTCTTAAAACACAAAAATAATTTTTATTGTGTGTTTTCTCTTTTCATAGTTTTAAAAACTGTTAAGATTTTTTATAAGATCATATTTCTATTAATAAATATATTTGATGTGACATCAGCAGGAGCTCAGACTCTGTCCACTTCCGCCCAAGGTTTGTTCCCACTTTTTTCAACCCTTGTAAAAATGAATCAGTTCATAATAAATCATTGTTGAATTTACCTCGTGTGTGTCAATCTCCTCACCTTAACTTTTACCTATTGTAAATTCTGTTATTTCACACATTGTTTCACTATGCAACTCGATTACTCAAACTCAACAAAAACAATATGTTTCTTTGAATTGATGCAAAAAATAAGTATTTTCTCTGATTCAATTGGCCTGTCTTTATTTGCTTAAAAATTTAATAGTGAATTTTAAACATCTTGAAGGTGGCATATTTTTGTGAGGAATCAAGATTTACTCAATTTATCTAAAAGTGTATGATTAAAAATATACAATTTTGTGCAACATATTTTCTGGGATATTTTTAATTTATAGTTTTTTCTTGTTTTATTGATTACAGATTTTTTACCTGAATGAAAGAATTCCATTAATTTGAGTGGAGTATTTTCTTGGGGACCTGGGTTTTCATAAAAAGTCACATTTGAAGCAAGAAATAAGTGAACACATTCTGGAGAAAAGCTTATTCTTGTCAAGTATGGAGTTCTTTTCACAGAAGTCAGATTTGTAAAATATATGCAGATAAACACAGGTGAGAAATCATATTTTTAAAATCTCTGATTCTTTCATTTCTGAGGTGAAAATTTCTGTGAAAATATGCAAACACAAAAAACACTTTTGATATGCAAACACAAAAACTCCACACTTTTGCATATGCAAACACAAAAACCCCACACTTTTGCATATGCAAACACAAAAAACTCCACACTTTTGCATATGCAAACACAAAAACCCCACACTTTTGCATATGCAAACACAAAAACTCCACACTTTTGCATATGCAAACACAAAACCCCACACTTTTGCATATGCAAACACAAAAACTCCACACTTTTGCATATGCAAACACAAAAACCCCACACTTTTGCATATGCAAACACAAAAACTCCACACTTTTGCATATGCAAACACAAAAAACACTTTTGCATATGCAAACACAAAACTCCACACTTTTGCATATGCAAACACAAAAACTCCACATTTGCATATGCAAACACAAAAACTCCACATTTGCATATGCAAACACAAAAACCCACACTTTTGCATATGCACAAAAACTCCACACTTTTGCATATCCAAACACAAAAACTCCACACTTTTGCATATGCAAACACAAAAACCCAACACTTTTGTATATGCAAACACAAAAAACTCCACACTTTTGCATATGCAAACACAAAAACTCCACACCCACACTTTTGCATATGCAAACAAAAAACTCCACACTTTTGCATATGCAAACACAAAAACTCCACACTTTTGCATATGCAAACACAAAAACCCCACACTTTTGCATATGCAAACACAAAAACTCCCCACTTTTGCATATCCAAACACAAAAACTCCACACTTTTGCATATGCAAACACAAAAACCCAACACTTTTGTATATGCAAACACAAAAACTCCACACTTTTGCATATGCAAACACAAAAACTCCACACTTTTGCATATGCAAACACAAAAACTCCACATTTTTGCATATGCAAACACAAAAACTCCACACTTTTGCATATGCAAACACAAAAACTCCACACTTTTGTATATGCAAACACAAAAACCCCACACTTTTGCATATGCAAACACAAAAACTCCACACTTTTGCATATGCAAACAAAAAACTCCACACTTTTGCATATGCACTTTTGCATATGCAAACAAAAAACCCACACACTTTTGCATATGCAAACACAAAAACTCCACACTTTTGCATATGCAAAACACAAAAACTCCACACTTTTGCATATGCAAACACAAAAACCACACTTTTGCATATGCAAACACAAAAACTCCACACTTTTGCATATGCAAACACAAAAACTCCACACTTTTGCATATGCAAACACAAAAACCCCAACTTTTGCATATGCAAATCAAATTTGGTGAAGCATATGTTAATGCTATTTTTTCTAACCCCACTCAAAACCTGAAGACATTATGGTCTATAATTTGCGATATTACTTTTAATATCTCATAAACTTAAAAGAATTTACCTTAGAAATCTTCTGTTATATATATATATATATATATATACATACACTTGGTGATGAGGGTCATATATATAAGTAAAGTAAAGTCAACGAACTCTGACCTACTAAACATTGCTCAAAATATCAATACCAGGGGATATTAATTAAAACTCCTTAAAAAATCTTGTAAAGCAAACGCAAGACAAAATTATTTTAGTAACAGAGTGGTGAATACATGGAATAAACTACCATCATCTAAACACCTTCAAGGCAATGTTGGATAATCTGTGCAATGATTATAAATATTCTGTGGAATTAAAATGAACGTTTATAAGGAACAGCTGACAGGTCTCAGACCTAATATACTAGCTAAAAGGATATTATTATTATTATTTATTATTATTATTTTTATTATTATTACTATTTTTATTTTTATTATTATAAGATGTTTTCAGTCATTTGGTGTAGTGGTTACCATTGTAGGAAATGGATACAGCTAGATGAGTTCAAATCCTGGACAAGACAGTTTGCATTTCTCATAACTTTTAATACCCATGGGAAAGATATTTATCCAACTATTCTCCCTCCAGCTATGGGCAAATAGTAGGCCAGACTATACTCTTTAACCTTAGTTAAGCAACCAGTCTAGATGATGAAAAACTCTTAATTCCAACCTGTTAAACTTTGCTTAAGAAATTGATTTTGTGTGACATCCAACTCATACAGGATTGTTGATAAATATGTATAAGAAGTTTTGATTAGAAATATGCTGTTTTTAAATAAAAAGAAATAATGAATTCAATTTCAGGGCCCAGGTGGATGAGAAGTTCATGACATGCAATACTCCACTTTGACCCTATCTTGGGCTAGACAGGCGGTCGGAGAGGCCCCCTCCGATCAATCGGCTGGTCACATCAAGCCCTAGCACCTATATGAATTTCCCAATCTTATTGCCATTATGGCAAGCCCCAACCCCTTTTTATTATTTGGGTGCTAGAAGGCGGTGACTGCGGGTCTACATATCCTGGGAATGACGTTAAACTCTATCTGATGGTGAGGTTCCAGTTTTGGAGGCTTGGGGAATGTGGAGCACC
Organism: Doryteuthis pealeii; assembly: GCA_023376005.1. Lineage (NCBI taxonomy): Eukaryota > Metazoa > Mollusca > Cephalopoda > Myopsida > Loliginidae > Doryteuthis > Doryteuthis pealeii. The sequence continues at coordinate 56,781,525 of CM042177.1, forward strand.
CCTTCATCACCATTGCTCCCTGGTCCACTCTGACCCGGAGTGGTAGTACCTGTTAGGGTCCCATCTATGGGTTAAATAGAAAAATGTATTTATAAAAAAATTGTATTATCCATTAAGAATTGATTTATTTCAAAACTTTATCAGCATTAAATGACCCACTGAGGTTGATATGCCGTAAAACAAAACAAAACAAACAAAACAATCAATTTCAGGACATGTTATACTATTGGTCTATCGAAAGTGCTAGTTACATAAATTTAGAATGAGATTTTTTGAATAAAAAGAAATAATGAATTCAATTTCAGGACATGTTATAATATTGGTCTATCAAAAGTGCTAGTTATATAAATTTAGAATGAGAGTGTAATACTTTATTCATAGTAAAAAAAAAAAGCCATATATTACATATGAATGAAACTTGCCAAGAGGGTCTAAAAGGAACAATGTACAAGCCACTGCACTTACAGCAAATAATAATCAAGATTGGTTCTGTGGTTTTCTTCAATTCCCCTGGTTTCTCTTTCATTCTACTTTGCTTTCCCCATATTTTAACAATGAGATTTCATCTTTGGTTGTTTATGGGAGCCACATGAAAGGTCAAAGCCATACAATTTGTCATATTTCAATAACATATTTGCTGACTGAAATATTTTAGCAGAAAATAAAAATAATAAAAATAATTATTTTGGAATTTCAAATTCTGATATAGATGTTAGATTTTTCTTAACTGTAAAATTCAGACTATGTACAACAATAATTTTAAAAAAATCTCTGAGGCATTAATATAATGCAAAGAAAGAATTGTGCAATGCATTAATGAGATCTGTTGGGGATTAAAGGAAAAAACAAAAACAAAACAAATACAAGACAAAGAACAGCAGTTGTGAGAGATAAAGTGAATTACGTTGCGAGGCTACAGATTGAACTCACAACTTCCAGATTGTAAGTGGTGACTCCTGGTAACTATCCATGTCACCTCTGTATGTTGGAGTGATTCAGTTGACGAGGATGCATAAAGGCTGAGGCACTTTCTCTAGGGGATGAATTGCCATTCTTAACTGGAAAAATCAGTTGTCTGCAGCAGTCTTACCAATGATACTTGTGTGACAAAAGAAGACTAAACAATTTCTTTTTTAAATTACCCAGATTAAGTCATATCATCCCTATTATAAAAACTAGCAAAAATACGAGCTCTGTGACACTATGCATGCACTAAAATGCATAGTTACAGAATGCACTAAGGGGTCATGTGTGTAGTATATATATATATATATATATATATATATATATATATATATATATATATATGGAGGATATGTGCTTAATTGAAGTCATAAACACATATATCTTATATCTTAATTGAAGTCATAAATAAACACATATCCTCCAAAAATTGTCGGCTTAAAGCCATATAAAAATAAACACATTTGTTTGTTTACTTAACCTCATATATATATATATATATATATATATATATATATATATATATATATATATATCCGTACGTAGATAGGAGGTAGTGAATCATGTGTGTAAACACTAATGATAAAATAACCAAGAAATGAAAAGGAATGAATAAATAAATAAATAAGAGAGATGGGAAGATATTTGATATCCAACTGAGACAAATGTCTGGGACATGGGTTTATTTCGGCCTAATTATTCATTGTGTTAATTGATTATGTGGACATTTGTTTATCTGTTGTGCCGGTATTATTATTGTTCATTTTAGTATTTCAAACAAAAAAACATCTATAAATGAGATTGAGTGTCCATCGAGGAAATGGTGGGCGTGGAATTTTATATACATACATACATACAGTCCCAGCTAAATAGACAGTTTTTTCGGACGGCAGAGGGTTTATTTCGGAATAATTATTCATTGTGTTAATTGATTATGTGGACATTTGTTTATCTGTTGTGCCAGTATTATTATTGTTCATTTTAGTATTTCAAACAAAATAACATCTGTAAATAAGATTGAGTGTCCATCAAGGAGATGGTGGGGGTGGAATTTTATATACATACATACAGTCCCAGCTAAATAGACAGTTTTTTCGGCCGGCAGAGGGTGATATCGACAGTAATAGCAGACGTAGCAATTAGCCAGTGAAGCCAGAGTTAGTCTCATAACAACTTCTTGCCAGCTGACAGAGCCACCACAAACTGCCTAAATGTCACAACTCCCTCTTCTATCAGTGTCCTATTAACAGACTTGTGTTTGTTTTCTTTTCTTTTCTTTTAATCCTTGTGAACCTGTCTCTGACTCGTGCCCTTCAAATCGGCCAGCACAGAACATCACAACGTTGGGGTCTAGACATCGTGCAGCAAAGGTGCAAGGGTGTAGAATGGGTATTCTCACAGCTCTCTTGGCACATGTATTTAAGTTTTAAAGTAATAAAATTTTAAATTATAAAAACCAACATATCTAGAAACAAAAAAATAAACTGCAGGATGAGAGATATTTTGAATTACTTAAAATTTCCTATTAAAATTTAAAATTCAAATTATAATAATGATAAAAATAGACAGTAACTTTGCTGAATCAATGTTTAATATTTTTGGTATTTTTAATCGGTTATCAATTGAACACATTTAGTTAATACAAATTAGTATTCTAAGTAATAAAGCAAATAAAAAAAGGAAAAGATTAATGTAAAACAATTTTTAGATAAAAAATAGAATCATGGAGAATATGACGTTAATAACTAAGGGAATTGTGAGTTGAGTAGTAATATAGTTTCGGTTACAGACAGAAAAACACATAATCTCCATTATCATAAGATGGTTAAATCTATTCTAATATTAACAAAAGATTGTTAGATAATTTATTACTTATTTAATAGTTATTAAATGTATTTGAAAGGTACCAAGCCAAACAACCAGCTCCGAAAAAAAAAAGCAAAAACTAAAGCGTGAAATTAGGCCTTGATGAATCGTAGACAAGTGGGTACCAGTACTTTACTATTATCACACAATTACGTAACATGCATAAAAAAATTAAATAAATTATTACCAGAAAATAAAGAATGTGTGCTAAGAGGGTTTATTGAAATTTACTGAGTTTATTGAGACTAGAGAATATTTGTAAGACATTTTGTTTGTATTTGTGGGACAGAAAAGAATTCCCTAAATAAAAGATGTTACAGGATTCATTTTCAAAAAATGTAACACAATTTGGGGTTTACAGTCAGGTTATGTTAAATTACTGGTTTTCATTATTTCCAAAGTTAAGCAGTGATGAGCCTCTTCAATACTTACACGGGTGACCACTTAAGCAATAGCAGGTACTGTAAGAAACCAAATACCAAAATGACTTGATTCAACATTAAATGACTTGAAAAAGGTTGATATATTGTAAAACAAAACAAAACAGCAACACAATTTGGGGAGAGCAAATGTGCTGGTCTTTGATATTTTACCATTAACTAGAGACTATCATCATCATCATCATCATGTTGCACATGCAGCACGGGTATCCATGACAATCTTTCGCCAACCTTCCCTATCATTCATTGCACCTGGGAGCTCCTCTGCAGAGCAGCCAGCATCTTCACATAGCTGGTCGATGTAGGTCCTTGCTGGGCGCCCCACACTTGTATGTGAATGTGTTGGCTTCCACAGGAGAACGTCGCTTATGAGTTCATCCTTGCTTCTCCAGCAGTGTCCTGCATGCCTTGTCCGTCTCACTTGGATAGTTTGTGAGATGGGAGGCAGGTGACTGTACAACTGTTTCCATGACTTGTTCAAGACTGCACACAGCATTCTTGTGCAGCTCCCATCTAGCTTATTCTCAAGACACTTTGTTAGGGTCCACGTGGTGCAGCCTTACAGCAGCCCCGACACAACCACAGCCTGGAAGAACTGTCGCTTCAGCTTGTCAGGGAGATCGGACCTTCATATGACTGATAATCTAGAGACTATAAGGTCAGAATATTGGGGTACCTACAGGAAGCAATTATTTCTCAATTCTTTAGAGTCCATTTTCAGGGTTATCTGGCAATTAAATGAGCCTTGATCTCTTTTATCTATCTTATAATTAACTTATTACAAAACATGGAATAATTAAAATAATCAATTTAAAAAATAATCAATTTAAAAAATCCAATTTCTTAATTTTATAAAAATGTTGAAATGCAGATTTTAATCTTTGATTACCACATTGATACCACATATCTTTATTACTCTTGTTTTATTTTCTTTATTACTCTTCTTTCTTTTAACTTATACTTTTCTCTTGTTTTATTTTCTTTATTACTCTTCTTTCTTTTAACTTATACTTTTCTCTTATTTTCTTTTATATTTTAATAATTAAGCATCACAGATCACCGCCCACGACCAACAGTTTTAGCCCCATTGAGGGGGGTGTCTTAGCCCTCTGCAGAGGTACAGTCGATGTATTCTAAAGTCCTAGCCGGCCAGGCTTGTCTGTATGTCATCGTATGAGGGAGGCGCTCATACCGTAATGGTCACCTTTGTATTGGTTATTTCATCTAATTGTATATCAACCCGTATGGGGTATGTAATGATAAATATTCTTTAATCAAACAATTGATCATTGCTCTAATATGTTTCTATTCACCAAGTCCATATCTTTTTAGGGAATCGTCGTCCATCATAGTAGAAGTCAATCCCAATTCATAAAGTATCTGAAAGTTATTTCCAAGCCGAAAATATACTCAACATATTATTATAATCGAGATTCAGTGTCTGGGTCTCTGTAACTGAGGCTACCTCACTGCTTACATCACAATACCCTTAGTAATTGCGTAGGTTTATCAGTGATTATTTAATTATATAATGCTTTTTTATTCATTACAGATTTGTCTTCATTACTCTTTGCTTTAACTTATGGTTTTTTATTATTTTATTCATTACAGATTTGTCTTCATTACCTTTGTTTTAACTTATGGTTTTTATTATTTTATTCATTACAGATTTGTCTTCATTACTCTTTGTTTTAACTTATGGTTTTTTATTATTTTATTCATTACAGATTTGTCTTCATTACTCTTTGTTTTAACTTATGGTTTTTATTATTTTATTCATTACAGATTTGTCTTCATTACTCTTTGTTTTAACTTATGGTTTTTTATTATTTTATTCATTACAGATTTGTCTTCATTACTCTTTGTTTTAACTTATGGTTTTTTATTATTTATTCATTACAGATTTTTACCCCGGATGGAGTATTTCCCTGAATTTGAATATAGTATTTGCTTGGGGATCTGAATTCACCACCACCCAAAAAAACAAACATTTGTAGCAACATAAGTGTACACTTACTGGAAAAAAACTTTCTTGAGAAGTAAGAAGTTGTTTCTTTTCTCAGAAAGCAGATAACCACTGGAGAGAAATCATATTGTTGTGAAACCTCTGATTCTTTCTAGTCTGAACCCAAGTGAAGGGTAAATATGCAAACACACAAAGGAGATAAACCATATTCATGTGAAGTGTGTGGATCATCCTTTATTTTACCATCAAGATTGAATATTCATATGCGAACACACACAGGAGAGAAGCCGTATTCTTGTGAAGTATGTAGTTCTTCCTTTTCACGAAAACCATATTTGATAACACATATGCGAACACACACAGGTGAGAGGCCATACACTTGTGAAGTGTGTAGCTTTTCCTTTTCACGAAAATCACATTTGATAACACATATGCGAACACACACAGGTGAGAAGCCTTATTCTTGTGATGTATGTGGATCTTCCTTTTCACAAAAATCAGATTTGGGGATGCATATGCGAACACATACAGGAGAGAAGCCATATTCTTGTGAAGTGTGTGACTTTTCCTTTTCACAAAAATCAAATTTGGTGAAGCATATACGAACACACACAGGAGAAAAGCCATATTCTTGCAATGTCTGTAGCTCTTCCTTTATGCGAAAATCAGGTTTGGTGCTTCATATGCGATTACACACAGGAGAGAAGCCATATTCTTGTGAAATATGTGGCTCTTCCTTTTCACAAAAATCTCATTTGCAGAGCCATATGCAAACGCACTCAGGAGGTAAACCACATTCTTGTGAAATGGGTGGTGCTTCCTTTTCACAAAAATCAGGTTTGGTAAGCCATGTGCAAACACACTCAGGTGAGAAGTCACATTATTGTGAAGTGTGTGGCTCTTCGTTTTCACAAAAATCATATTTGCATTGGCATATACGGACACACACAGGAGAGAAGCCACATTCTTGTGAAATATGTGGTTCTTCCTTTTCCCAAAAGTTATATTTGTGTAGGCATATGCGAATACACACAGGAGAGAAACCATATTCTTGTGAAGTATGTGACTCTTCCTTTTTACAAAAACATCATCTGGTAGTGCATATGCGAACACACACAGGGGAGAAGCCACATTCTTGTGAAGTGTGTAGCTCTTCCTTTTCACAAAAACAACATTTGGTGACACATATGCGAATACACACAGGAGAGAAGCCATATTCTTGTGAAGTCTGTAGCTCTTCGTTTACAGATAGATCTAGTTTGGTGAAGCACATACGAATACATACAGGAGAGAAGCCACATTCTTGTGAAGTATGTGGCTCTTCCTTTTCACGAAAATCAGGTTTGGTGAGGCATATACGAACACATACTGGAGAGAAGCCACATTCTTGTGTAATGTGTGGCTTTTCATTTTCACAAAAATCGTCTTTAAAAAAGCATATGCAAACACATGCTGGAGGGAAGCCACATTCTTCTTTAGTGTGTGACTCTTCATTGTCAACCAAATCCCATTCTTGTGAAGTGTGAGGCTCTTTCTTTTCAGAAGAACCATAGATTATTAATTGACAATAAAAAGTTTAAACAAACTTTTCATATTTGTGACAAATATTGTACTCAGGGAAAAGTAATATTTCCATTATATTTAAACTTTACCGAGCATCTTTTACCATAATTTTACTGTAATTTGTTTTACCGTAATTTTACTGTCATTTGTTATTCTTCATTCATGTTTATTGCACAACATTAACTTTTAAATAAATGCTGTATTAGCGAATCTTAAAAATCATGTCCTGTTTTTTTTGTCCTTGGAAACCCATTTTTACTATCTGATGTAAGAATTTTGATAACTCAATAATTCAACTGGAATCTTATTTGTTAAATTATTTTATTTTGTGAAAATTTAAAATTCCGATGATATATATCAAATTCCATAATTTAAGGAATTTATGCCTACGTGAGGATTCTTTGTTTAGATAAATTTATATTTTTAATATAAACATTATTATTATTATAATTATTATTGTTTTCTTTTCTTACTGTAACTTTTAACAAACTACCATAATTAATAATCAGGGTAGTTTTAATTAATTAGTAATTAATTAACAGATCGCCAATCAACCTATAACACTTTAGTGGAGAAAATTTACTGTAATATGTTATTCTTCATTCATGTTTAATGCATAACATTAAATGTTGTATTAGTGAATCTTAATACTGTTAGAGTTTAGTACCTGATGTAAGAATTTTGCAAACTCAACAACTCTTGCAAATACTACAAGAATTCTGGGGTATGGGGGTTATCGTCCTTTGTCTGCGAGCCTCTGTTTCAAACCAACCAATCACAAGCTAGCACAGGGAAAAGTAATTGAAAATTGTAAGTTTTAAATAAAACTGAAACTTGTCTACCAGCTTCTCTTTCTCTTCTTTTTAAGTTCACAGAATGTAATGACGAAAGGGAAAGCACGTGTACTTTTAACCTTATTTATTAACATGCAACAACAACAGTCGATACAACAAGTACTTAGAGACAGTACTTACAGCTCAGTTCTTACTCTCTCACTGAGGGAAAAGTTCCTTCAGTCACAAGGGACTGAGACGAGCTTGTTTCTACGAGGCTCACACGTTCATACCAAAACCGAGAAGAAGACATTTTATTTACACCACCTCACAAGGGACATTAACTCTTTCTGCTTCCTGTCCCCAAAATGTACAGGAGAGTTCAGGTCCCTACAGCACTATCGGAAGTCACCCACAACTCCCCGCAACCCCCATAAAAAGTCCATTCTGCCCCCTCCAACCTCTCGACACCTCTTACTCAGAGTGGGCATAATGGCGTACCACATTCCTTCTTCCCCCAACCACATTCCTTTCCTTGCCAGGGACAGTTTAGCAGGCCAGGCATCTAGAACACTTTGAGTCAGATAAGTTCGACTTGTTACTACAGTAATATTTTCATTATATTTAAAGTTTACAGAGCATCTTTTACCGTAATGTAATTTGTAATTCTTCATTGATGTTTATTGCACAACATTAACTTTTAAATAAATGCTGTATTAGCAAATCTTAAAATCGTATCCTGTTTTTTTATTTTGTCGTTGGTAACCTAGTTTTACTATCTAAGTTCTATAATTTAAGAATTTTGATAACTCAATAACTCTTGCACATACTACAAGACTTGTTTCCCAGCTCCTTTAACCAATAAAGTTGACAACACTTTTGTTCCTTCTTCACAATGACGATGTTCAGATCCTTGTTCTCTTTTTAAAAAGTTCATTCTACGTTCTTGAATATTATTTAGAATATCTAGTTTGAATTTTTTTAAAATTGTTCATAATTAACCTTTCCTTTTTCCCATTAAACAACAAAGAAGTAACTATTTTAGAGACATGCAAATTATTTTGAGATGAAAGAGGAGAAAAAAATCACCTATGTCTAAAAAGGGTACAAGATCTGTTGAAAATTTGTTCTCATGTTTTAAGAATTTATTTTTTTGTGACATTCTTCATTCAGCAGGATTTAACAAGAGCTTGAACTTATATCAAGTGTGGTAAATATATTGCTGCCTTTTAGTTTGGACAGTTTCTCATTAATATTTTTAATCAGGTAGATATCCTCTCTCTCTCTCTCTCTCTCTCTCTCTCTCTCTCTCTCTCTCTCTCTCTCTCTCTCTCTCTCTGGGTATTCACTAAGTCACTAAAGGACAATTCAATCCATCTTATCTTTAACTGTGAGTAGTAGTGGGTGTGGTATACATCTGAGTGGGTACAGACAAATAGGCCCGTCATTTTTTTTATAAGTATTTTTAATTCCCTTTCATGAGGCCTAGATCTTTGAAGTGAACTGGAAATTCTGCCTTTAAATCTGAAACACTTTCCAATAGTATCTCAATAGTGTAATGAACAGTGTCAGTATGAAGTTTATGGTGGCAAAGAAAAAACAAACACAGATTTAGGTTTAACAATGTATTAGGAAAACACAAAATATCATTTAGAATAATCATTTAGTTTGAATAAAAATAAATTGTTCATAATTAACCTTTCCTTTTTTCCATTAAACAACAAAGAAGTGAATTAATGAATATAAGAAAAGATTAAATTACATCATAGAAAACCTTAAGTATTTTAATTGTTTCAAATTGGAAAACACTTTTTTAATTTCAATAATAACTCGATAAAGTTACAATATTGTAATTATTAATTGATTATTAATTGATTATTGCTCAACTACAGCAACAAATTAATTACAGAACAAACAGTAGTTAAATAAATATAAATGAGAAACAAGTTAAATACAGACAAGCAAATAAATTAGATACCAGATAGCGATTAATTTTTTTTTTTTTACATATGTTCCGTCATTAAATTATCTTTCCAAAAATGTAAAAATCATTTATATCCAAGAAAAAAAAAAAGGATCTTTGTACGGGGAATCAATGCGCGAAACAAAAACTAACGAAAAAATTTATTAGCCTTTTCAATTTAGTAAAAATTTATTTACAATAAAAGTTCGTCTTTTATTACTTCAAATACCGAAAGTTTTATTAAAATCGGATCGTTAGTTTATTTTATATGATTTTTAGAAGAATTTCCTGTGATCACCCTTTTATATAGTTAGCGATATTTTGCACATAGCTAATTAAAAGTCATCTTTTTTCGCCTTGGGCAACATACCCAAGAGTGTAATATAACAAATCAAATGATTTACTCTCTGCTTTGGTGATTATTGTGACATTCTTTATTGGAAATGTTAAAACAGAAAGAGAAAAGTTGGTAATTCCGGACCCCCATGAAGGTACATCAGTTTACAGGGGACAGGAAGTCAGGACACCGCCTGTGAAAACAAAGACTAAAAACAAAGAAACAACAATGACTTGCTTACTGTTGTGATCTACTTCGTAAAAAATTACATTATCGACGAAGAGAAGAAGGGAAACTGGTATGCAATGAAAAAAAGGTAATTTCCATCTCACTTTTTAAAAGTATACAAACTGCTAGAATAAAACGAGTCCGACGTAACTTTCCATATAATCGTTTTTGATCGAATTAATATTTTTTTTATTATTTAAAAAGAAAAAAAAAATCCTACTTCTTAATTTCTTTATTATTTCTAAAAAAAAAATGTCAATGTATACGAAAACAATTCTACAGTCATAAACACGTATTGAAAGAAAGTAAATTTTGTCAACTATTTAATTTAAAAATAATTAACATCTGGTTAAATCTGGTGTATAACTAATTCTCTGTAATAACTGTCAATTTCAGTTGTTTAAATATTTTACTGAACATTGATTGTTTACCTTTATCGACTATGAAAACAACAAATCATTTTATTTATTGTCAAATTTACCATCGTAAGCAAATTTGAATGTTTCCTTTGAGAATAAATTCCCTTTTAATTTTGTTTTAATTTACATGAGAATAATATAAAAATGTAATAAATATATTTAGTAATAGGCACAAAATGCAAAGGGAGATAATGTTTTTTTTTTTATTTCTTAATTTTAAAACAATTACCAAAAATCATGGAATTGTCAAATTTTAATGAAATTTTCACCAAATTATTTTCCCACGACTTAATTTTATAAGGATTAGTTTATTTTATGAAAGAGACTTGAAAAAATACTTTTTTTTATCAATTCAGAATGTGTGTGCGTGGGGTGGGGGACCTTTGACCATTTGAAGGAAAAAATTCCGGTCCCTAATTTTTACATTTCTTGAAAGATAGGTACCACCAATTTTACCCTGTGAAAATCCCCCCCCCCTATATTTAACACAATGAAACTTGCAGAAAATTTAATATTTTCTTGAAAATTTTTTTTTCATTCGAAAGAAAAAACATAAAATAAACTCCTGATGATTTTAAAAAAAAATTTTCAGCATATGGAAATAATGAAAATTATGATTGAAAAACAATGTTTTCATTTTTGCACTGTTAAATCAACTGAAATTTAACATAGCTAAAAACAAGTTACGATAAGAGGATTTTTTAAAAATTCTATGAAAAATCAATTAATAATCTGATTTTCACGAAAATTTCCATAAATGTTTACCATTGGATGTAAATACATCTGAAATAGTTTTTTCTAAAATATATTAGGGGAAATATTTTTTTACGAGGTCTATTCCCCCCCCCCCTAATTTATTTTATGAGAAAAAAAAATGACGCTTCAGAAATGTTTTTTTTACTTTTTTTCTATAAAGATAAGAGTCTGAATAACGATATCCATGAAATTGTATGAATGTACGAGGTGTAGTTTTTTTAGGAAAAATTAATGAAATCGGAAATAAAAAGTGCAAAAAATGTCATAATATTGATATTTGAAAACTTTTTTTGCTTATGTAATTGGTATGTACTATATTCTATTAAATTGTAAAAAAAAAAAAAAACATTTTTTTAAGAAATTAATTTTTAAGAGATTTTCAATCTTTTGTATGATTAAATATTTTTATTTTCTGCGTGAAATAAATTTAATTTTTTTTTTTTCCTGCGTCTAAAAATCGATTTTTCACGGATATTTAAAAATATGAATTTTAGAATTCAGGTGAACTAAAAGTTGGTCTGATCCAAGCTAGATTAATATTTTAAAAAGAATTTGTAATTTTTATTGCTGAATAGTAATGTGTGATTCTTAGAATATACGGAAGAGCAAAACTGACATATTGGTTTTGTTTTTATACAAAGAGATGAGACGCTTCTCAGTTACCAAAGTCTGTTTTTGTTAGCGTAAAAAATGATTTTATTTAACTTTTTCGACTAATTAGAATAAAAAGTATATATTGATTATTTTATCAGTTTTTCTCTTAGAAAGAATATTCAAATTTTCATTTTATTTTCGATTTTAAAAATTAATACTAAAACCGAAGACATTTTTTAACGTCAATTTTACTGCAAAATTTTAAGATTTAATTTTTTCAAGTTTTTATTCATTTTAATAGTAAATTGTAATACTAAAGTTTTTAAAGAATTTATTCATTTTAATAGAAAAAATTTGGCTAAAACAGTTTGTTCATTACACCCATCCGTACTTAGATGCATAACCGTAAGAGGGTAATAATATGTATTTTTAATTATGTAAAAGCCTATATAATCTAAGAAAATCATTTTTATTTTACATTTGTGTATATGATATTGAATACATTTGGATGTATCGAAATATATGATTTTATATAAAAATGCATTTCTTTCTTACTCTTGTTTCTTTTAATTATTAGTTTTTCTCTTGATTTTGTTTTTTTTATGACAGGTTTTTAACCAAATGAAATAATCCCTGAATTCTAATAGAGTGTTTTTTATTAGATACCTGGATTTTTGAAAAAGTCACATTTGTGGAGACATAAGTAAGTCGACGGGGCGGCCTAAAGTCGGTATCAGCCAGTCAGCGAGGGAGTCTATCCCCTTGTCAATAGCGCTAGACCAAGGAGATTGTTTTTAGCATCTGATGTGGAGCGCCACACCTACCATCAGCCCCTGTGGAGACATAAGTGAACATATCTTGGTGAAAAGATATATTCTTGGGAAGAACTGTTTTTTTTTTTTCATTTCACTGAAGTCAGATTGTTGGAGTATATGACAGTAAACACAGGTGAGATATGATATTTTTTTCAATTCTTTCATTTTTTGATGTCAGTTCACTTTAATTTTGTTTTAATTTCTATGAGAATTATACAAAACATATGATAATTACATTCAACCGTATATATAAGAATAAGTTTCATTGATTTTCTAACATTGTGTATGTAGTTTCAGATTACAACTTGTAAAGAAAAAGGGGCTGTTTTTTACCCCTTTGCAACCATAAGTAAATCTTCGGTAATTTATGAGAAAGTGCGTCCCGGTCTCCTGCCTCAAAAATTGCTACTCAGTGGCTATTAAAATAACGACCCAGCTCAGTCTATTCAAAACTATCCATCTTCATATCTATCTATCTCAATTTGTTCATATTTATCTATATTACTTTAAATACTAAGATTTTCTTTTATTCAAGCTTGTTTAATGTCTTGTTTTTAGTTTAAAAAAAACAAGAATTACGACAAAAAAACAAGCGACGCCCCCCCCCCAATACATTTACTTGTCGAAAATATCTATCTATCTCCATTTGTTCATATCTATCTATATTATTTTGTTTGTTTATCTATCTATTTCAGTCTATTCCAAACTATATATCCATCTTTATATCTAAACAAGAATTACGACAAATTACAATAAATAAACAAAAATTACGATGAGCTGGGGGTCGTTATTTTGATAGTCACCGGGTAGCAATTTTTGAGGCAGGAGACCGGGACGCACTTGGCCAAAGATCAAGTTTCAGCAATCAATTGCCTTTTTTATTCTTTTTTTAAGTAAAAAATAAATATGCTAAACAAGAATTATCGACATTTGTCTTCCACCCATTTCAAAAGTAAATGAAAAGGAATCCATATATTCCATAATCCTTAAGATATTTCTATATCATTTTCTGAACCCCTATAAACTCTGAAGATATCTTGGTCTATATTCCTAGAGATTACTTTTATTACTCAAAAGAATTGACCTCCATAATCTCATGTGAGAGGAAATGAATTTTGTAACATGAAATATTGATTTGTTCATTTAAAGGTACTTTTGTCATAGTTATAAGAAGTTTGATTAGATAAAATATACTTTTTAAAAAAATCAAAACAAGAATGAATTCAACTTTAAGAGAATTTATACTATCGAAAGTGCTATTTACATTATTCAAAAATTAGAATAAGCCAATTATTGCGACTCCTACTTCGTCGCTCATATCTTTTCCAAAGTGTATGAACGTCTTTTCGTCTCACGTAGAATAACAAACACCGTGGATGAGGTAATCTCTTTATTCCTTTCACCAGAAAGTGTAAAAAACTGAAATAGGAAAGAAAACAGGTTTATAGAACGAGCCACAACACAGGGGATGGTACAATGTCTGAACAAGGCAATGGATGGGTGTTAATAGAAAAACTGAGGCAGTTCATAGATAAAGACAGTGAAATAATAATGACATACGATAACACCACCAAACAGGCTTAGAAGTTAAGAAAGGTACAAAAGAGGGGGGCAGAGTCTATGAGAGAAAGTCAATTGAGTGACAAGGGAGTGAACATTACAAAATCTTTCTTGGTGTACAAGGTTCAGCAAAACGTCAAATAATATAGTCAGATACACAAGGTAAAAGTCTATTACAAAATTTGATAAGAAGGTTACTGAGAGTCAAGTGACGTACCTGTTCTCTTTAAGGAAGAACACAGAAAAGGAATTGAACTCATGTGGATAAGCCTTGAATTTACCGCTGAATAATGGTAGCCGGAAAAGGGCGGTGAAAATGCAAGAATAGTCCTGTTTAGGAAAAAACACACAGTTGGTCTAAGGGACGTAACTCTTAATGCAGAATCGTAAATTACAAACCGCGACACCAATCCTATCATTTAGTCTTTACTTTGGTGATTATTGTGGTATTCCTTATTGGAAATATTGAAAAGGAATACAAAAAAAATTGTAAAATAAAAAGTTAACTTAATATAAAACATTTAATACTAAAAGCAGTGATTAGATTATTAAAAATTTTCTCAAATATTTTTGGTGTAGATAAATATTTTTTTCTTATCTTCTCTCTGGTAGCAAAAATTGCTCAGTCCCTTCAGTATTTCCATTCAGGGAAATTAGGCGATCATCCCTGTCCTTACCTAATTTAACTATCTTACCATTAACTTAATACAAAATGTAATGATTAAAATGCTGAAAATTTATGTATTTAAGAATAACTGCAGGATAACAGATATCTTTAAATCACTGAAAGATATTTTACAGTTGTATATTATTGAATACATCTGAACATATTTCTATTAACTTATAGTTTTTTTCTTGTTTTATTTATTACAGATTTTGAACTCTACTGAAATATCTCACATTTCAAGTAACATATTTTATACTGGAGAAAAATTGTGAAGTACAGAGTTGTTTCTTTTCATGGAAATCAGATTGGACTACATGCAGAAAAACAGGGGAGACATCATATTTCTGTGAAATACCTGATTCATTTTTCAGACCCTCCAGTTTTTCTTAAAATATGCAAATGCTCGAAGCAGATAAACCATATTCGTGTGAAGTGTGTGGCTCCTCCTTTTCAGGAAAATCACTATTGCTGAGGCATATGCGCACACACACAGGAGAGAAGCCTCATTCTTGTGAAGTGTGTGGATCTACCTTTTCACGAAAATCAAATTTGGTGATGCATATGCGGACACACACTGGAGAGAAGCCACATTCTTGTGAAGTGTGTGGCTCTACCTTTTCACGAAAATCACATTTGGTGATGCATATGCAGACACACACTGGAGAAAAACCACATTCTTGTGAAGTATGTGGCTCTACCTTTTCACGAAAATCACATTTGGTGATGCATATGCGGTCACATACTGGAGACAAGCCATATTCTTGTGAAGTATGTGGCTCTTCTTTTTCACGAAAATCAGTATTGTTGATGCATATGTGCACACATACAGGAGAGAAGCTATATTCATGTGAAGTCTGTGGGAGTCAGTTTTCACACAAGTCCCATTTGCGGGCACATATGTGCACACACACAGGAGAGAAGCCACATTCTTGTGACATGTGTGGCTCTTCCTTCATTGAAAGATCAAGTTTAGTGAAGCATTATCGAATGCACACTGGAGAGAAGCCATATTCTTGTGAAGTTTGTGGCTGTTCATTTTCACAAAAATCAAATTTGGTAGTTCATATGCGAACACACACTGGAGAGAAGCCACATTCTTGTGAAGTGTGTGGCTCTTCCTTTTCACAAAAATCAACTTTGTTGACACATATACAAACACACAGAGGAAAAAAGTCACATTCTTGTAAAGTGTGTGACTCTTCCTTTTCAAGTAAGTCACATTTAGCAGTGCATATGCAAATTCACACAGTATTACAAAAATAAATCTCATCAAGATGGACAAAATTCTTCTGTAGCAGTTCCCTGGTAATATTTTCCGGACAATAGGGGGCAGAGATAAACCCTGACTCAGCAGAACAGACAAGCATCTGCCAGAGGCACCGTGGAAGTCATCAGGCAGACAACACTAGCAGCGACACTAATGACAACCACAGAACCAATTGCTGAGACAGATTCAACAAAGTTAAGTTTCTTTGTACTTTTGCATTATATAATATGTATCCCGCCGAGAGAAATTCTCTGGAAACCTCTTACAGACATTTAAACACCATTTGTATACTCACATATTTAATATTTCAACCAATAAATTGTTAACACAATTATGTACATTGCTTTGTCTCCTTTCCTTTGCGACAGAGATACTATTTCACCCCAGTATTTCTGTTAGAATTGGCCTCCAAGACCTGACCTCAAAACTGTTGTCCCAACATTCTACATGAGCCATTTGTTGACATAAAAAAAATTAGGTCTCTTGAAGCAATTCATTAAAGCATTGCCAATTGATGGCAAGTGTTTCATAAATAAAATGGGGTATAAAACAATTACTAATTTACAAAAAGGGTCTAACAAAAGCCAGCAACTTCACAGGAAAATTGGAAAGAAACATACCTGTGTGCCGATGCCAGTACCAAGAACTAACTAAAGACTAAAATTCTAATTTTAGGACAATATTTTCCACACAACCTTTTTGCTGCTTCTAGCCTGGCGGGAGTCCCTATTTTGCCCTAAGGATATCTGTTGATCTTCCCACAATGCCATTCTGGCCCTGTGGGTCCACTTGATTATCAGAACCTAACAGAGTTGTTTCCCTTACATTGTCCAAATTTAAGGGTATATTTTGAGGGTAGAAAATAAATATATCTATTAGGCGCACTCTAACGCGACAGCTACATCTTCTTTCAAACTCTTCTCAAATTTACTGATGCATTGTACATGGTAAAAAAAATCTAAAATTTTAATATTGATATTATACATTCTTTTAGTATTTGTAAAAAATACCTATTGTACTCTGAGTACAGTAGTAATTTGAACTTTTATTCTTGGAGAGTGTGCATTATTATCAAACTTTAAGCTGGTCATTCTTTAGTCTACATCTTGGTAGAATCTCAAAATCACACTGGCCAACACCCAATCAGTACAAATGTAATTTTGTACCAATTAGTCAACAAACATTTATTTACTATTTCTCTGAATGTTTGAGATGAGGCTTGATGATTAGTATTATCTGCGTTATTCGGACTATTGTCCCCATCTTTACTGTTATTTCGACAACATTTCGGCCGATATGCCCTCCAGCCTTCTTCAGTCTGAGATGGTTCCCGAGTCCGACAAGAAATAGCTGAAGAAGGCTGGAGGGCATATCGGCTGAAACGTTGTACAAATAACAATAAAGATGGGGACAATAGTCCGAATAACTCAGATAATACTAAACATTTATTTAGTCAAGAGGAGATAACTCTTGCCCATGAGTGTCACTAATTGATTTCACTAAAAATTTGGTCAATTAATTTTTTCTTCAAATGTCATTTAGAATATCAAGTTTAATGATTAGGTTGTTTTAATTAAAGTTTAAAATAGTTTTATTCTTGTTTTTGTTTTTATTTAATCTTTTCTTTCCATGTTTGACAACAGAGAACCAACTATTCCAAAGGATTATTCTAAAGGACTTAATTGATTTTTTGGTGAATTGATTAGGCATCAACAACCAAACGAGTTGTTTTGGTGGAGAAAAAGAAAATACATTTTGTTCAAATTTAACCATGACAAGACAAAAATTACAATCACTACTAATCTGCCTAAAAACAGCGACAGCGACACCATCATGAAGATATATTTTCTGGGGTCTAACTAGAATTGAGGGGCCTGTTTTTTTTTTCATTAAATGCTGAAATTTCTCTCTGAGTGTCTTCTTTTTATAAATGTAGCTAAAAAGAATTTTTAAACGAAAATTATTTTAAATTCTTGTAAAAATCTAAGAAAAAATAGCAAAAATCTTCAATATGAAGCATTTTTCTTTAGAAAAAGTGAAGAGAGTGTTCTGATATTTTTAGGAATATATTTTTATTTATTCATTCAAAAGAGATTATTAGTAACAAAGGTATGTAAAAAAAAAAAGATAATTTTAAAACATTTATGTTTGTTTAAATTGAATTTATAACAAAAACATTTTTTGGAATAAATCATTTCTAAAAATTATTACTTTTATTAGAATTATTTTCATGCCTACAAAAATATTCCTTTTTGAATTCATCTTATAATGGAGATTGTGTGTTTTTCTGTCTGTAACCGAAACTATATTACTATTCAAGTCACAATTCCCTTTGTTATTTACATCACATTCTCCATGATTTTATTTATTTAAACCTCAATTATTAATAAAATTGTGTTACATCATTAAGACTGTTGACCATATCTACATAGTAATAACATGCAATTGTATTTATATATACAATAAAATAGTGGATTACAGTGTAAATGGGAAGGCTAATTTGCATATTGATCTTAAAAATTTGATTTTAATAAATATATGCTTAGTATTATTGATTTCTAATTCTTTGGTTTTATCTTATTGAATAATGAGCAAAAATCTCGGGGATAAATCTTAAAAGAAATCAATTAACAAGAAGAAATAACTGTAATATTATTCTTTACTTCCTATTTTAACTAAATAGTTAAATTAGGAAAATTTACCAATGAAAGACGGGAGTAATGGAAAATGACGGAAGAGTTAGTTTCAAAGTTGTTCTATTTTTCAATCATACCCCCTCTGTTCAAAATCTTTTTATCTGCATTCTTATTCAGTTTCATTAATTTGATATGATATTTTATTATATTTGCTATATATATAATTTCTTTCAAGTTTTTAGCTTTTAAAAACTTTGTTGTATCTATTTTTCTGGGCCATATAACCTTTAGATTAAATTAATTCCATGTTTTTATAAATCCTAACACCTTAAAACAAAGTTAGGAAAAATGGACCATATGACCTTTAGATTAAATTAATTCCATGTCTTTATAAATCCTAACACCTTAAAACAAAGTTAGGAAAAATGGACCTATTACCTTTAGATTAAATTAATTCCATGTCTTTATAAATCCTAACACCTTAAAACAAAGTTAGGAAAAATGGACCATATTACCTTTAGATTAAATTAATTCCATGTCTTTATAAATCCTAACACCTTAAAACAAAGTTAGGAAATATGGACCATATTACCTTTAGGCACCCCTTTTTGATCTCGATTAAGAAAGGACATATTTTAACAGACGATTTTTAGATTTTTAAAAAATTATAAAACTAACCCCTAACCCTAACCCCTAACAAACAACCGGATATTGACAGTGTAAATGAAAAACATGTCCTTTCTTAATCGAGATCAAAAAGGGGTGCCTAAAGGTAATATGCTGAAGCAAGTGGAACTATCTGTTACACACTGGTCAGGCATTTCTCATGGGATGGCCACGGTGTTGAAAACGTCTCGTTCAGTGGTATCCTACTAAGAACATGATCATTATGCTGACAATGTCAGTGCTCATATCTGAATTCATCTTTAGATTGTTTTCTCATACTGCCAGCATGTTCATTATTTGTGGTGTTATAACACAACCTGCCACCGCCATTCAGTGGCCTATAGAAAACCATCGCCTAACTCTATTGTGTTATGGGTTGATTGGCGACCTATTAATTAAGTACTAATTAATTAAAACTACCCTAATTATTAATTATGTTGGTTTGTTAAAATTAAAAGTAAAAATAAGAAAAACAATAATAATAATAATAATTGTTTATATTAAAAATATAAATTCATCTAAGCAAAGAATTTTCACCTAGACAAAGAGATTCCTTAAATTATGGAATTTGATATACATCATCGGAATTTTAAATTTCACAAAATGAAATAATAAATTTAATAAATAAAATTCCAGTTTTTGAAAAGTTCGGCAACAATTTCAAAAACTTAGATAAATAAAACAATGGTTGGCCTTGACTCCAAATGGAAAGATACAAGCTAGGCTGACACAAGGCAATTTAGACACGTAGGCAATGTTATCGAGTGGCTGGCCAATCAGAGACATGTGTTAGGGGTCGGGAGGTCTGGATCACATAAATAACAGACCGTCAGACGAATAGAAGCAATAGAAAGAAGACAGCGGGAGAGACCGGGGCAGAACGAAGACCGGAGAAGAGAGCTCGCCACAGCTCGGGACCTTGATACAACTTTACCGATACACTCTGATGCCTTGCCACTCGGTACAGAATTGATAACTTAGCCAAAAACTAGCTGTAGATCGCCAATCAGCTGACAAGAAATCACCTCGCTCCTTTGTAAAATAAATGTATATAAGTTGTACATAAGCATAAAAAAAGGCAATGTGTTCAATTGTTTCGTTGATCCGTTGACAGCTTTTGAGTATCGCTTTCAGCCGAGTTGGAACAGAGACTACAACAGCTTTACGTCAGGGCCTGATAGTATTGTATCATCCACGAAACGACTGTAGTACTTGGCCGGAGCATTGTTCTCATACATACATACATAACATCTATACCTTGAGACGGTGCCCCAGTTCATAGTATTATACATGGTAGTACACATGCATAGAATGGAAAATTTCCACTGCTTATGTTGGAGGCAGGACATTCAAGTCCACTGTAATAGTGTTTTGGCTATCTTTTGATAAAACCGATGGTAGTGTAAGATTCAAGGGTTATGACAAAGTCATAACTCCTTGACACACACACACAAACTCCGACAAAAGTTGAGGGACAAAACATTTAATATGGTACAGCACATGAATACACAAAGGATACATAAATTACATAGAAGTGTTCATGAAACATACATACGTATACAATAGTAATATGAACATAAAAGCAACAGACATGAGACTGAAGTAGTCCATGCTGGGAAATCACTTACAGTAATGTAAGGGGGGGGGGCAAAGCCCCACCGAGAAAGTGTCGTAGAAAAAGAGAAAGTGGTCGTAGCCTAGGGCGCAAAGTACCTAGGAGCGCCTGTCATGTGTGTGAAACAATAGGACTTACTAATTACAAATAGAAAAACAAACTGGGAAATGAATAAAAACAGTCAAAATATATTGTCAATAAAGCAGTGGTGTGGCATGCCAGTGACTAGTACAGCTTTTGCCATGGGCAGCAAATTTGGTTAAAAAATTTCTGTATGTCCTAATTCGGAATTAAACTAGTAATATTGTACTGTGTTATATAATTCGGCTGGGGCTTTAGAATACACGGACTGCACTTATTGTGTCTCGTAGGTCGAGCAGCAGGCAAAAAGAGGAAGAGAAATTAAAAACAGCCGCTTAAATACACGAGGCCCCTAGTGGGAACCAGCAACACTAAACGGGCAGACAACTCCCCAGGCAAATACAAAAATAAATCCTACAGTAGCATCATTTGTTTAAATTATCTGCTCATGTTCCTGACAACAACTAGAGTATCTTCATCAGATACAATGATACTTCTTAGACATTTGCCTGACAATATCTCGTGTATATTGCACTTCTAGCCTACAGAAAACCATTGCCTAGCTCATACATGGTAGTACACATGCATCATCATCATCATCATGTCGCGCATGTAGCACGGGCATCCATGACAATCTTTCGCCAGCCCTCCCTATCATTCATTACACCTGGAAGCTCCTCTGCAGAGCAGCCAGCATCTTCACATAACTGGTCAATGTATGTCCTTGCTGGGCGCCCCACACTTGCATGTCCATGTGTTGGCTTCCACAGGAGAACGTCGCTTATGAGTTCATCCCTGCTTCTCCAGCAGTGTCCTGCGTGCCTTGTCCGTCTCACTTGGATAGTTTGTGAGATGGGGGGCAGGTGACCGTACAGCTGTTTTCTTGTGGGGTGCTGTTTCCACGACTTATTCAAGACTGCACGCAGCATTCTTGTGCAGCTCCCATCTAAATTGTCCACTGCTTTTGTTGTAGGCAGAACGTTCAATTCCACTGTAATAGTGTTTTGGCTAAATGAAGGTATACAGAAAAAAGAAGAAAAAAAAATTAACCGAAAAATATATATTTTATCAACCCCCTCCGCACGAGCAGGATGTGACACAAGGTCAATTTCTTAAGCAGAGTTCAAACAAGTTTGAATTCAGAGTTTTCCTTCTCCTAGACCGGTTGCCTAACCACTATTTACCCATAGCTGGAGGGATAGTAGGATTCATACCTTTCCCAAGGATATTAGCGCTAAGTGAAATGCAATTACCAGTCCAGGATTTGAACTCGGGGTGACGAGTCTATTTTCCATGACTTTCGCCATCACACCACGCACTTCCTAATAAATATTTGCTTTACAAGGCTGTCTCTTCCCAGACTGAAGCATTCACATGCATTTGATTTTTAAATTACACATGACTACCATAATTATTTGTGTATAACAGGGGTTGGCAAATGTCGGTCCGCGGGCCACATCCAACCCTCGAGTCATTTTCATCCGGCCCACCAACTTAACACCTGGACTCTAATTATCCAATGAATTTACTTAAGAGTGAAAACACAAACAATCCCCCAACAATTTAGTATCCAAACTAAAGAAAGTTATTGCAATTTTGACCCATCAAATGAACAAAAACGAATGTATACAATCGAAGTTTAAATTGTTTGTTTAAACATTTTATTTTTTATACACACAATACCAGTAAATTTAAAAAGAGTTATAAAAAAGAATCAAATCCATCACAATGTTTGTTTTTCATCTTCTGTGAATCTACATATGCAATTCTAAATGTAATTTATTTAATATAAAAGAGCAACATTTCACAAGAATTTGACTTCACTATTGTGTGTCTGCATATGCCTAACCAAATATGATTTTCGTGAAAAGGAAGCACCACATACTTCACAAAAATGAGGCTTCTCTCCTGTGTGTGTTCGCATATGATACATCAATTCTGACTTATATGGATAGCAAAAGCCACATAATTCGCAAACAAATGGCTTCTCTCCTGTGTGTGTTCGAATATGTTTATGCAAATTGCCTTTTTGTGAAAAAGAAGAACCACAAATCTCACAAGAATATGGCTTCTCTCCAGTATGTGTTCGCCTATGGTTCTGTAAATGTGATTTGCTTGAACAGGAAGAGCCACACACTTCACAAGAATATAGCTTCTCTCCTGTGTGGGTTCGCATATGTACAAGCAAATTTGATTTTTGTGAAAAGGAAGAGTCACACACGTCACAAGAATGTGGCTTCTCTCCTGTGTGGGTTCGCATATGGCTCACCAAAGTTGATTTTTGGGAAAAGCAAGAACCACACACTTCACAAGAATGTGGCTTCACTCCTGTGTGTGTTCGCATATGTGCATGCAAATTCATTTTTCGTGCAAAAGAAGAGCCACACACTTCACAAGAATGTGGCTTCTCTCCTGTGTGGGTTCGCATATGGCAAACCAAAGTTGATTTTAGGGAAAAGCAAGAACCACACACTTCACAAGAATGTGGCTTCGCTCCGGTGTGTGATCGCATATGTGCATGCAAATGCCATTTTCGTGCAAAGGAAGAACCACACACTTCACAAGAATGGGGCTTCTTCGCCGTGTGTTTATGCATATCTCAGCAAAATTGATATATACAAAAAATAAGAGCCACAAACTTTACAAGAATGGGGCTTGTCTCTTGTGTTTTTTCACAATTTGTGAAAAGGAAGAGCTGTACACTTCACAAGAAGTGCTTCTCTTCTCTGTGTGTTTGCATATGCTGCACTAAAGTTGACTTTCTTGAAAAAGGAGACCCAAACACTTCATATGTTTATCTCCTTTGTGCGTATGTATATTGTCACAAAAATGTAAGTCAGTAAATTAATCAGAGATGTAACAAAATAGGATATCTCTACCGAGTCTATCTTAATATACTACAACAATCTGTTTTCTGTGGAAAAAAACAACTCTGTACTTCTCAAGAATATACTTTTATAGTATATGTGGTCACTTATGTTGCTTCAAATAGGAGTTTTTCTGAAAATCCAGGTTGCCAAACATGTATTGTAGTCAAATTCAGAGAATTATTCCATCTGGTTTGGTAATCTGTAATCAATAAAATAAGAAAAAAATAAGAAAGAAGAATAATAAAGATATGCAGTAAAGGCTTATATTCTAATATTAGGTTGTTACTAAAATAATGGCTGATTGAAGTGCTCGGTTTTGAAATGTCATTTTAACATAGAATTTGTTGTTTATTTCTGGCGAATTTTTGCATATATAATAATTAATGTGTGCTCAAAAATAGAATTTAATTTATTCTCAGATAGAAAGTATTTTTGAAAACAGGAGCCTTCAAAGATGATCATGCCTAAACATGACCTTCGCCTTCTTATGTTGCATGAGTTCAAGCTTGGGCACAATGCCTCCAAAACTGCTGCCAATATCAACAAAGCAGATGAATCTACAAGTGATTGGACAGTACAAAGGTGGTTCCAGAAATTCTGCAGTGGAGATGAGAGTCTTGAAGATGAAGAAGGTAGAGGACGGATATGCAGTCTTGACAATGAACAATTGCAGGCAGTTGTTGAGCAAAATCCACGACAAAGTGTCAGAGTAATGTCTCAGACACTTGGTGTCAGCACTGCAACGGTTTCATGCCAATTACAGAGTATTGGAAAGGTGAAAAAGCTTGATAAATGGGTTCCTTATGAGCTCAATGACCCCTTTCTTGACCGAATAGTGACTTGTGATGAAAAGTGGATCCTTTACGACAACTGTAAATGATCAGGTCAATGGCTTGATCATGATGAATCCCCCAGACACTTCCCAAAGCCAAAGTTGCACCAGCAAATAATTATGGTGACCATCTGGTGATCTGCAATAGGAGTTATCCACTACAACTTTTTGAAAACCAATCAGACTATTACTGCAGAGATTTACTGCAATCAACTCGCTGATATGCATGCTTGCTTGCAAAAAAGAAGACCTGCATTAGTGAATCGATGTGGTCCAATTCTCCTCCATGATAATGCGCAGTCACATGCTGCAAGATTGACTGTACAGAAACTCACAGACTTAGGATACAAGACCTTACCACATCCTCCATATTCTCACGATCTTTCACCTACTGATTATAATTTTTAGGCACTTAAGCACATCTTTAAATGGGAAGACTTTTCGATCTAAAGAAGAGGTGAAATCATTATTTAAAGATTTTGATGAATCACAGCCAATAACTTTTTACTAACGCGGAATAAATTATCCCGTAGATCAATGGCAGAGATGCATAGCTGCCCAAGGTTCGTATTTTGACTAATTTTAACATTTCTACTGTTAATGTTTCAATAATAAATGTATATATTTGAAATTGGTCATTATTTTTGTAACAAACTAATATATTCATATGTATTGTTATATTGAAAATTGTAAAATAAAAAAGAAAATAAGAAAAATCATTTATCTACGTTTTATAGAACTGATAAGGGAGATAAGGACTTGATTAATTGCCTTCAGGGGTGCGCCAAAAAATTTCCTGTGGGGAAGCCCATATTCTGACCATGTAGGATGTTGGATAAAATCAAGTTAATGGTAATATCGAAAAAAAAAACAGAAGATAAATAATTTTCACAAATAAATACATCCCATATGCAACACTATATATATATATATATATATATAATCCTATATATTTATGTATAGGATGTATATAAATTTTATATATTATATATATTTATATGTAAAATTATGTATATATGTATATATGTAAGACATACACACACATAACACTATAAATATATATAATACATATACAAATATATAAGTATATAAATATATTCATTTTCATTTTTCCTTATATATATATATATATATATATATATATATGTAACACTAGATATAAAACCCACATACATATATACTTTTTATGTATACACACGTATGCAGACATATTTAAACACAAATATTTAGACACTCATATATATATATATATATATATATATATATATATTATATAATATATTAAAACACTATAAACAAATACATACTTTATGTAATGCATGCACACACACACGCATATATATAGTGATGTGCAGAGAAGTGCAAAGGGAGGTAATTTTTTTTTTAATTTCTTAATTTTAAAACAATTACCAAAAATCAGGGAATTGTCCAATTTTAATGAAATTTTCACCAAATTATTTTCCCACGACTTAATTTTATAAGGATTAGTTTATTTTATGGAAGAAACTTGAAAAAATACTTTTTTTATAAATTCAGAATGTGTGTGTGTGTGGGGGGGGGGTTGACCTTTGACCATTTGAAGAAAAAAAAATCCCGGTCCCTAATTTTTACATTTCTTGAAAGATCATATCCTGAAGAATATATAGAAAAATAAAAAAATAAAAAATATAAATTCAATAAAAAAAGTGATTTTAAAATTTAAAATTCATTTTCTTAAAACTCAAAAATAAATAATGTAGCAAGTTTTTTTTTTTCATAGTATTAAAAAATGTAGTTTTCTTTAAATTGATGCAAAAAAAAATTATTCTATCTAAGTTAAACTGAGTTTTTCACTACCTTAAAAATTTCAAGGTCCATTATATATGTGCAAGATTATTATGGACTAACTATCAATTTTAACCAAAAGATAGCCCAGAATTTTATCTTGAAAAAATCTAAGTTAAAAACCATGCATAACCTGGCAACATATTTTAAAAGAATTAAAACGATTTTTTAAAAATCGTCAATTTAAATTATGGAAGCCTAAAAGAGCCATTTATCTTGCTCTCTGACCACGTGATTTTTGAGCGAATTCAACGCATCTCACAAGTTTGTGAACGAATTCAACGCATCTCACAAGCTATTATAATTCATTCATAAAGGAAGACTTTATTTCAAAAAGTACATTGTTCTTTTATTTATTTATTTATTTATTTATTACATTCCTTTCAAAAATAGTAACTGGAAATTAATACCTAATCTAATTAGAATAAAAAATTAAATTATTGAACACTGAAATTAAACTGAATGTTCTTAAAAATATATTTTACACGAAATTTTTTATTATTATACTGACACTAACTAGTAAACATTTTTGTTGTTATATTAAAAAAAAAAAAAAAAAAAAAAAAAAAACAACCACAAACAAATAACACTTTAACACTAACTATTAAACATTTTTGTAGTTATAATAAATAAACAAAAAAAAACAAAAAACAAACAACCACAAACAAATAACACCTAAAGTCTTGTTAAATTTTGGCTGTTTTCATGTAAATTTTCATTCGCGTTAACAGAAATTATTGGCAAATGAATTCTTTTTGTTAATGAAATTATTCGCTATTGAAATGTTTAAAGTTTCCTAATATCGTTTATTCTGTAATTGGTCAGTCTGGAATTTTTTTTCCGGTGCTAAAACCATAATTTTTATTAATTAACAGTATTATTAAAAAATTGTGGCTTCTGTTTTTTCGGCAAAATATAACTTTATACATAAAGTTTATAAACAGCGATTTAAAAAAAATATGTTTCGTCATTAAATTTTCATTCAAGAAATGTAAAATTAATTTTCCTCAAAAAAAAACAAAAAAACTTAAACATTTCTTCGTGTTTGTTTTTACAACCCCCCCCCCAAAAAAAATACCTACCACTTTATCTTTACTTTAAATTAAAATTTAAAGTAAAGATTTATTTCAAATATAAGATCTTAATTCTTGATATACCGATCATTTCATTAAATTCGGATTATTATTTTAATTTTGCTGATTCTTTTTTTAAATTGTTGTGCTTAACAAATAAATTTTGTTCATGATTTAAACATTTTCCGTTTTAAAGTAAAAAAAAAAATGAAAACAAAAAAAATGATTTTACGTGTTTGTTTTTTTTACACTTAGCGCTTTTTTCTTAAACTAAAAATTAATCTTTACTTTTTAATCATAATTGACGCAATACTTTTAAAATTCATTATTCAACAATGTTTAACCGAAGTTCAAATCTGGGTATTTGAAACATACGAAATAGAATTATGTCACTCTAAATAACATTGGGCCTCCATATCTTTTTTCACCTATCGTAAAAAAAAACAGGAGAGTTCTAACCTTTAGAGACCGGCGTCTTTGCCAATCTCTGCACATCCCTAGATATTAATAAAAAAAAAACTATCTATCTAGTCATCTTCATGTCTATCTATTACTTTGGCTACGGACTTCAATCTTAGCTGGGGTTGGTTTTTCACCCCTCACCGTTAGCAATTTTTGAGGCAGGAGACCGGGACGGACTTCCTCATAAATTACCAAGGTTTTGATCCAATAATATAACAGTCCCTAATGTCATTTACTTAAAAAAAAACTTTGTTGAAGCATAGTGAGAATGAGTTTACTGTAGTTATAATTTTATAATTGGTAACACAAAACCCTGGGCTAGAATAAAACACAAAGAAAGTTTAAGTTGTAGTAGGTAGGTGATGCAATCCCTTCAAAGCTAATAACTTAATATTATAAAACTGTTTGTTCATGAGTGTCTAACAAAATACGTAGTTCCTTCTGCACGCGCCTGTAACAAGGAAAGAAAAATACAATTTCAAAAATTTACTTACAGTCAGAAGAAAATTCTGTTATTTCACTGAATAGCAGTTTCTTTCGCCTCTTCGATGTCAATTTAATATCTTTAACAAAAATTACGAAGGAATCAGATTTTAATAGTTGATATTAAATCTATATCACAATAACAGTGAGCGAGTCAATTTCGTTCCTTCGTTTTTAGTCGTTCCGTTTTCACTACCGGTGTCCAGATTGCCCGTTCCCTGGTGACTGTGATACCTACATGGAGTTCGAAGTCACCACATTACTTTTCAACATTTTCAATAAGGAATATCCCAATAATCACCAAAGCAGACATTAGATAATATGACTGAGTCCATTTTCTCGTCTCTGTTAACTAGCTATATGCAATTTTACTCATGAGAATTACCAACAACCAGGGAATTTATCAAATCTTAATACAATTTTTGTACTTCCGAACATGTTAATTACTTGTTCTGGAGTTAAATTTCGATAGACAAATATAGTATGACATTGTTATACTATTTGTTTAGTGGACGTTTTAGTTAAGCAAATATAGCAAGTCATATTATGTAGTCTCTACTTTGGTGTGACATTTCTTATTGGAAAGTTGGGAAAAAATGTGGTACAAAAGTCAGCAAGGGACAAGCATTTAAAACACCGGTAGTAAAAATTGAACGAACAAAGAAACGAAATTTACTCGGTCACTGTTCTGATATACAGACTAATTAATATTTAATTCTGTTGCAGTTTTTATTGAAGATATTAAATTGACGACAAAGTGATGAAGGAAATTGATATCCAGTAAAAGAACGAAATTTTCTTCTGACTGTAAGTATTTTTTGAAGTAGTATTATTTTAGGGTTGGGTACCAAAATTAACCGAAAAAGCGTTTTTGACAAAATGAATTTAGCCCCCCCCCCCTAGAAAATAATTTACCAAAAATCAGGAAATTATCGGATCTTAATGAAATTTTCAGTGTTTATTTATCAAAGAATGATCTTTATAATGCATTATTTATTTTATTTCAAAACTTTCTCATTTTTTTTCAGGTCATTTAATTTTGACACCACTCCCCCTTATGTTTGGGGCGTATCATTTTTGCGAGTTGGTCATTTTCTGTACTAATTACAGTATATATAAGAGATTATGAATAGAAAAAAAATTACGATGGCTTTTCTATGAGAAAATAAGTACCGAAAATCGGAAAATAAAATATAAAAAAATAAATTTTAGGAGATTTCTTTTTTACTCATTTCGATAATTATTTAATTGGCTATTATCTTATAAAAGAAAAAATTATACATCGATATTTTTCTGCTTAAAAAGGTGTGTGTGTGTGGGGGGGGGGTCTAAATTTTCAATAGAGTTTTTCTTCAAAACTTATTACTTTATGTATCTAAAATAAGGTTTGCATTAAATAGATATTTATTTTTAGAATCTAAAAATATAACCTTTTAAACTTAACATCAGGCTTTTCACATTTTAAATGAATTTTATATATTCATTTTTCATAGCAAAAATACTAAATTAAAGTTTTCAAATAAAATAACTGATGCATTATAAAATTCATTAATTGTTAAATACTGAAAATTTCATTAAAATCGGATAATTACCTGATTTTTGGTAATTCTTTTGCTATCGCGAATATTACATTAAATTTGTAAAAAAATCCATTTTAAACCAGCGTCTCAGACTGAAAGCGATAGAAATTGGCCGAAACAATTGTTTTAGATGTTGTTTTTTTTAAATTGTATATGTAATATTTTTCTTTTTTTAATGATGGTCATTATGTTACTACTCATCATTTTAGACAAAAATTTGACCTTAGATAATGTATTTGATTAATTTTAATTCGTTTTTCAAACAAAAAATCTGTCGCGAGCATACGATTTTGGGACCACCCTATATTAATTCCTGGGTTTACGCTAGGCATTGCCAATTACTTCGCTCATTTTCATTTTAAAAACAAATTAAAATTAATTAAATCGATTATTTAAGGTCAAATGTTTGTCTAAGTCGAAAAGTAGTAACATAATGAATACCAGTAAAAAAAATTTTTTTAAATTTAAAAACTAAAAAAAAAAAAAAACCCAGCAAATCATACTACATATGTAATTTATTTTTAATACATTCCAATTGGAAACCGCATTCTTAGTATAAGAATTACTAAGATATAGTCCCGTTCATATCCAAACCCCTAATCATGCTAACAAAGGTAAACTATTTTTCCATTGTTTTCTTGAAATTGTATTTGCTCTGTAAAGTCGAAACGTGTTTATTTTTCCTGTTAAATGAGAATTGTCTTATATGGTAAATTTATTCCTTTTACCCTAGTTAACACATTGTGCCTTTTGAGGCTATTTAAATTAAATACTCAAAACCCTTTTGATAGTGCTCCTTTAATTTGTAATTCATAGTTAAGTTTTAAATGTTCTATATTCAGATTGTTTTATAAACTACGAAGCTTAAACATTTCCTGTTAACTTTATTTTAACCTGTTTTGTGTGAAATTTGTTTTACAAATTTAGTTAAATCTTCTTTTTCTTCCTTTTCATTGAAATTCATAGAAATAACTAAAAAGCTTCTTTGTGTGTCATTTGCCATTTTTGCTTTGGTTTTGTTCTTTTCTCCTTTTTGTACCCATTAACCCATAGATTTGAAATAAGCATCTCCACAAAGCGCATTATTGTTTGTTTGTTTGTTTTTAATGCAGATTGATTGACAAAAGCACAAAATTTGTCAACATCCGTGAAATTTGTTTGTTTTACAAATTTAGTTTTTTAGTGAATATTTTTATTTTATTTTTTTAATTTTTTATTATAAATCAAATTTTTTTCAAACTACTCAAAACATATGGTAATAATGGAAATACTATTTAAATGATTTGCTTAAAATAGAATTAAGAAATTAAATTATTTTTGAAAAATTTTTTGAAAATTCTATTGTTCCTCCGAGTGCCAAAGGATCGCAAAAACAGTGCTTACCTACCTTGTATTAAGTGTTAAACTTTCATTGCCCCCCACTTCATTTTTTTTTTAATAGACATGTAAGTATTTAGTGGATGAAAACTTCTGCAAAACTATTTTCTTTCCCTTAATATTCTTTTTCCACTATTATATACTATTATATTTTTTTTTACTTAATATCTATTTCCACTATGTTCCCTTATATACAACATATTTTTTTGTAGGCAGAAACAGTTCAGTAATAAAATCTGAATGTATTTATTTCTATTAAAATTTTCTATTCTTTATTGATTACAGGTTTTCAACACCGAAATAATTTCCCGGATTTGAATACTTTTAGGATATTTGTGGTAAAGATAAAATGTCCTTGATAAATATGAACCAAGCAGAAAGAATGAAGAGAACTTTCCTTTCTGTTGCCGAAGAAAGATTCACACACGAAGGAGTGATCTCCAGCCACACATGGAATCACCTGTGGCATAATGATTATTGTCGCATGAAATGGATACGGCGACCAGGGTTCACATCCTGGACGAGGCTATTTGCATTTCACATAGCGCTAATACTCTCGTGAGAGGTATGCATCTAAGTATTCTCCTTTTAGTTATGTGTAAACATTAGGGCAGACTGGAATTTTTAATCTTGTTATGGCAACCGACCTAGGGAGAAGGAAAACCCGTTAAACGCTGCTTAAAAATTGACCTTGAATGACATTCTGCTCGTTCGGAACCGTTAGTAAATACATACACTTAGTCACATACAGCAAATAGCAAGGTAGTAAAATATTTGTGGATGCCGGCATTGCCTAACGGTTATTGTCTTAGGGAATGAAATTGGTTCTCGGGTTCAAATCCAGGACGAGGCTGATTACATTTCATTTTCGCACTAATAGCCTTGGGAAAGATAGATTTATTTTCTTCTCCTCTCAGCTATGAATACATATTAGAATAGACTGTTTTTTTTTTTGTCTTGTTTAAGAGAAAGAAATCAAACCAGCTGTACCCCACATAAAATTGACTTTGTGTCACCCTCTGTCCGTGGCAGAAGGATTGGCTAAATACATATTCGTAAAATATCAGCAAATATCAGTCGTAACTATAATGGCGTGTCCGGGTTTCTTCTCTTTTCGGGCCGGGTATCTCTCTTGGTTCTGGGATTCATTTTCTGTTCAGTATCTGAAAACAATTGTAGTATGTTGCTAGTTACCCACAGAATTCCACAAAGGAGGACAAGTTAAGAATTAAATATTCACATCAGACTTTTTTGGGAAATTTTGCAGAAACAATAGTCATTACAAAGTAATTAGGATTAAAAATCCAGCATTAGATTTCTTTACAGAAATACTTGAATATTATGAAGATGGTTTTATAGAGCATCTAATTGTCAGTGATAAGTCATTGTAAGTTGCAGTGTTGAAGAACTTTTGAAAATCTTATTTAAAATAATATCATTTTTATTAATCCATCATGTGTCATGTGTCATCCCCTTTTCGCTAGTGCTAGATCAGAGGGAGTTTTTTTAGCTGAGGTAAGAGCGCCACAGCCTACCGTCCCGCTCGCCCACTTTACCGCAACAGATCGATTATACATACCTGAGTTTGGCGGAGATCGGTATCGAACTCAGACCTTGGGGATTCTGAGGGCGAGACTGTAGCCAACTAGAGCTAAAC
>CM042177.1:56814957-56890604 GCA_023376005.1 Doryteuthis pealeii
CTGCTTCGGAGGATATAGCGCTAAGTGAATATGCAATTACCCCGTCTAGGATTGAACTATTGGGGGTTGACGAGTCTATTTTCCACGACTTTTGCCATCACCCACGCACTTCCTAATAAATATTTGCTTTTTTCAAGGCTGTCTCTTCCCAGACTCAAGCATTCACATGCATTTGATTTTTAAATTACACATGACTACCATAATTATTTGTGTATAACAGGGGTTGGCAAATGCCGGTCCACGGGCCACATCCAACCCTCGAGTCATTTTCATCTGGCCCACCAACTTAACACCTGGACTCTAATTATCCAATGAATTTACTCAAGAGTGAAAACACAAACAACCCCCCAACAATTTAGTATCCAAACTAAAGAAAGTTATTGCAATTTTGACCAATCAAATGAACAAAAACGAATGTATACAATCGAAGTTTAAATTGTTTGTTTAAACATTTTATTTTTTATACACACAATACCAGTAAATTTAAAAAGAGTTATAAAAAGAATCAAATCCATCACAATGTTTTTTTTTCATCTTCTGTGAATCTACATATGCAATTCTAAATGTAATTTATTTAATATAAAAGAGCAACATTTCACAAGAATTTGCCTTCACTATTGTGTGTCTGCATATGCCTAACCAAATATGATTTTCGTGAAAAGGAAGCACCACATACTTCACAAAAATGAGGCTTCTCTCCTGTGTGTGTTCGCATATGATACATCAATTCTGACTTATATGGATAGCAAAAGCCACATAATTCGCAAACAAATGGCTTCTCTCCTGTGTGTGTTCGAATATGTTTATGTAAATTGCCTTTTTGTGAAAAAGAAGAACCACAAATCTCACAAGAATATGGCTTCTCTCCGGTATGTGTTCGCCTATGGTTCTGTAAATGTGATTTGCTTGAACAGGAAGAGCCACACACTTCACAAGAATATAGCTTCTCTCCTGTGTGGGTTCGCATATGTACAAGCAAATTTGATTTTTGTGAAAAGGAAGAGTCACACACGTCACAAGAATGTGGCTTCTCTCCTGTGTGGGTTCGCATATGGCTCACCAAAGTTGATTTTTGGGAAAAAGCAAGAACCACACACTTCACAAGAATGTGGCTTCTCCTGTGTGTGTTCGCATATGTGCATGCAAATTCATTTTTCGTGCAAAAAGAAGAGCCACACACTTCACAAGAATGTGGCTTCTCTCCTGTGTGGGTTCGCATATGGCAAACTAAAGTTGATTTTAGGGAAAAGCAAGAACCACACACTTCACAAGAATGTGGCTTCACTCCGGTGTGTGATCGCATATGTGCATGCAAATGCCATTTTCGTGCAAAGGAAGAACCACACACTTCACAAGAATGGGGCTTCTTCGCCGTGTGTTTATGCATATCTCAGCAAAATTGAATATATACAAAAAAAATAAGAGCCACAAACTTTAAAAGAATGGGGCTTTCTCTCTTGTGTTTTTCACAATTGTGAAAAGGAAGAGCTGTACACTTCACAAGAATATAGCTTCTCTTCTCTGTGTTGCATATGCTGCACTAAAGTTGACTTTCTTGAAAACGGAGGACCCAAACACTTCATATGTTTATCTCCTTTGTGCGTATGTATATTGTCACAAAAATGTAAGTCAGTAAATTAATCAGAGATGTAACAAAATAGGAATATCTCTACCGAGTCTATCTTAATATACTACAACAATCTGTTTTCTGTGGAAAAAAACAACTCTGTACTTCTCAAGAATATACTTTTATAGTATATGTGGTCACTTATGTTGCTTCAAATAGGAGTTTTTCTGAAAATCCAGGTTGCCAAACATGTATTGTAGTCAAATTCAGAGAATTATTCCATCTGGTTTGGTAATCTGTAATCAATAAAACAAGAAAAAAATATAAGTTAAAAGAAAGAAGAATAATAAAGATATGCAGTAAAGGCTTATATTCTAATATTAGGTTGTTACTAAAATAATGGCTGATTGAAGTGCTCGGTTTTGAAATGTCATTTTAACATAGAATTTGTTGTTTATTTCTGGCGAATTTTTGCATACATAATAATTAATGTGTGCTCAAAAATAGAATTTAATTTATTTTCAGATAGAAAGTATTTTTGAAAACAGGAGCCTTCAAAGATGATCATGCCTAAACATGACCTTCGCCTTCTTATGTTGCATGAGTTCAAGCTTGGGCACAATGCCTCCAAAACTGCTGCCAATATCAACAAAGCAGATGAATCCACAAGTGATCGGACAGTGCAAAGGTGGTTCCAGAAATTCTGCAGTGGAGATGAGAGTCTTGAAGATGAAGAAGGTAGAGGACGGATATGCAGTCTTGACAATGAACAATTGCAGGCAGTTGTTGAGCAAAATCCACGACAAAGTGTCAGAGTAATGTCTCAGACACTTGGTGTCAGCATTGCAACGGTTTCATGCCAATTACAGAGTATTGGAAAGGTGAAAAAGCTTGATAAATGGGTTCCTTATGAGCTCAATGAACACCAAAAACTTAGGCAGTTTGAAGTGTGCTTGATGCTCTGTTTGTGTAACACCAATGACTCCTTTCTTGAGTCACTTGTGATGAAAAGTGGATCCTTTATGACAACTGTAAATGATCAGGTCAATGGCTTGATCATGATGAATCCCCCAAATACTTCCCAAAGCCAAAGTTGCACCAGCAAATAATTATGGTGACCGTCTGGTGGTCTGCAATAGGAGTTATCCACTACAACTTTTTGAAAACCAATCAGACCATTACTGCAGAGATTTACTGCAATCAACTCGCTGATATGCATGCTTGCTTGCAAAAAAGAAGACCTGCATTAGTGAATCGACATGGTCCAATTCTCCTCCACGATAACGCTCGGCCACATGTTGCAAGATTGACTGTACAGAAACTCACAGACTTGGGATACGAGACCTTACCACATCCTCCATATTCTCTCTACCTTTCACCTACTGATTATCATTTTCATATGCACTTAAGCACATTTTAAATGGTAAAACTTTTCGATCTAAAGAAGAGGTGAAATCATTATTTAAAGATTTTGATGCATCCCAGCCAATAACTTTTTACTAACGCGGAATAAATTATCCCGTAGATCGATGGCAGAGATGCATAGCTGCCCAAGGTTCGTATTTTGACTAATTGTAACATTTCTACTGTTAATGTTTCAATAATAAATGTACATATTTGAAATTGGTCATTATTTTTGTAACAACCTAATATATTCATATGTATTGTTATATTGAAAATTGTAAAATAAAAAAGAAAATAAGAAAAATTATTTATCTACATTTTATAGAACTGATAAGGGAGATAAGGACTTGATTAATTGCCTTCAGGGGTGCGCCAAAAAATTCCTGTGGGGAAGCCCATATTCAGACCATGTAGGATGTTGGATAAAATCAAGTTAATGGTAATATCGAAAAAAAACAAAAAAAAAACAGAAGATAAATAATTTTCACAAATAAATACATCCCATATGCAACACTATAAATATATATATATATACATATATATAGGATGTATATATATTTTATATATTATATATATTTATATGTAAAATTATGTATATATGTATATATGTAAGACATACACACACATAACACTATAAATATATATAATACATATACAAAATAATAAGTATATAAATATATTCATTTCCATTTTCCTTATATATATATATATATAATATATATAATATATATATATATATATATTATTTATATTTTTGCTTGAAGGCAATTATAATGCATGTATCGTAATATATATATATAACACTATAGATGAATACATCCTATATGCAGCAATATCAGAATATTGACAAAATGTAGATCAATTAGGAGAAGTTAAATTTACTGGTCTTCGCAAGCGAGTGGCAGTTGATCATACCAAAAAAAGTATTACCGGTACCAGCACTATTTATTTATCAATAGAGGATTATTTTTATAGGAATACTCCTTTCAAATAAGCAGCAGGAGCCAACCTTGTACCCTATTCTGATTTTTTTCCCCAGAAATAGACTTTTTATTTTTCATTTGAATTCGGTAATAAAGGACAGTTTTCTCGTATTTTCCTACGATAAAATTTGGCTTGGGCATTATCTGAAATAATTAGCTATCAGAAGTGAATTTATGATATTTCCGTGTTAAACTATGGTCTGGTATTCGTTTTAAGAAAAAAACCGTTTTGTTTACATTTATCGAAGGAAAATAGTGAAGATGGCGGCCATTAACTCATATTAACCTGAACTCATAAGTGATGTTTTACACATGGACACACTAGTGTAGACCAACTGCCAAAAACTTACATTCATCAGCTCTATGTGAAGGACTAACTGAGACCATTAGCACAAAGTGAAATGCAAATAGCCTTATCCAGTTTTTAAACTTAGCTTGTTAAGTCAACTTCCTTACAATGATAACCATTATACCCTGGATGCATCCACAGGTAGTGCACCTTATATATAAATACAAAATCCTTATTCAGGGTTTACAGACAGAATTCATATGTATGGGAAAAGTCTTGTAGAATCTGTTGCATGACAGACTAATGAATTCTTTAATCTTTAATTAAGTAAATAAAAGAATGAAGCAAGATGAATTTAGTTTTTCATCACATTTGCACGAAATAAATAGTAATACATTAACAAAAGAAATGCATACAAAACAAGAAAGCTTTTTTTAAATCTTATTTCAAATTAGGAATTACAATAAAAAAAAAATAATAATCGTAAGGGTACACTATAATTTTAGGAAATCAAGAATTGTAAGTTAGTACATTGATTTGTCCAACCTATTATACAGGCACCTTCAGGTTTATAATCCATAAAGAGATGGGTTTACATAATGAGTTTTAGTTGTTTGCTTAATGGTACGAAAATACGAGAAAACTGTCCTTTATTACTTTGAATTCTTAGATAATATTATTTTACAATTAATTATTTTGGGAATTTTTAAATAAATATTTCTCAATTAGTATTTTAAAACAATAAATTTAATTTTTCGTTCAATAATAAAATTTGAAAATTTTTTTTGAACAATGAATTTTTTTTTTCAATAATAAAACTCCCAAAATTTATTAAAATTACTCAATCCAAAAAGAAGTTATTTGTTTTGGATTCATTCTTATCTCAAAATAAAGTTGTTGTTTTTTAAGTGGAGGTATTAAAAAAAACTCAGGTGTTTAGTGAATTTCAAATAAAAGTATTTACAACGAAATTAAGTTGAAAATTACTGGAGTGCGTAACTTGAAGATAAACAAAATATGTTCTAAAATATTATTTTTATTATGACGAGCTATAGCCAATTAAATAATTATCGAAATGAGTAAAAAAGAAATCTCCAAAAGTAATAGATAGATATGAAGATGACTAGATAGATAGATAGTTTTTTTTTATTAAAATATAAAAGAATATCTAAATACTCAGATTTTCTTTTATTCATGTTTGTTTAATGTCTTGTTTTTAGTTTAAATAAGCAAGAATATCTTAGAACGATTGAAGTCCGTAGCCGAAACAGTGTCACTTGAAAGTAAACAACCATCTTGGGGCGTTTTGTTTTGTTTTTTTGTTTTTTTTTTCGACATTCACTTACATATAAAAAAATCCAAAACGTTTATTTTTTTCGGTATTTTCATTTTATTTTAATATATTTATTTCCAACAATCAATCACAAGTAAAAAAAAAAAATCAAAAATATTTAGATATTCTTGCTTATTTAAACTAAAAACAAGACATTAAACAAACATGAATAAAAGAAAATCTGAGTATTTAGATATTAATAAAAAAAAAAATATCGATCTATCTAGTCATGTTCATATCTATCTATTACTTTGGCTACGGACTTCAATCGTAGATGGGGTTGGTTTTTCACCACTCACCGTTAGCAAGTTTTGAGGCAGGAGACCGGGACGGACTTCCTCATAAATTACCCAGGTTTGGATCCAATAATACAACAGTCCCTAATGTCATTTACTTTTTTAAAACTTTGTTGAGGCATAGTGAGAATGAGTTTACTGTAGTTATAATTGTATTATTGGTAACACAAAACCCTGGGCTAGAATAAAACAAAAAGAAAGTTTAAGTTGTAGTAGGTAGGTGATGCAATCCCTTCCAAGCTAATAACTTAATATTATAAAACTGTTTGTTCATGAGTGTCTAACAAAATACGTAGTTCCTTCTGCACGCGCCTGTAACAAGGAAAGAAAAATACAATTTCAAAAATTTACTTACAGTCAGAAGAAAATTCTGTTATTTCACTGAATAGCAGTTTCCTTCGCCTCTTCGATGTCAATTTAATATCTTTAACAAGAATTACGAAGGAATCAGATTTTAATAGTTGATATTAAATCTATATCACAATAACAGTGAGCGAGTCAATTTCGTTCCTTCGTTTTTAGTCGTTCCGTTTTCACTACCGGTGTCCAGATTGCCTGTTCCCTGGTGACAATGATACCTGCATGGAGTTCGAAGTCACCACATTACTTTTCGACATTTCCAATAAGGAATGTCCCAATAATCACCAAAGCAGACATTAGATAATATGACTGAGTCCATTTTGTCGTCTATGTTAACTAGCTATATGCAATTTTACTCATGATAATTACCAACAACCAGGGAATTTATCAAATCTTAATACAATTTTTGTACTTCCGAACATGTTAATTACTTGTTCTGGAGTTAAATTTCGATAGACAAATATAGTATGACATTGTTATACTATTTGTTTAGTGAACGTTTTAGTTAAGCAAATATAGCAAGTCATATTATGTAGTCTCTACTTTGGTGTGACATTTCTTATTGGAAAAGTTGAGAAAAAATGTGGTACAACAGTCAGCAAGGGACAAGCATTCAAAACACCGGTAGTAA
Organism: Doryteuthis pealeii; assembly: GCA_023376005.1. Classification (NCBI taxonomy): domain Eukaryota; kingdom Metazoa; phylum Mollusca; class Cephalopoda; order Myopsida; family Loliginidae; genus Doryteuthis; species Doryteuthis pealeii. The sequence goes on from CM042177.1 coordinate 56,821,821, forward strand.
AAATTGAACGAACAAAGAAACGAAATTTACTCGGTCACTGTTCTGATATACAGACTAATTAATATTTAATTCTGTTGCAGTTCTTATTGAAGATATTAAATTGACGACAAAGTGATGAAGGAAATTGATATCCAGTAAAAGAACGAAATTTTCTTCTGACTGTAAGTATTTTTTAAAGTAGTATTATTTTAGGGTTGGGTACCAAAATTAACCGGAAAAGCGTTTTTGACAAAAGAAAATAATTTACCAAAAATCAGGAAATTATCGGATCTTAATGAAATTTTCAGTGTTTATTTATCAAAGAATGATCTTTATAATGCATTATTTATTTTATTTCAAAACTTTCTCATTTTTTTTCAGGTCATTTAATTTTGACCCCCCTCCCCCTTATGTTTGGGGCGTATCATTTTTGCGAGTTGGTCATTTTCTGTACTAATTACAATATATATAAGAGATTATGAATAGAAAAAAAATTACGATGGCTTTTCTATGAGAAAATAAGTACCGAAAATCGGAAAATAAGATATAAAAAAATAAATTTTAGGAGATTTCTTTTTTACTCATTTCGATAATTATTTTATTGGCTATTATCTTATAAAAGAAAAAATTATACATCGATATTTTTCTGCTTAAAAAGGTGTGTGTGGGGGTTCTAAATTTTCAATAGAGTTTTTCTTCAAAACTTATTACTTTATGTATCTAAAATAAGGTTTGCATTAAATAGATATTTATTTTTAGAATCTAAAAATATAACCTTTTAAACTTAACATCAGGCTTTTCACATTTTAAATGAATTTTATATATTCATTTTTCATAGCAAAAATACTAAATTAAAGTTTTCAAATAAAATAACTGATGCATTATAAAATTCATTAGTTGTTAAATACTGAAAATTTCATTAAAATCGGATAATTACCTGATTTTTGGTAATTTTTTTGCTATCGCGAATATTACATTAAATTTGTAAAAAAATCCATTTTAAACCAGCGTCTCAGACTGAAAGCGATAGAAATTGGCCGAAACAATTGTTTTAGATGTTTTTTTTTAAAATTGTATATGTAATATTTTTCTTTTTTTAATGATGGTCATTATGTTACTACTTATCATTTTAGACAAAAATTTGACCTTAGATAATGTATTTGATTAATTTTAATTCGTTTTTCAAACAAAAAAATCTGTCGCGAGCATACGATTTTGGGACCACCCTATATTATTTCCTGGGTTTACGCTAGACATTGCCAATTACTTCGCTCATTTTCATTTTAAAAACAAATTAAAATTAATTAAATCGATTATTTAAGGTCAAATGTTTGTCTAAGTCGAAAAGTAGTAACATAATGAATACCAGTAAAAAAAATTTTTTTAAATTTAAAAACTAAAAAAAAAAAAAAACCCAGCAAAATCATACTACATATGTAATTTATTTTTAATACATTCCAATTGGAAACCGCATTCTTAGTATAAGAATTACTAAGATATAGTCCCGTTCATATCCAAACCCCTAATCGTGCTAACAAAGGTAAACTATTTTTCCATTGTTTTCTTGAAATTGTATTTGCTCTGTAAGTCGAAACGTGTTATTTTTCCTGTTAAATGAGAATTGTCTTATATGGTAAATTTATTCCTTTTACCCTAGTTAACACATTGTGCCTTTTGAGGCTATTTAAATTAAATACTCAAAACCCTTTTGATAGTGCTCCTTTAATTTGTAATTCATAGTTAAGTTTTAAATGTTCTATATTCAGATTGTTTTATAAACTACGAAGCTTAAACATTTCCTGTTAACTTTATTTTAACCTGTTTTGTGTGAAATTTGTTTTACAAATTTAGTTAAATCTTCTTTTTCTTCCTTTTCATTGAAATTCATAGAAATAACTAAAAAGCTTCTTTGTGTGTCATTTGCCATTTTTGCTTTGGTTTTGTTCTTTTCTCCTTTTTGTACCCATTAACCCATAGATTTGAAATAAGCATCTCCACAAAGCGCATTATTGTTTGTTTATTTTTAATGCAGATTGATTGACAAAAGCACAAAATTTGTCAAAATCCGTGAAATTTGTTGTTTTACAAATTTAGTTTTTTAGTGAATATTTTATTTTATTTTTTTAAATTTTTTATTATAAATCAAATTTTTTTCAAACTACTCAAAACATATGGTAATAATGGAAATACTATTTAAATGATTTGCTTAAAATAGAATTAAGAAATTAAATTATTTTTGAAAATTTTTTGAAAATTCTATTGTTCCTCCGAGTGCCAAAGGATCGCAAAAAACAGTGCTTACCTACCTTGTATTAAGTGTTAATCTTTCATTGCCCCCCCCCCCCACTTCATTTTTTAAATAGACATGTAAGTATTTAGTGGATGAAAACTTCTGCAAACTATTTTCTTTCCTTTAATATCTTTTTCCACTATTATATACTATTATATTTTTTTTACTTAATATCTATTTCCACTATGTTCCCTTATATACAACATATTTTTTTGTAGGCAGAAACAGTTCAGTAATAAATCTGTAAGTATTTATTTCTATTAAAATTTTCTATTCTTTTATTGATTACAGGTTTTCAACACCGAAATAATTTCCTGGATTTGAATACTTTTTAGGATATTTGTGTAAAGATAAATGTCCTTGGATAAATATGAACCAAGCAGAAAGAATGAAGAGAACTTTCCTTTCTGTTGCCGAAGAACAGATTCACACACAAAGGAGTGATCTCCAGCCACACATGGAATCACCTGTGGCATAATGGTTATTGTCGCATGAAATGGATACGGCGACCAGGGTTCACATCCTGGACGAGGCTATTTGCATTTCACATAGCGCTAATACTCTCGTGAGAGGTATGCATCTAAGTATTCTCCTTTTAGTTATGTGTAAACATTAGGGCAGACTGGAATTTTTAATCTTGTTATGGCAACCGACCTAGGAGAAGGAAAACCCGTTAAACGCTGCTTAAAAATTGACCTTGAATGACATTCTGCTCGTTCGGAACCGTTAGTAAATACATACACTTAGTCACATACAGCAAATAGCAAGGTAGTAAAATATTTGTGGATGCCGGCATTGCCTAACGGTTATTGTCTTAGGGAATGAAATTGGTTCTTGGGTTCAAATCCAGGACGAGGCTGATTACATTTCATTTTCGCACTAATAGCCTTGGGAAAGACTAGATTTATTTTCTTCTCCTCTCAGCTATGAATACATATTAGAATAGACTGTTTTTTTTGTCTTGTTTAAGAGAAAGAAATCAAACCAGCTGTACCCCACATAAAATTGACTTTGTGTCACCCTCTGTCCGTGGCAGAAGGATTGGCTAAATACATATTCGTAAAATATCAGCAAATATCAGTCGTAACTATAATGGCGTGTCCGGGTTTCTTCTCTTTCGGGCCGGGTATCTCTCTGGTTCTGGGATTCATTTTCTGTTCAGTATCTGAAAAACAATTGTAGTATGTTGCTAGTTACCCACAGAATTCCACAAAGGAGGACAAGTTAAGAATTAAATATTCCACATCAGACTTTTTTGGGAAATTTTGCAGAAACAATAGTCATTACAAAGTAATTAGGATTAAAAATCCAGAATTATGATTTCTTTACAGAAATACTTGAATATTATGAAGATGGTTTTATAGAGCATCTAATTGTCAGTGATAAGTCAATTGTAAGTTGCAGTGTTGAAGAACTTTTGAAAATCTTATTCAAATAATATCATTGCTATTAATCCATCATGTGTCATGTGTCATCCCCTTTTCACTAGTGCTAGATCAGAGGGAGTTTTTTAGCTGAGGTAGAGCGCCACACCTACCGTCCGCTCCCCACTTTACCGCACAGATCAGATTATACATACGCTGAGTTGGCGGAGATCGGTATCGAACTCAGAACCTTGGGATTCTGAGGCGAGTACTGTACCAACTGAGCTAAACCGGCCCCTCAGTTTTACATATACTGAACATTATTTGTACCAAAAATATAGTTTGTTTTTTTTTGTACAAAACCGAAGCTACAAACATCAGTTAAAATTTTGCACTTTCACTTTTTTGTTTTCATTCATCCATTGAATAAGGAGCAAAATAATTGTTACAGTGCAATAGAAATCGATAAAATACAAAGATAAGCATATTTACCTGGTGAACTGATATTTTTTTAAAAAGTCACATTTGAAACAAAATAAGTGAAAACATACTTGCAAAATCTTGTACTTGAGAAGTACACAGATGTTTTTGAATAAATTAGAGTGGTTAGATATATATAAACAAGGGAGAGACATCATATATTTGTGATACAGGAGAGAAGCCACATTCTTGTGAAGTGTGTGGCGCTTCCTTTACACAAAAACAACATTTAGTGCAACATATGTTTGCACACACAAGAGAGAAGCCACATTCGTGTGAAGTGTGTGGTTCTTTATTTTCACGAAAACAACATTTAGTGCAGCATATGTTTACACACACAGCAGGGAAGCCACCAGTGCCCAATTGAAGTGTTTCATTAAATCTAAAAATAAATTTACATATGAAGGTGCACCAGTGCCTAATTGAAGTGTGCCTAATTGAAGTGTTTCATTAAATCTAAATATAGAATTACCATTGTCCTAGAAAAAACATACATTTGTCATCATTTAAAAATATCTAACATTCTTTCAAATCAAGGAGTTTATTCTAAAGAAAAGTTATTGGGTATTGCTGAATAAACTAAATTCATGAAAGAAATATATTTGATAATATGAAATGTCTTTTAATAGACAGTAATTTTACAACAACAGCGAAACAAAAAGAAACTAACTTGAACACTGAACAGAAATTCCATGAATAAATTGTCAAGTTTATTCTAAAGAATGAATGAGGCAAGGGGACATGCACAAATGTGGCAGTAATTGTGAGAGAGCAATTGCTCCAATGTCAGCAAACTTTGTGTTTTTTTTTTTAGGTTCTCTTCTACATCAAACAATCAAAGATTTAGCAAAATAATAGTGTGACGATACCACATGACTTGTTTCTTGCATTCTACAATGGACAAAACCAATGGAATATGTTTTCATTCTTCACATCAAAATCTGGTTCCTTCAACAATAATAATCTTCTCATCATTAATCTCTTTCTTAAAAAGGCCGTTCTATGCTTTCCAACCAAATGTCACTTGGCAAGTGGACAATTTTTTTCTATTTAAGTGTCATTTAGAATATCTACTTTAATAATTAGTTTGTTGTTTGAATAAAAATGAAAATAATTTTTGTTTTGTTTTTAATTAATATAAATATGGATAGAAAATCACATACATTGAAAAAGTGTTTATTCTTTCTACACGATCTGCTGAAATAAAAAAAAATTCTAGTTACTTACCATTTTGAGTATAGCTCAAAAGATGTTCCAATTATTTCACCTTTATCGAATTTTATCTGATATGCGCATTGTAATTGCCTTCAAGCAAAAATATAAATATTAATATATACTTTATTCAACAATGTTTCTAAAATAAACAAACATCCAAAAATCTTATTTCCTTCGCCGAAGAGCATAAGGCCTGGGTTTGTTGTTGTTCACTCAGCGTCCCCTTACCTCATATGGTAGAGACGTCTCAGTATCATTGACAGGTTAATTTCGCAAGAATTTTTCCGTGCTGTATCGTGGCCAAAGCAGTATAGTTTCTGACTATCCTGCTGAAGTCCCGGTTTCGATTTCTGTCGGAGGGAAATCGTTAGTATATATCTCTAATGAGACTTAATAAAGCTGAAACACTCTGTACGATGTTCTACACACCGAATGATTCTTTGCAAAATTCACTTGTCATTATTATCTTCTATAATTATCGATTTTTATGCGATATGCGCATTGTAATTGCCTTCAAGCAAATATATATATATATATATATATATATATATATATATATATATATATTATATATAAGAATGGAAATGAGTAACCTACTCGAGTAGGTTTTTTTTAAATTTTAAATTTTAATATATTTTTTAATTTTAAATTTTAATATATTTTTTCACTTATATTTTTTCACTTTTATTTTCACTTTTATTTTATTTTCCACTTTTATTTTTATTTCAATGCATCTTTGCTTACCGTTACTTTCATTCTTACTTTTATCTCTTTATATTTTTTATATAATCAACTATATTTAACTACCCAAAACTTCTATTATCGTAACATACACAACCTGTATTTTTTAAATACTCTCAAACCAAATTAAACTAGTTATTAAATAATTTTAAATTTTCAACTTTTAACTATTAATACGACCCATAACATATCTTTTATTAAATAATAATTGAAAAAATAATTCCCATAAATTAATCCAAATTTTTAATTCAATAATCAAAAACCGTTCCTGATCTACGAAAATGTAAACAAGCGTTCCTCTACTAAATTTAAGTCCCATTCCAACGGGCATGTTTATAACACCAAAGATTAATCGTAAACTCGATTAATTTAAAAGTAACCCTGAAGAATTTATCGATGAAACTCGAGTAGGTTACTCATTTCCATTCTTAAATAAATTTATGCTCTACATTGTATTGAGCACTTTGTATTTGTTTTTTCTCAACCTTAACCTCTGGATATTGTGCGCTTCCAACGATCGTTCTTATACCCACCGGTAAGTTAATACTTATACATATAATATATATATATATATATATATATATATATATATATATATGAGAGGAAAGGACAATAAAATATAGATTGTCTTCAACTTTGAGTAATAGTGGATATGGTATTTTACTTTTATGAAGTAAGAAATAACCAGAAATAAAATAAACAAGTAGTAACGTTACAAATATGACTATATTTATGAAAGAAAGGTACAAGGCAAATATAGCTTGTATATTTGGGTTAACAATTTATTCTGGGTTAGTAATAATGTGTTAGAGTGTACAATTATTATGCAAATGTCTTTAAGAGCTGTGTGTAAATGTCTTTCAGAGTTGCCAGAGGATTTCTCCTGGCGGGGATATATTTTTAGGTAATACAAGGAGTTTCAAATACACTTATCTTAATTATATTAATCTTTGCAATGTCTCTTAAGTTGTCCGGTAAAGTCGCTGTAGTTCTATTCTTCTGCTAGTATCAGCTAGTACTGCCCCTTTTGCCTGTCGGGCCTGTTCTGCTGAATTTTAGGGGTCTGCCCCTGGCCTGTGATTCCAGGAACTAATAGGGGCAGATAACCCAATTTCCGATAGAAGCCTAGCTTTTTTAAGAGAATTGGAAATTCCACCTTAGAATTTGACACTTTCTATACTGTCTACGTTGGAATCTAGAGTGAATAGCTCGTGGTTATTGTATTATGGCAGCAATTATGAATTAGGGAAGAAAAACAATAATTAAATAAACAAACAAATAATGAATTTAAATAATAAACAAATAAATGAATACGACTATACAGACTATAAATAGATTTAAAAATTAAATAATACTTATAAAAATACAGGTAAAGATTTTGCTGAATGTTTGAAGTTTTCTTTTTTTGCTCGTTGCTAGTAATATTATTTTCCCTCGAATAAAATTTATTCAAAAGAGAATCTGTAGAGCTCTAGACAAATATTTTGTTATATTTTTCTATACTGCAATGCCCATCACAAGTGTCAATTTTAAAAAGAAGCTCATTATCAACTAAAACATTCAGTGTTTTTTGAGGTTAAAAGCGAATTAAGAATAATTAAATCTATTATTTAAGGTTAAACTTCGTCTAAATCGATAAGTAGTAACATAATAACCATCATTAAAAAAAAAAAATATCATTACATATGCAGTTTATTTTTAAAAGATTTAAAACTATTTGTTTTGGTCAATTTTGACGCGATCCGCCATTTTGGCTGTTTTTCAATGGTTTTAGGCGATTGTTTACAATTTTAAAATAACATTTGGGATGGAAAAAAATTTACCAAAAATCAGGTAATTATCCGATTTTAATGAAACTTTCAGTATTGATTTAACAATTAATGAATTTTATAATGCATCAGTTATTTTATTTCAAAATTTTAATTTAGTATTTTTGCTATGAAAAATTGATAATATATAAAATTCATTTAAAATACTTAATGTTAAGTTTAAAATGTTATATTTTTAGATTCTAAAATATATATCTACTTAATGCAAACCTTATTTTTTCGAAAAAAGTATACGTTTTGAAGAAAAACTCGATTGAAAATGTACCCCCTCCCCTTTTTAAGCAGAAAAACATTGATGTATAATTTTTTCTTTTATAATTTTTTTTGTTTTCTTTAAATTGGATTAGGTATTAATTTCAAGTTTACTATTTTTGAAAGGAATGTAAAAAAATAAATAAACGAACAATGTAATTTTTGAAATAAAGTCTTCCTTTAATGAATGAATTATAATAACTTGTGAAATGCGTTGAATTCGTCACAAATCACATTGTAAAGACCGTGGTCAGAAAGGGGGATAATTTGTTCTTTTAGGCTTCCATACACTAAATTGACGATTTTAAAAAATCTTTTTAATTCTTTTAAAATATATGGCAAGGTATGGCAAGTTTTTTTAACATAGATTTTTTCAAAGATAAAATTCTAGGCTATCTTTGGTTAAAATTTCTAGATAGTTCATTAATAATCCCCAATATATAAAATTGACCTTGAAATTTTTAAGGTAGTAAAAAACTTAGTTTACCTTAGATAGAATTTTTTTTTGCATCAATTTAAAGAAAACTATATTTTTTAATACCACGAAAAAAAAAACTTGCTACATTATTTATTTTTGGAGTTTTAAGAAAATGAATTTTAAAATGAATTTCAAATTTTAAAATCACTTTTTTAGGTTATTGAATTATATTTTTTATTTTTCTATACATTCTTCATAATATGATCTTTCAAGAAATGTAAAAATTAGGGACCGGAATTTTTTTTCTTCAAATGCTCAAAGAACCCCCCCTACATTCTGAATTGATAAAAAATGTATTTTTTCAAGTTTCTTTAATGAAATAAACTAATCCTTATAAAATTAAGTCATGGGAAAATAATTTGGTGAAAATTTCATTAAAATTGGACAATTCCCTGATTTTTGGTAATTGTTTTAAAATTAAGAAATTAAAAAAAAAATTACCTCCCCTTGCATTTCCTTCACATCCCTATATATATATATATATATATATATATATATATAAAAAGATTTTTTTTAAAATCATTTTTATAGTGAGTTAGAAGCATTAATTAAAATGTAATAATATATTTTTGAAGGCGAAATAATGCACATTTATGTTTAAAAACATATTTAATTTTTTTTTTCTTCTTTTTTTTTGGTCCCTTAATATTTTCAGGCTATGCCTATCTTCAGAGGGTTGAAACATTTTTTAAAAATTTTCATCTGTATTTGATAAACTCAACTGTGATGTTAATCCGTTGAATGTTTTAATGTAAATGCAAACGTTCGGCAAAGGTGTAGAAACTTCATTAGATTCCGTGCGGCGTTCTTTCATTTTTAATGGATAATACAATTTTGTTTATAAACTCATGTTTTCTATTTAACCCATAGATGGGAACCTAACAGGTACTACCACTGGTGCGTCTTCATATGTAAATTATATACAACCAGTATCAAATGTAACTACATTCATCAATATATATAATGAAATACAAAATTGTAAGTGTTCTTCAAGTCTGACCTTATGAGAAATATTTTCATATGAAAGATTTAAGAATAATAAAATTTTATACAAAAAATACTATTAAATTCAAGGCTCTTAAAAACCTACTTAGAAAATGTGAGTTGAAACTTGGAACTGTGTTTCTGCACAGAGTAAAGTTATATTGCAAGATTAAAAAGGCAAATAAACTTATTTAGATGCTTTTATTTATAGCCTAATGTTGCTTATCTCCTGTGTGTGTTTGCAAGTGTCTCACCAATGTTGATCTTTCTGGAAAGGAAGAGCCACACACTTAACAAGAATGTGGCGTTTCTCCAGTGTGTCCAAACATATGTTGCACTAAATGTTGTTTTCGCAAAAATGAAGAACCACACACTTCACAAGAATATGGCCTCTCTCCCGTGTGTGTTCGCATATGTAACACTAATGTTGATCTTTGTGTAAAGGAAGAACCACACACTTCACAAGAATGTGGCTTCTCTCCTGTGTGTATTCTCATATGTATTCCCAAATGGTATTTTCGTGAAAAGGAAGAGCCACACACTTCACAAGAATGTCGCTTCACTTCTCTGTGTGTTCTCATATGCCTCATTAATTCTGCTTTGTGAGTAAAAGAAGAGCTACACACTTCACAAGAATGTGGCTTTTCTCCTGTATGTGTTTGCATATGTCTCTTTAAAGTTGTGTTATGTGAAAAGGAAGAGCCACACACTTCACACGAATGTGGCTTCTCTCCTGTGTGTGCAAACATATGCTGCACTAAATGTTGTTTTCGTGAAAATGAAGAACCACACACTTCACACGAATGTGGCTTCTCTCCTGTATGCGTTCGCATATGTAATACCAATGTTGAACGTTCTCTAAAGGAAGAACCACACACTTCACACGAATGTGGCTTCTCTCCTGTGTGTATTCTCATATGTCTCTCCAATTGGTATTTTCGTGAAAAGGAAGAGCCACACACTTCACAAGAATGTGGCTTCCCTGCTGTGTGTGTAAACATGTGCTGCACTAAATGTTGTTTTTGTGAAAACGAAGAACCACACACTTCACAAGAATGTGGCTTCTCTCCTGTATGCGTTCGCATATGTCTTATCAATGTTGAACTTTGTGTAAAGGAAGAACCACACACTTCACACCAATGTGGCTTCTCTCCTGTGTGTGCAAACATATGTTGCACTAAATGTTGTTTTCGTGAAAAGGAAGCGCCACACACTTCACAAGAATGTGGCTTCTCTCCTGTGTGCGTTCTGACATGCACCCTTAAATCTGATTCGTAAGCAAAAGATGAGCCACACACTTCACAAGAATGTGGTTTCTCTCCTGTGTGTTTTCTCATATGCAGCACCATATGTGATTTCCATGAAAAAGAGGAGCTGCACAATTCACACGAGTATGGTTTATCTCCTTTGTCAGTTTGCATAATTTAAAAATATGGACGTTAGAAAATAAAGGATCAGAGATTTCACAAAAATATGATGTCTCTCTCTTGTTTACATATATCCAACCAATCTAAATTTATTCAAAAACTGTACTTCTCAGATTTTGCAAGTATGTTTCAAATGTGACTTTTTTTTTTAAATATCAGTTCGCCAGGAAAATACTGTATTCAAATCCAGGAAATTATTTCGGTGTTGAAAACCTGTAATCAATAAAAGAATAGAAAACTTTAATAGAAATAACAGCAATAAAAAATGCAGGTCATGAAAAAATATATACTTCAATATATTCAGTTACCTAACCCTTTATTTAGTCCAATTGGACACATGGCCTCCCGCCCTGTCGGCTGGGTGTTAGATTGCACCGACTGCACCTCTGCAGAGGGTTAAGACTCCCCCAATGGGGCCACCTGTTGGCCGTAGGTGGTGACCCGTGATGTTTAAGGATAGAGCCCAGGTGGATGAGTAGTTCATGACTTGCAATACTCCACTTTGGCCCTATCTTGGGCTAGACGGTGGTCGGAGAGGCTCCCTCCGATCAATCGACTGTCATCAAGCCCTAGCACCTATATGATTGCCCAAATCCTATGCTCTTATGGCAAGTCCCAACCCGTCTTTATCATATGGGTGCTAGAAGGTGGTGACTGAGAGTTTACATGTCCTGGAATGACGTTAAACTCTATCTGATGGTGAGGTTCCAGTTTTGGAGGTTTGGGGAATGTGGAGCACCCCTTCATCACCATTGCTCCCTGGTCCACTCTGACCTGGAGTGGTAGTACCTGTTAGGGTCCCATCTATGGGTTGATAAAAAAACATGAGTTGATAAAAACAATTGTATTATCCATTAAGAATTGATCTATTTCAAAACTTTATCAGCATTAAATGACCCACCGAGGTTGATATGCCGTAAAAAAACAAACAAACACATGGTCTCGTGGATAAGGTAGTTAGGTTAAGACAGTTCTAAGTGTCAGTTATCTCTGGATTCCGGGTTCAATCCTGAATAAAGGCAGTAACATAGAAAAATTATAACATAAGTCCTACCCCAGCTATGGTCAGTGGAATGAGAACAGGATACCCCATGGACTAAATAAAGGGTTAGGTTCAAAGTTCCGTGATGGCTCCCAATTTCAAAGTTCCCAAGTTTGAAAAGAAGGTTCCTGAGTCCGAGAAGGTTCCCGAGTCTGACAAGAAATACCTAAAGAAGGCCGGAGGGCTTATCGGCCGAAACATTCTACAAATAACAATGAAGATGGGGACAATAGTCCGAATAACGCAGATAATACTAATCATCAAGCCTCATCTCAAACAGTCAGAGAAATAACATTTTCTAAATATTTTTTGAATATTCCTTTCCAACATTTCTCATGAGAAAAGTCCCATCTATGGAGATTCCTTTCCGGTTTTTGTCTGTAACAAAAATGATGTCACTGCTTACGTCACATTACCCAAAATCGTCATAACATAAATACACTGAAAATTTGAACATGCAACATTAGACAGTCCTCATTGTTTTTTAAAACAAGTTTTAATAAATACATGACTGGTATTATATATCTATATATAGTTTGTTTTATTTTAATACATATTTAAAGTTTACATTTCAAATTGTTTTATATTTAAATCATTTAATGAATTTGATGATTTTACTTACTAGGGTACAAACTCGCTGGCATTGAATTTTTTACTCCCATCCCTTAGGCAATATGTTTCAAAAATCCATTTTTACATCGCCGGGGGTGTTTTTTATTTTGTACTAGTTGTTATAATAATCACTAAAACAAAGACTAACTTATATTACTACCCATTTGGGGTGTATATAAATATTTTGGCAGTTTTTTTTTTTCAGTGGAAAAAGTCCCGAGTAATAAGAAAAAATATTTTGGTTGAATCCACATGTCTAGACAGAAAAGTGTAAAAATTGAAATTAACTAAGCATAAGTTAATTAGTTTTCTCAGGAGAGGAAGAAAAGCCAGATATATTCAATATTGTATTCATAAAGGTAAATTAACAAAGATTTTCTTAATAGTGAAAGGTGATTGTAGGTGTGGTGCTCCACCTTAGCTACCAAGAACAGTCTCCTTGGTCAAGCGCTAGTGAAAATGGGATAGACTCCCTTGCTGATACCAACTTTAGTCCACCCCGACGATGATGAATGCGTGCAATACAAAATACAACTTGTACGGTTAAACAACCTTCACCCAGTCCATATTTCTTTTCTTACACAAAAAATGATAAGTTTACAAACAAGTTCCAGGTTCATTTTCTCTGACCCTCAGTAATCTCCATTTCATAAAAAAAAACAAAAAAAAACGCACCAGACATGGAACTGAACAAACATCAGCAGAACTGCTCTTTTCCCTTCTTCTCTCTCTCTCTCTCTCTCTCTCTCTCTCTCTCTCTTTCTCTTCTCTCTCCAATGACTGATATTCTCTTTTTATCCAAACACAATCCTTCAAAAAAACAAAAATGCAATTTCAAATTCCCAAACTTGCTGACAGCTACACTAACATTTTCTCTCTAGAACATAGCACAGATTTTGACAAGTTTTGTGCTTTTTCTATCAATTTGCATTAAAAACAAACAAACACAGGCCCCATAGCATTTTCTTAATGACTAGAATTGGCTACCCGGCGTTGCCTGGGTAGAGGGGAGATAATAAAAAGTTAGTCTCGCAGATCCATTGATTGTTTTGGTCTTACATAATTGATTTATGTTATATGTGGGGATTAAAAAATACGAAAAATAAAGATAAAATGAAAATAAAATAAAAAAGCAACAAGCTCCCATCGGGCCTTGATCAGAAGGACCCCTCTGCGCATGTCCGACAAAAAGGACAGACTCCCTACCCCCAAAAGGATACCCTGGCCATTTGAACTGAGGCCGCAACTGAGTGTGGTTGTTTCGTAGCCAGGGGCATGTTCCCTCGCTACGGCCGACTATATCCCGTTCAGTAAAGCCTAAGTCATAAAACTGCCTCTTGCCTTTGTCTTTTTCCTCTTTTGTTCCCTTTTTTTGGGGGAGATGCTCATTTCAAGTTCATGGGTTAATGGGTACAAAAAGGAGAAAAGAACAAAACCAAAGCAAAAATGGCAAATGACACACAAAGAAGCTTTTTAGTCATTTCTATGAATTTCAATGAAAAGGAAAAAAAAAAAAAAAAAAGATTTAACTAAATTTGTAAAACAAATTTCACACAAAACAGGTTAAAACAAAATTAACAGGAATGTTTAAGCTTCGTAGTTTATAAAAAAATCTGAATATAGAACATTTAAAACTTAACTATGAATTACAAATTAAAGGAGCACTATCAAAAGGGTTTTGAGTATTTAATTTAAATAGCCTCAAAAGGCACAATGTGTTAACTAGGGTAAAAGGAATAAATTTACCATATAAGACAATTCTCATTTAACAGGAAAAATAACACATGTTTCGACTTACAGAGCAAATACAATTTCAAGAAAACAATGGGAAAATAGTTTACCTTTGTTAGCACGATTAGGGGTTTGGATATGAACGGGACTATATCTTAGTAATTCTTATACTAAGAATGCGGTTTCCAATTTTCCTGCCCAAAAATGCTCTATATTAGAGCTGCAAAAGTTGTAACTACACCATAGAGTCACCTCAGAGGGAAAGGAAGAATTTTGGTGGATCTCCCTTAGCCTGACCATACCAAATTACTACGCCAATCCAAAACACCCTAAAACTCATTTCTTCATACAGTATTTTTAGAAAAGACTGCAAGAATTGGCTTCTGCCTGGAGAAAAAGGATAAAATTCATCATTGTTTTCCTTGCTCAATGAGAGTACATCTTGGGAGATATTTCTCTGAAAGAAAAGGCTTAAGAACCCATTGAGTCTTCCTCATAATGGATTAAGAATGAATATAGTAGATGGTGTACTAAAAAAAAATATTAACCAAATATTAGTGGTAGGAAAAGTACCTCTAGATCAAAGCTAAAGACGACCAGCCAAAATGATAGACTTCAGAAATGGAAAAAACACTTCTAGAAACTTCTGAGGACCCTCCCTAAAATTACAGAAAAGAATGTAGATAAACAACTAGACATCAAACTGAGGGATTTCACAACAGAAGAACTCAACCAAGTCTTAAAGTAGCTAAAAGGTAAAAAAAAGCTGCAGGACATGACGAAATACCCCCTGAAGTATGGAAAATAGAAAAGTTCAATGACATACTGCTTAGATTATTTAATGCAGTGTATAGACAACATACAATAGATAAATGGACGAAAGGATGCATCCTCCCATTCCCCAAAAAGGAAGACCTTTTTGTTTTGACCAAAAAGAAAAGGATATTTCATTTAAAAGTTATCAATTTGTCGGTAGGTATCTCCAAAATTGGGTCACGTGTTCAGTTTAGGCCATATTGAATAAAAGAAAGTAATTTTTTTAAAACTTTTTTTTTTATATCGCAAAAAAGTAACGATCATACAGAGTTGTTACAAAAAACCAAAAAACAACAACAACAAACAGTTAATTCAAGGATCACATTATCCGATTGGGAAAAATTACACCGTTATCTTGAAAATAAATAAAATAGTTTGTTTTACTTGCAAAACGGCGATTTTTTTGTTTTAGGTAGAAACGGGGACTGCAGATTATCTCTCTTTGAGAATTATACATTTAAATATATGGGTGGCTGTATTTGACGTAATTGTTTTCTTGTGCATATTCAATAACTGACTATTGGTTTTTAACGATTTTTAAAAAAAAGATTTGTGGTAGTTTCAGAATAAATCCGGAATATTTCTTTAGTTGAACTCATAGTGTAACTGAAGCAAAGAAAAGACAATAAGTATTACAAATATTGTCAATTTTACTCTTCCGTATATTATAAGAATCAAACATTACTATTCAACAATAAAAATTACTAATTTTTTAAAATATTAATATATCATGGATCATACAATTTTCTAGTTCTGAATTCTAAAATTCATATATTTAAATATTAGTGAAAATTGGATTTGAACACACAAAAAAAGATTTTTAAACATTAAAAAACTAAATTATTCAAGCAAACAAAAGATTTAAGATATCTTCGAATAATAATATTATGACATTTGTTAGCACTTTTTGTTTCAGAATACATGATTTTTTTCTACAAAAACTTTATAAGAGTACAGACCGGAAATGAAGGGGTTGGTGGGAGTGGAGTGGAGTCATGAATAAGGCTAATTTTTTGGCAGTCGGCGAGGTGATGTTTGGAAGGTGAGCTGATCTGATAACGAGTTATTTCGGCAAGAAATGGATAAACTGGCCAAAGAAAATGATTAAGCCATTTAATAGCAAGGGGGATTTGGTGGCATGGCTGAAAAAGCTAAAGCTAGTGGTTGAACTCCAGAAGATCTCTGATTTGGAAAGTTTTATTCCACTTTTTCTGGAGGGAAAAACTAATTGATTGGAATGTATTACAAATAAATTACATATGAAGTATTATTTTGCTGGTTTTTTTTTTTTTTTTTTTTAGTTTTTAAGTTTTAAATTTTTTTTTTTTTTTCTGGTATTCATTATGTTACTACTTTTCGACTTAGACAAACATTTGATCTTAAATAATCGATTTAATTAATTTTGATTTGTTTTTAAAATGAAAATAAGCGAAGTAATTGGCAATGTCTAGCGTAAACCCAGGAAATAATATAGGGTGGTCCCAAAATCGTATGCTCGCGACAGATTTTTTTTGTTTGAAAAACGAATTAAAATTAATCAAATACATTATCTAAGGTCAATTTTTTGTCTAAAATGATAAGTAGTAACATAATGACCATCATTAAAAAAAGAAAAATATTACATATACAATTTTAAAAAAAAACATCTAAAACAATTGTTTCGGCCAATTTCTATCGCTTTCAGTCTGAGACGCTGGTTTAAAATGGATTTTTTTACAAATTTAATGTAACATTCGCGATAGCAAAAGAATTACCAAAAATCAGGTAATTATCCGATTTTAATGAAATTTTCAGTATTTAACAATTAATGAATTTTATAATGCATCAGTTATTTTATTTGAAAACTTTAATTTAGTATTTTTGCTATGAAAAATGAATATATAAAATTCATTTAAAATGTGAAAAGCCTGATGTTAAGTTTAAAAGGTTATATTTTTAGATTCTAAAAATAAATATCTATTTAATGCAAACCTTATTTTAGATACATACAGTAATAAGTTTTGAAGAAAAACTCTATTGAAAATTTAGACCCCCCCTCACACACACCTTTTTAAGCAGAAAAATATCGATGTATATTTTTTTTCTTTTATAAGATAATAGCCAATTAAATAATTATCGAAATGAGTAAAAAGAAATCTCCTAAAATTTATTTTTTTATATTTTATTTTCCGATTTTCGGTACTTATTTTCTCATAGAAAAGCCATCGTAATTTTTTTCTATTCATAATTTCTGATATATACTGTAATTATGGAAGTGAATCCGACAGTGTGTTCTCTCTATCATACACAACTCGCTCTTGAGGAAGACCACTTCAATAAAGGGTCGAAACAGAATTCTGTCAGCGAATTTAACATCATGTGTTTGTTTTTTCTAAATATTTATTTCACACTGTCGGATTCACTTCCATTCATTTTTCATATTGTCTTTTGAAAAAACAAAAATACCAGGATTTCTACATCTTATCCGGTGAACATCGTGGTCTACAGTGCTGGGATTTTTGAACTTTTTGATACTTTCTTTTACATACTGTAATTAGTACAGAAAATGACCAACTCGCAAAAATGTTACGCCCCAAACATAAAGGGGGGGGGGGTTCAAAATTAAGTGACCTGAAAAAATGAGAAAGTTTTGAAATAAAATAAATAATGCATTATAAAGATCATTCTTTGCTAAATAAACACTGAAAATTTCATTAAGATCCGATAATTTCCT
This sequence comes from Doryteuthis pealeii, assembly GCA_023376005.1. NCBI lineage: Eukaryota > Metazoa > Mollusca > Cephalopoda > Myopsida > Loliginidae > Doryteuthis > Doryteuthis pealeii. The sequence goes on from CM042177.1 coordinate 56,839,774, forward strand.
GATTTTTGGTAAATTATTTTCTTTTGTCAAAAACGCTTTTTCGGCTAATTTTGGTACCCAAACCTAATACTACTTCAAAAAATACTTACAGTCAGAAGAAAATTTCGTTCTTTTACTGGATATCAATTTCCTTCATCACTTTGTCGTCAATTTAATATCTTCAATAAGAACTGCAACAGAATTAAATATTAATTAGTCTGTATATCAGAACAGTGAACGAGTAAATTTCGTTTCTTTGTTCGTTCAATTTTTACTACCGGTGTTTTGAATGCTTGTCCCTTGCTGACTTTTGTACCACATTTTTCCCCAACTTTTCCAATAAGAAATGTCACACCAAAGTAGAGACTACATAATATGACTTGCTATATTTGCTTAACTAAAACGTTCACTAAACAAATAGTATAACAATGTCATACTATATTTGTCTATCGAAATTTAACTCCAGAACAAGTACTTAACATGTTCGGAAGTACAAAAATTGTATTAAGATTTGATAAATTCCCTGGTTGTTGGTAATTCTCATGAGTAAAATTGCATATAGCTAGTTAACATAGACGACAAAATGGACTCAGTCATGTTATCTAATGTCTGCTTTGGTGATTATTGGGACATTCCTTATTGGAAATGTCGAAAAGTAATGTGGTGACTTCGAACTCCATGCAGGTATCATTGTCACCAGGGAACGGGCAATCTGGACACCGGTAGTGAAAACGGAACGACTAAAAACGAAGGAACGAAATTGACTCGCTCACTGTTATTGTGATATAGATTTAATATCGAATATTAAAATCTGATTCCTTCGTAATTCTTGTTAAAGATATTAAATTGACATCGAAGAGGAGAAAGAAACTGCTATTCAGTGAAATAACAGAATTTTCTTCTGACTGTAAGTAAATTTTTGAAATTGTATTTTTCTTTCCTTGTTACAGGCGCGTGCAGAAGGAACTACGTATTTTGTTAGACACTCATGAACAAACAGTTTTATAATATTAAGTTATTATCTTGGAAGGGATTGCATCACCTACCTACTACAACTTAAACTTTCTTTTTGTTTTATTCTAGCCCAGGGTTTTGTGTTACCAATAATAAATTATAACTACAGTAAACTCATTCTCACTATGCCTCAACAAAATTTTTAAAAAAGTAATTGAAATCTAGATCGAGGACATTCGTAAACTAAATATAAAAACCAATAACTTTTTTTTTTTCTTCCAATTTCAGTAAATTTAGTATCATTTTCAAGGAGTTACGGTCATTCCATTCCAAAATTACATTATAATTTTAAAAATCATGTAAATAATGATTTCCCTAAAGATATTTTTTGCATCAATGATAATCACTAGCTACCACCAATTTGACCCTGTGAAATTTACCCCCCTATATTTAACACAATGAAACTTACAGAAAATTTAATATTTTCTTGAAAATTCTTTTTCCATTCTAAAGAAAAAACATTTTAAAAAATCCTGATGATTTAAAAAAAAATTTTCAGCATACGGAAATAATGAAAATTATGATTGAAAAACAATGTTTTCATTTTTGCACTGTTAAATCAACTGAAATTTAACGTAGCTAAAAACAAGTTACGATAAGAGGATTTTTTAAAATTCTATGAAAAATCAATTAATAATCTGATTTTCACGAAAATGTCCATAAATGTTTACCATTGGATGTAAATACATCTGAAATAGTTTTTTTCTAAAATATATTAGGGGAAATATTTTTTTATTCATTGTGTGAAATATAGGGGGGGGGGGGAATTTCACAGGGTCAAATTGGTGGTACCTAATGATCACAATTATTTTATATCTATCTGATAGATATAAAATAATTGTGATCATCATTGATGCAAAAAAATATAAAAATAGTTACAACTTATTACTTTTTGTATCTAAATTAAGGATTGCATTAAGTAGATATTTATTTTTAGAATCTAAAAAAATAACATTTTATACTTAACATCAGTCTTTTCAAATTTTAAATGAATTTTATATATTAATTTTTCATAGCAAAAACACTAAATTAAAGTTTTGAAATAAAATAAATGATCCATTATAAAATCCATTAATCAATACTGAAAATTTCATTAAAATCGGATAATTACCTGATTTTTGGTAAAATTTTTTAACATCCCAAATGTTACGTAAAAATTGTAAACAAGCACCTAAAACCATTGAAAAACAGCCAAAATGGCGGATCGCGTCGAAATTGACCAAAACAAATAGTTTTAAATGTATTAAAAATAAACTGCATATGTAATGATATTTTTCTTTTTTTAATGATGGTTATTATGTTACTACTTATCAATTTAGACAAAGTTTGACCTTAAATAATAGATTTAATCATTTTTAATTCGCTTTTAAAATTCCTAGCAGATGACAAAAATGCTTATCCCTAGTAAAGGTTAATAATATAATCATAGGATGCACATCAATTATTTTATTGTAATTTAATAGAATATAGTATATACCAATTACAAAAGCAAAAAAAAAAAGTTTTAAAATATTAATATTATGACATTTTTTTGCACATTTTATTTCCGATTTCATTAATTTTTCCTACAGCTTGGTACGTTATACAATTTCAATTATATAGTTATTCAGACTTTTATCTTTATAGAAAAAAAGTACAAAATTTTTCTGACTCATCATTTTTTTATCTCATGAAATAAAATAGGGGGGTGATAGACCTTGTAAAAAAATATTTCCCCTAATATATTTAGAAAAAAACTATTTCAGATATATTTACATCCAAAGGTAAACATTTATGGAAATTTTCGTGAAAATCAGACTATTAATTGATTTTTCATAGAATTTTTTTAAAATCCTCTTAGCGTAACTTGTTTTTAGCTACGTTAAATTTCAGTTGATTTAACAGTGCAAAAATGAATTTTAAAAAAATCATTAGGAGTTTGTTTAATGTTTTTTCTTTAGAATGGATAAAAAATTTTCAAGAAAATATTAATTTTTCTGCAAGTTTCATTGTGTTAAATATAGGAGGGGGGGGGGTAAATTTCACAGGGTAAAATTGGTGGTACCTAGTGATCATCGATGCAAAAAATGAAAATAATAACAATTTCAAATACAGCAAACGCAGGTAATTAGATTAAAAGTTCATTAGGATAAATCATTAAGGTAAACGATAATAATATAATCATAGGATACACATCAATTATTTTATTCTACTTTTTGACACACTTTGTATTCTGAAAAAAAAAAATTCCATTCATTGTTCATTTCTATCTCGATACTTTTATGACATACCTTGCATATATATATAATATAGACTAACAATTTAAGTGATAAAGACACCTTTGACACTGCCTCACCTCTCATCCGATTGATATTTTGGTGCATATTGTATTTGTGCATCCAGGCCTCCTGCCATAAAAATGCTAAGTAGTGCCTGCTAAAAATCTGGCCCGTGCTGTATACATTTTTTTTGTTTTCGAAATTCGGTCATATTTATTTAAAAATTTGTAATTCATTGTTCATTTCTATCTTGGTAAATCTCAATACCATTATAACAATTCAAGCGTTAACGACACCTTTGACATTGCCCCACCTTCCATCCCATGGATATTTTGGTGCATATCGCATATATGTACCCAGGGCTCCTGACCTAAAAACAATGCTAAGCGGTGCCTGCTCAAAATATCACCTGTACTGTATTGATTGTTTTTATTTTCGAAATTCAGTCGTATTTATTTAAAAATTTGTAACAGTTGTTTTGAATTAAAATAAAATCAAAATACTGAAAACAAAGATATTCTAAAAGGGTGGTATGTAGAATATTTACATTTACTTGTCGATAAAAAAAAACCCTGGAGGTGGCTGTAAAATATTGCTTTCTTATCACATTAACTTGATGATTTTAACGCCTTCAAACCACAAAAAGTTATTTGTTGATAAAAACACTTTCAAACTGCTAAAAAAAATATTTTAAAGAGGGAGCGGTTTAAATTTAAATTATTTACATTTATTTATCGAGAAAAGACTTGGTTGGGGGGGGGGAATATCGCTCTCATATAGCATTAACTTTTCGAGAAAATACCTTCAAATGTGTCCAAAATTTATGTGGGCCCCATAAGCTGTTGCGGCTCGGACTGAAAAAATGTTTTGTTTAAAAGTGGGGATATACAAAGCCCCTTTTAAAATGTTTTCGCAGATCTGCCCTCTACTATTTTTCAAATATACACGCGCGTCTCCGCATTTTTGAACTAAGCCCGTGGACTTACTTCCATCCGCCAGTTCCACAAAGTGGTTTTCGGGCTCAAAATTGGGGTCCCAACTGATAAATTTAGTTTTATCGTTGATGACATGTTGGGTAGCCCCACAATCAACAAGCAAATGTTCTTTATGTGACAAAGAGTCATACCCCGCAGCAATAAGATATGTTTTTTTTTCTTTGGCGGCAATACTTGACATTTTGACAAAAGTCCTTTTTCTTATTCCTGCAGTTGTAGGACAGATGGCCCTTTTTATTACAAATATAATATTACTAACACACACACACAAACATATACACACACACACACACACAAACATATATAAACACACACACACACACACAATATATATATAAACACACACACATATATATATATAAAACACACACACACACACACATATATAAACACACACACACACACATATATATAAACACACACACACACACATATATAAACACACACACACACACATATATATAAACACACACACACACACACATATATAAACACACACACACACACACACATATATAATATATATATATTAATATATAGTAATATTTGTTTTTGATGGCGACTTCTTGTTATCCTTCCAAGGTCTGTCCTGATAATTCTGGTAGTATCTTTGCCCTCATAGCGGGGATTGGTTTTACCCTTTTTAAATTGGGTCTTCAGTTGTATAGTTCCATGTTCGGATTCCCCAGAGTACATACTTTCTGTTTCTTCATAACTACGGAGGCTGACTATGAATTCCGTGAAAGTCATGGGCTTGTCCCTTTGAGTTATTACTGTTGCAAAGGGTTTAAAATTTGGGGGCAAGCCCTTCAATACCATGGCAATTAATAAGCCATCGCTAACAATATCCCCGGCCTCCCTTCTTGAGCTTGCAATGTTCTTAGTTTGGATTATGTTATCAGTAATTGATTCATAATCTGTTCTACTCAATGAACTAAGTAGACGGTATAGGCCAACTATTCTCGGCTTGCCTTTTGACAAATAGTGAGTCCACAATATCTCCATTGCCTTTCTGCCATCGTCCCTTGCATCGCGCATTACAAGTGAGAGACTCCGGTCATCCAAGCATTGGATTAATTCCGCATATATTGTAGCATTTTTGTCTACGAAAATTGGGTCCTCCGGTTGGTCAGATGGTGCATTGATTATTTTATGCAGCTGAAGGGTTCTCAGATACCCCTGGAACTTAGTCTCCCATATTTCATAGCCAGACTCATCGCCATTGAAGAAGATTTGAGCGTACCTTGGCCCATAACCCGTTAAGTTTCTGACCGCAATTCTTGGCCTGTTGTAAAGAACTTAAAGTAAGTAAGTCCTGAAATCTAGAATCCTTTGGTAAGTGAATAAGTCCTATGAGGTCCAGTGATATAATCCCATGCGGTCCGTCCTCCACAAATGTCCAAAGTAATATGCGTAGGTGTGATCAGAATATCCAGTATAAATAATAATATCAGCAGCAGAGTGCTGCCAGTGACTGGCCAATGGGTTGGTCATGTGCTTATCGGCAAGTCTATAAGTAGAAGTGGACTTTTGACACACGCCTTATATAAAAAAATTCCAACAATGATAATTTTCAGTTTATTTAAGTTTAAGACTTGAAATTTTCAGTGTTGATATATTAATGAAGAGGTAGACTGAGAATTCAGGAGCATTTTACCATGGACAGATATTAGTGGAATCTGAAATGAAATCCAATGTATATATTTTTAATTTCGGATCTGGGATTAATACTTTTGATAAAAATGAAACTCTGAGGAAAACACAATTCATTTATAAATTTTTAAAAGAATTAAAGGACAGCAATTATTGATTTTATAGAGATTTAAAGTTTTTGCATTGTCATTCAGTTATACACTTTTTTTACCTAAAACTGCAAAAGTTTTTTTTTATTATTACTCTAAAATGGAAATATTGTTAAATACTCAGCAACTGATAATTTTTGGTTTAGTTCAGTATAGGACTTGATGAGTTTATAATCTCAATTCCCTTAAAATAAGAATACTGAGGTCAAAAAAAAGTTCATAACTGAATCACTAAACAACAACTTTAAATCTATCTTACCATTGGGTAATTCCATGTCAAATGATCCAGTAAAATATAAAATTGTCACCCATCTCCTTCAATTTTCCAGGTGTGGACAATGTTAACATTAGAGTATCCCCAATATTTGAGCATCCAATTCCAAACATTGATGGAGTTATGTCGATTTTTAGCCCTCCAAATCTCAAGGAATCCTAAAATGCTGTCAAACAAGTCTTAAAGTTAACCAATTTTAAGTTATTAATGATTTCTGATTTGAAAAATTTTAACTGATTCTGAGCAAATATTAAACTTATGTTTTGGTATAAATAATGTTCAAGCTAAAAATTGACATAACTCGACCAACTTTTAGAATTGGAAGCTGAAAGTTTGGGGTTTGACTAACATTATCATAATCGACACTTGGACAAAAAGTCATAAAAATTGAAGGGGGTGGGTGACATGAATCACTGCACAACAACTTTAAATCTATCTTACCATTAACCATTAATTTAATACAAAAAAGTATAATGATGAAAATCCTGAATTTTAAAAATAATTCAATGAGGAGGTAAAACTTTCCATTTTTTTTTTTTTTTAAAAATTTTATTTTAAATGAAGATGTTACATAATCATTAGATACCTAATGATTATGACAATAGTGTAGAAATCATATTAGTGCAGCTGATGGGTAAGATACAGGTAATCTCCAACATAAGCTACATAAATTAAGAGACAGGCAAACACCAACATGAGCTACATAAATTAGGAGATATGCAAACACCAACATGAGCTACATAAATTAAGAGACAGGCAATCTCCAACATAAGCTACATAAATTAGGAGACAGGCAAACACCAACATAAGCTACATAAATTAGGAGATATGCAAACACCAACATGAGCTACAGGGTGAGTGACAATGCTTGACCTCACTCTCACCTTGCGTTTGGGGATAAACTGTGAGAAACGGAACCCCGATAGAAGCCCCTTCCGGTTTAAGGAGTAAGTAACTCAGTTAGTTAGAGTTAGAAGTTAAAACCAAGCTAGCAAGATGTGAGTCTCACTGCGCAGATTGTCTGGTCTAGGGTTCTACGAATAAAGTAACATCATCGTAAATCAAAGTCTTGTGTTTATTACTAAAAACCAACAATGACACAGGGCTTCTGATAAGGAATGATCCCCAACAGAAACCAGACCCGGAATCCTCAATAGAAGACTAGACGAGACCTTAGAAGATATACCAGACCAAGATAGAAGATAGATGATCAGAATAGCAAAGCCGGCCAGAAGAAGATATGACCAGAGTAAGAAGAAATAAGAGAAGTATATAACATATACCTATTTAGTGCCGGTAAAGAAGGGCTATGCAACAAATATATTACAATTTTTGTTAATAGGTTAACCAATTTTCACAAATATCTTTAGTTCTATAAAATGAATATTTTTCTTATCTACTTCAATCTTTCTTTTTAACCGCACAACTATTTTGATAGTCAATAAATAAGTCACTAAATTGAGTTGTTTACTAAAAGTAATTCCTTCATATATCTGCTAAACCATGAATACATAAGTAAAGGTTTTCCTATATAAAATCCTTGCCCTGTCGGCATGGGCATTAGAATACACCAACTGCACCTCTGCAGAGGGGTAAGACTCCTTGAATGGGGCCACCTGTTGGCCATAGGTGGTGACCCATGATGCTTAAGGATGGAACCCAGGTGATTGAACAGTTCATAACATGCAACACTTCACTTGGGTCCTTACCTGGTTGGGTCTTCAGTTTCAGTTTGGACGTCAGGCAGAGAAGATGTACTGCCTTAACTGGAACTCACCTGCATACGCGCGCTCTGTTTAGTTACATGAAATGTTTAGTTAAGTAAATAAAAGCTTACGAAAATAACACGGTTTTATGGTTGGTGAATGTCTTGGTAACAAGACTGATCTAGAAGAAGAAATGAGTTAAGTGCGACCGACCACCAAGACGAAGTACAGACGCTAGAAGAATATAAGAAGTAAGAAGTAAGGAAAGAGGTATGCAACAGCCCTCTGGATATTTTTTATCTCCCTGCAAAGGCAATGAATTACCTAAGTGGTGACTAACGACTACACCAGGAATATGCTGTAGGTATTTCTCGAGGTAAAGGGAACCCTAAATTTGCTTCCTGGAAGATTGGACCTCTGAATCAAGCAAGATGGCTAACTTTAGCTATCAGGTTAATGTGCCTATGGACCAGAGGTGCATATCCACCAAAACTCTCTGATGAATTACGCAACATTGTCCAATTTGTCATACGTATATGCAGTTAGTTTGTTTACTTAGGCTAGACAGACGGTCAGTGGCCCTCTCCAATCAATCTGCTGATTACGTAAAGCCTTAGCATCTACATGATTGTCCTTATGGCAATCCCCAAACCAATTTATTATATGGGTGCTAGAAGGTGGTGGCTGAGTGTCTTTATGTACTGTGAATGATGTTAAAATCTATCTGATGGTGAGGTTCCAGTTCTGGAGTTTTGGGAAATGTGGAGCACCCCTTCATCACTATTGTTCCCAGATCCACTCTGACACGGAGTGGTTGTACCTCTTAGGGTCCCATCTATGGGTTAAATAGTAAACTCTGATTGTAAAAAAAACTGAGTATCCATTAAGAATGAATTTTTTGAAACTTTGTCGGCATTAAGTGACACACTGAGATTGATATGCTGTAAAACAAAACAAACCAAATTATATAAAATCCGATATAATCTAAGAAAATACTTTGCATTTTACATTTGTGAATATAATATTAATACATATTATTAATTGTTATTCTGTGTTACTTTCAGCCTTAGCCAGGATTGAACCTGCAGTCTGGAAATGACTGTTACAGATTGTTAACTATTGGACAGTGGAACAGTCAAACACCTCCTCAGCTTAATGGACTCTTCCTGGCAGTAGTGGCAGTAATTATTTAAGCTGATATAGTGGGTTCATTGGAGAACTAGTAACTGCATGGTTAGGCTGCAACATTTGAACTTATCACATATCTTATTATAATGGAGATTGTGTGTTTTTCTGTCTGTAACCGAAACTATATCACTATTCAAGTCACAATTCCTTTTGATATTTACATCACATTCTCCATGATTTTATTTTTAATTTAAACTTCAATTATTAATAAAATTATTTTACATCATTAAGACTGTTGACCATATCTACAAACTATTAACATGCAATTGTATTTATATATACAACAAAATAGCGGTTTACAGTTTGAACGGAAAGGCTAATTTGCATGCTGATCTTAAAAATTTGATTTTAATAAATACATGCTTAGTATTATTGATTTCTAATTGTTTGCTTTTATCTTAATGAATATGAGCAAAAATCTCGGGGATAAATCTTTAAAAAAATTCATTAAAAAGAAAAAATAACTGTAATTTCATTCTTTACTTCTTATTTTAACTAAATAGTTAATTTAGGAAAATTTACCAATGAAAGACGGGAGTAAGGGACAATGATGGAAGAGTTAGTTTCAAAGTTGTTCTATTTTTCAATCATACCCCCTCTGTTCCAAATCTTTTTATCTGCATTCTTATTCAGTTTTATTAGCCTTTCTAATTTAATATGATATTTTATTATACTAAAACTTAAATACTTGCACCTGGAGGGTGCATATATTTGCTAGTGAATATAATGAAATATATGGTTTTATTGCATTTCTTTATTACTCTTCTTTCTCTTAACATATAGTTTTCTCTTGTTTTATGGATTACAGATTTATTACCTGAATAAAAGAATTCCCTGAATTTGAAGACAGCATTTTCTTGGTGACCTAAATCTAAAAAAATCCTTGTGAAGTACAGATTTATTTCTTTTCATAGAAGTCAGATTGGTGGAGTGATCACAGGTGAGAAATCACATTTTTGTGAAATGTTTGATTCTGTTCTGATGTCAAATTCTTTTATGAAAGTATTCATGTACTTAAAGGAGATAAACTATTGTTATATACTGGTCTTTTCACAGTACCCCAAATAGCATATAACGTTATATACCCTTCTTACTTCTTACTCTGGTCGTCTATTCTTCTGGCCGGCTTGGTTCTTCTATCATCTATCTTGGTCTGGTCTTGTCGTGGTGTTTCTTGGGGACAAGACCAGACCAAGATGTTAGAATATAGAATAGCGAAGCCGTCCAGAAGAGAATACGACCAGAGTAAGAAGTAAGAAAAGGTATATAACATTATATAGATTTGGTATCGTGAAAAGACCAGTATATAACACTGAGTGTATACTAAATGACAGTCGAGGAGTTACCAAGAACAGGTTTCCTTATGTAATTATGTATTTTAGAAAATTCTATATAATCTGAGAAAATACTTTATATTCTAAATTTGTGAATATAACAATAACAATCTGAATATATTGAAATATGTGGCTTTGCTGTATCTTTTTTATTACTCTTCATTCTTTTAACTTATAGTTTTCTCTTGGTTTATTGATTGCAGATTTTTTACAGATTACAGATGTTTTTAACCCAGATAAAGTAATTCCTTGAATTAGAGTAGAGTATTTTCTTGGTGAGCTGAATTTTCATAAACGTCTAATTTGAAGCAATGTTATTTAACACATACTGGAGAAAAGCATATTTTTGTGATGTACAGAGTTGTTTCTTTTCACAGACGTCAGATTGGTAGAGTATATGTAGGTAAACACTAGTGGGAAATAATGTTTTTGTGAAACTGCTGACTCTTTTCTTGATGTAGATTTTTGGTGTAAAATATGCAAACACATAAAGGAAATAAGGGCAGTCTCTTTTAATAATTTCATTGTCCTGAAGAAGGTTTCCTTCGAACATCGACAAATAAATTTCCATCCATTGTAACATCCCATGTTTGTTCTACATTTTCTGACTGATGCATTTCTTCATCTTACTCCCACTGTAATTATATAGGGTATAAAGTGGTTTGGGGTGTTTTAAGATTTAATGTAGGTGGATACTCTTGTTGCGTGTTCTTAGGGTTTTCACTTTTAACCCCATCTCATTTGGTGGTCGTGCTGAAAACTCAGGGAACGAAAAAGAAAGAGACTAAGGCAGAAGGGGTTTTATGATTTAGGCTTTATTCACCAGCCATAGTAACTTGTGGCAAGAGGATATACACCTGGCCGAGGTAATGACTACACGCAATTAAGGCCTAAACTCGAATGGACAAGATATTCTCTTTGGGGTCGGGTGTCAGTCCTTTTTGTCGCACATGCACGGAGGGTTCTTCCGGTGAAGGCTCATGGGAGTTGTCTATTTTTCATTTTTATTTTATTTTAGTTTTATTTAATCCCCACAATTATATGTAAATGATCTATCAGACTGTGAAAAAAATCTATCAGACTGTGAAAAAAAAATTCAAAAAAGTTATTTATTTTTCGAGTTTTTAGGGGTGCTCATTTTCCCGTATAAGTTTATCGTAAACTGATCCCCATATCGGAACCGCTTGAAAAGAAACTGGTGCAAAGGTGTCAAACTTAGGGTGGCCTAAAAAAACAGAACCCAAATTATTTATTATCGAGCGGTTCCGATATAGGGGATCGATTTACTATAAACTTATACGGGGAAATGAGCACCCATGAAAACTCGAAAAATAAAGACCTTTTTAGAATTTTTTTTTACAGTCTGATAGATTGGTGTGTAAACGATAATAATCCATTGAAGAAAAAGAAAAGAAATTACAAAGAAAAAATTTTTTTCAGAGGTTCCGATATGGGGGATCAGTTTACGAAAAACTTATACAGGGAAATGAGCACCCCTGAAAACTCGAAAAATAAATAACTTTTAAAATTTTTTTTTTTACAATCGGATAGATTAGTGTGCAATCGATAATAATCCGTTAAAAGAAAAAGATTAAAAACAAAAATTTTAGATGGGGGGTGGGGGTTCTGAAAGTTCAGGTCTGCCGAAATAAGCTATGTTCATATAAAATAGGTCACATCCTAGGGACTGGTAAATATGATTTCAAAATCTCACCATATTTAAGGGACAACAAATTCAAACCAATTTTCTTTTTCTTCTCAAATCCACAGTTTGCAAATGAAATTCAAATTGATATCCATCCAAAAGATTCTAGTCTCATTAACTCCTACAAAGTTGTGCATATCTTAGATGGGGGATCACTTAAGCAATATCCACCCAAAACATTCTAGTCTCATTATCTTCTACAAAGTTAAGCAATGATGACTGTCTTCAATTCTTAGATGAGGGACCACTTAAACAATAGCAGGTGCTGCTAGAAACCAAATATCAAAATGATTTTATTTGGATTTAATGAGCCAAAAATGGTTGATATGCCATAAAACAAAACAACCAACCAACCAACACAATTAGGGGAGGTGAAATATGCTGGTCTTTGCCATTAACTAGGGTTTATCTAGCACCCTACAAAGACAGAATGTTCAGTTCCCTGGGGGAAGAAAAATTGCTTAATTTCTTTAGGTCCCTTTTCAGGGATACCTTCCAATCAACCAAGCCCTGATTTCTTTTATAAATCTTACAATTAACTTATTACAAAACATGTAATAATTAGAATACTCAAAAGATATATATATATATCGTCAATCTTCATTTATGGTGTAGTTTCTTTTTAAACTGTGAGATTTTGCTGAGTATGTAAAATAGAAATTGAGCGTTCTTTTTTTGAAATTTCAAACTTTTTTCTCAAAATATTTCCATGTGCATTTAGTTAATTCAAAGACATTCCTGATTTTCAATCTTACCAAAAAAAAAAAACAAAAAAATGAATGGGACATAAAGTAAGTTGTAAAAAGGTGAAGAAAGAAAATAAAAATGAAGTATCTAAATCAGACAAAACCTATTTGAATAATTTGGGTCTCTCGTATTGAAAATTTGAATTTAAAATCATGCACTATAATAATAATAATAATAATAATAAAAAGCAAGCAAAAAACAAACAATGAGTGCGTGTATCGATCAGTCAATGCAGGGGAAATTGTTGGCTGGATCATTAGGCTGTTGTTGTTGTGGTGGTGGTGGTGATGTTGTTGTTGTTGTGGCGTTGGGGAATCCCCGTTTGTCGCTTTTCTTCCTTTTCCTTCAGATCGTTGTCATCTGATTGACAATTGGCGAACAGATAAAATATTCGGATTAATAAATTATACGCAAAGACAGAAGGGAAAAAATAGGGTTTATGGATGTTTATTATTATTATTATTATTATTATTTGAAGAAGTAGAAGAAGAAGAGCCAAACTGTATTGTTGCATGTCATGGATTGCTCAACCACCAGGATTCAGTCCTTAAGCATCACGGGCCACCACCCTTGGCCACTAGGTGACCACATTGGAGGGAGGGAGTCTTAGCCCTCCATAAATGTGTAGTCTGTAAATTCTACATTCTCAGTTGACAGGGCGGAAATAAAAGTACATTATATCTTAAACTATTCTCATTCAGTAATTCAATAATCCCGTCATGGAATAAGCTAAATATAAGCCTTTCAACTGGGGCCATTATAAGTAATCTCTTTGGGGATTATATCTCTGTCTCTCTCGCTCTCCTTCCCTCTCTCTGTCTCTATCTCTGTCTCTGACTCTCTCTTTCTCTGTTTCTGTCTACCTCCCCTCCGTCTTCTCTCTCTTTCTCCCCCTCTCTCTCTCTCTCTCCTTCCCTCTCGCTATCTCTATCTCTGTCTCTGACACTTTCTTTCTCTGTTTCTGTCTACCCTCCCGTCCTCTCTTTCCTCTCTCTCTCTCTCTCCTCCCTCTCTCTGTCTCTATCGCTGTCTCTGATTCTCTCTTTCTTTGATTCTGTATACCTCCCCTTCCGTCTTCTATCTCCCCCTCTCTCAATCTCTCTTTCTCTCTCTCGCCATCCTTCCCTCTCTCTGTCTCTATCTCTGTATCTGACTCCCTCTTTCTCTGTTTCTGTCTACCTCCCCCTCCATCTTCTCTTTCCCTCCCTCTCTCTCTTTCTCTGTCTCACCCTCTTTCCCTCTCTCTCTATCTCTATCTCTGACTCTCTCTTTCTCTGTTTCTGTCTACCACCTCCTCTCTCCCCCCCTCTCTCTCTCTCTCCCCTCTCTCTCTTTCTCTCTCTCGCCCCTTCTCTCTCTCTCTCTCTCTGTGTCTATCTCTGTATTTGACTCTTTCTTTCTCTGTTTTGTCTACCTACCCCTCCGTCTTCCCTCTCTCTCTCTCTCTCTCTGTCTTTCCAACCATTGGAACTAGTCAACATACATAGTGACACAAAAGCTCTGTAGATATTTTTTGGGGGGTATTATCCCTTGACAAGGCAGATTACAATTTTTTACAATTATTCTTACTTCTACAAAATGTAGATGAATACTTTTTCCATATCGTTTACAATATTCATTCTAATGAAAAAAGTTAATAGCATTGTAAGGTTCAAGGTTATAATATATGGTATAACTTGTTGAAACGAACAACTCCAACAAGGGTGTTAAACATATAACAAGATAGACTTTAATAAAAACACATAGAGACATTTATAACATATACAAGAAATACGTGTAAGGCACAAGGTACAATAAAAACATAAACAATAGTTACCTACATGTACATATAAAATATATAGATAGAGTTATGGATAGTCCATAAGGTTAAAGTCACTTACTGGCTTAGTCTGTATGTGGGGGGTAGAGACACCCACGAGAGTGGTGTAGACACAAATGTCTAACCCATGTTGTCCTGCCCGAGAAGAAGGAGAAAAGAGAGTAAGAGAGTTTGAATCAGGTGCTTAAATACTACAGACCCCTGGTGGTCAAAACGTAGATAACTCTTCAGATCCAAGAGAAGACAATCCCAACAGTATTAACTTTTATGCAATATTTTCCCTTTTCTATTCAAGGGAAAATTGCTGACAATTTTGATAAATTTAACAACCGTAATACTGTGACAAAATTGAAAGTCACCCCTATGAACAAGCGAATTCCCAGCCCCCAAATACAAAGTGCTTCAGGATATGTTTGGCCTGTGCAAAGGGGAAGAGTGTGGCAAGTGGCTACGGATATTCAAACTCGCTACCTCCTCGTAGCTGAGGTGCTGTTAGCAGAGACCCAGATGAGGTATATCAGAATTTGCATAAGCGCAGCCAAACGAGCAGAAATAAGACGGACTGTCGCTGACACAGGGAGTGAGGAAGAAAGTGTTTGGATGGCAAGTGAAATCTAACGACTGCTATTTGAAGTGAGAGTAGTGTGCTCAGTTGGGAAAGGAATTACATTTCATTTGCTAGAGAGACTTGCAAAAGATAATAGAAAATCCTGTATAATCTAAGAAAATCATTTTATTTTACCTTTGGTATTAATATATTGAATACATAATTTTATATGAAGTGCATTTCTTTAATACTCATCTTTCTTTTAACTTATAGTTTTGTCTTGATTTTTTAATTACAGATTTTTAATCCAGATAAAATACTTTCCTGAATTTGAATACAGCATTTTCTTGGTGACCAGAATTTTCAAAGAAGTCCCATAGGAAGAAATACAGAGACAGAGACAGATAATATAGAAACTCGCACACGTTCTTACACACACGTACTCACACACACAAACACATAAAAATACATGCATACTTGGATAATCACACATACACACATATATATATATATTTTCATGGAAATTAGATTTGTAGAGAATATCTAATATATCATATTTTTGTGAAATCTCTGATTATTTCTTTTCTCGGTGACCAGAATTTTCAATCATACCCAACATTAAGGAACACCAAGGAACAGGAACAACAAAGGATCATACCCAACATTAGGAAACACTACGGAACAACCAAAGGATCATACCCAACATTAGGAAACACCAAGGAACAACCAAAGGATCATACCCAACATTAAGGAACACCAAGGAACAACCAAAGGATCATACCCAACATTAAGGAACACCACGGAACAACCAAAGGATCATACCCAACATAAAGGAACACCAAGGAACAACCAAAATAGGAATCAACATAAGTGAACACATATTGGAAAAAAGTATATGCATTAGAAATAAAGAGTTGTTTCTTTTCTGGGAAATTAGATTCGGAGAGAATATCTAAACACAGAGAGAAATCATATTTTTGTGAAATCTCTGATTATTTCTTATTATTTCTACAATAGACTACGTGCCTGAAGATAGGCATATCTGAAGACTCTGAAAACAAAGGATCTACACACACAAGTCACAATTTAACAATTAAAAAAATACAAACACAATATAAATCTTTCTAGATACATTTGGAACTAAAAATATCAAACCAAAACACACTAAAATTACCTGGAAAGTAAGAAAAAAGACACTAAAAATATCAAACCAAAACACACTAAAATTACCTGGAAAGTAAGAAAAAAGACACTTTCAAAAACATATATCAATATTATATTACCTCGGAAAAATATAGCCATAATCATCTTCCTATTATAAAACAAACTGCTTAACAAACGAACCGAACTGATGTGCGAATGTGGGCATGAAAATAAATTCTTATTAAACCACCTGAAAAAAGGCAACTCCTCAGAGTAAAAACTTATTAAAGAAATAAAGAAATAGATAATAATAAATATTAAATGATAAAATAAACAAATAGAAAATAGATAAAATAACAATTCCAAATAAAATAAGAATATCTAAACACAGAGAGAAATCATATTTTTGTGAAATCTCTGATTATTTCTTTTCTGCTATCCAATTTTTGATAAAATATGCAAATGCACAAAGATAAACCATGTTCATGTGAAGTGTGTGGGTCTTCTTTTAGTTTTCCATCAAAATTGATGGTGCATATGAGAACACACACAGGAGAGAAGCCATATTCTTGTGAAGTATGTGGTTCTGATTTTTCGCGAAAATCACATTTGGTGGTGCATATGCAAAAACACACAGGAGAGAAGCCATATTCTTGTGAAGTCTGTGCCTCTTCCTTTGCAGAAAGGTCAAATTTGACAAAGCACATGCAAACACACACAGGAGAGAAGCCGTATTCTTGTGAAGTATGTGACTCTTACTTTTCCCGAAAATCACATTTGGTAGTGCATATGCGAAAACACACAGGAGAGAAGCCATATTCTTGTGAAGTCTGTGGCTCTTCCTTTTCACATAATTCTTCTTTAGAGTTGCACATGCAAAAACACACTGGAGAGAAGCCACACTCTTGTGAAGTGTGTGGTTCTTCCATTTCAACCAAATCAAGTTTGGTGAGGCATATGCAAACACACTCAAGAGAGAAGTCACATTCTTGTGAACTCTGTAGCTCATCCTTTTCACAAAAATCAGATTTGGTGAGGCATATTCGAACACACACAGGAGAGAAGCCACATTCTTGTGATGTGTGTGACTCTTCCTTTTCCCAAAAATCAGATTTGCTGGTGCATATTCGAAAACACACAGGAGAGAAGCCATATTTTTGTGAAGTGTGTGGCTCTTTCCTTTCACAAAAATCAGCTCTGGTTTTGCATATGAGAACACACACAGGAGTGAAGCCACATTCTTGTGAACTGTGTGGCTCTTCCTTTACACAAAAATCAAATCTAGTGACACATATGCGAACACATTCTGGAGAAAAGCCACATTCTTGTCAAGTATGTGGCTCTTCCTTTTCACTAAAATCAGATATGGTGAGGCATATACAAACACACACAGGAGTGAAGCCACATTCTTGTAAAGTGTGTGGCTCTTTATTTTCACAAAAATCAAGTTTGGTGAGGCATATGCATAGACACACCGGAGAGAAGCCACATTCTTGTGAAGTCTGTAGCTCATCCTTTTCACAAAAATCAGATTTGGTGAGGCATATTCGAACACACACAGGAGAGAAGCCACATTCTTGTGATGTGTGTGACTCTTCCTTTTCCCAAAAATCAGATTTGCTGGTGCATATTCGAAAACACACTGGAGAGAAGCCATATTCTTGTGAAGTGTGTGGATCTTCCTTTTCACAAAAATCAGCTCTGGTTTTGCATAGGAGAACACACACAGGAGTGAAGCCACATTCTTGTGAACTGTGTGGCTCTTCCTTTACACAAAAATCAAATCTAGTGACACATATGCGAACACATTCTGGAGAAAAGCCACATTCTTGTCAAGTGTGTGGCTCTTCCTTTTCACTAAAATCAGATATGGTGAGGCATATACAAACACACACAGGAGAGAAGCCACATTCTTGTAAAGTGTGTGGCTCTTTCTTTTCCCAAAAATCAAGTTTGGTGAGGCATATGCAAACACATATACCAAAAGCCACCAACAATATCACATTTTGTGACTCATTTGAGAATTCACAGAGGAATTAAGTCACATACTTGGCTTGTGCATATGGAAACTGAATAAAAAAACAGCCTTCTTCTTCTTCTTCTTTCATTCTCCTCTTCTTCCTCTTCTTCTTTCTTTCAATCTCCTCTTCTTCTTCTTCTTCTTCTTCTTCCAGTGGATAATGTGAGAATTGGTGGAGAAGGCCCCCTTCTGATCTAAATTAGGAAGACTTATTTCAGTATCGGCCAAAACCGCGAAAGAAGTAAGTTGCGCTTAGATGCGTTGCCATACTTACAATCTGTGCAGGTTGTCTGGTGGGGATTTCGGAATAAAATATAATCAAAAGCAAATCGAAGTCTTGTGTTATTATCTAAAAACTACCAATGACCCAGGGCTTATGATAGATCAGAAATCTCCAATGGGAGACCAGACATGAAGTCCCCAAGACAAAGTCCAGAAGCAAGAAGAAGAACATAAGTTACTAAAGATGATCAGAAGAAGAATAAAGAGAGTATACAACATATACGTTTATTGGTTTACAATACAATTTCATGTATTAATTAAAATTAAAATTATTTGTTTATTCTATGAATAGTTTATATCTTTTTGTACTTATGTTGGGTTAGATTCTTTGTTTTAATTCTTGTGAAATTTTCTTCAAGTTTAATTTTTTTTCTATTTTAAGCTTATTCTAATTTAGGAAGTTTGAAGAATTTTCTTTTCATTTCGTTTCCCATGGAGAATTTCATAGTTGCTGAAAGCAAGTACTGGTATGGTTTTATCATTTCTTATTTATACACACATACATGTATACACACACACAAACACACCTATATATATATATATGTGTGTGTGTAAATATTCATTGAGGCATACGTTCATTTATGAATATGAGTAACTATAGGGATAATGATTGAAATAAAAAGAAAAAGAGCAATAAACATGAAACCTCCGAGATAGATAGGTAGATGTGAGCATATCTTAGACTATATATATATATATATATATATATATATATTTGAATAGTCTTACAAAAATACAACCCAAAACAAAGGAAGCCTTAGATAAACAGTAGTAACGAAACAACCCCAGACCAATGGCTCTTCCGAACAATTAAAATGACATATGTACATGTATGTGTGTGTATATATGCACGTATATATATATATATATATATATATATATATATATATATATATGGGTATCAAAAGATTAAATCAATTCAACAGTATGTGGAGAGAAGTAGACAAACACGGGATGTAGTACTGGATGTATGTATACTATAGGTAGTGATTTCGATTGTACAAATGTGACACTATAGACTTTAGGGGTTTAGTCCCCTGAAACTAGAGTTACTGAGATTCAAACGTAGCACGGACATTTGGAAAGAATTGTTTTCCGACCTTTGTCAAGTAGTGTATAATTGCACAAAATTACTTTGTAAATTAAGATACAGACTGTAGGAAGCCATATGCCCTTTTGATTAATTAACTGACTAAACGTTGAAAGAAAAATATACCAGAAATTTTAAGTTTGAGAAAATTTCTGAATAAACATTAAATCCTAAGAATTAGCTTAAATATTGAAAAGAGGACCAGTCAACATTAATAACAGATATTATCTCATTACTGGCCCGGGTAGATTGCAATAGCCAGAAATTACAGATTGGGCATCTGTTAAATTTCTACTAATAATGAGGAAGTATAAAATGGGCAGTTAGTACTTATCTTGCTAAAACAAACAAGGGTCTCATGCGCCCTTCGATTTGGCACATTCCTTGTCTATGCAAGAATGCGTCGGCGAACAAAATTGACCAAAACAAATACTTTTAAATCTTTTAAAATTAAACTGCATATGTAATGATATTTTTCTTTTTTAATGATGGTTATTATGGTACTACTTATCGATTTAGACAAAGTTTAACCTTAAATAATAGATTTAATTATTTCTAATTCGCTTTTAAAATTTCTAGCAGATGACAAATTTGCCTATCGCTATATTTATTTATTTTAATATTCACTTCAATGTGTATATTCTGAAAGTTTTTATTTTGTGAGAATGTTTAGTTTTAAAGTGGGGGTTCGTTTTTACACTTCAACTTTTTACTCGTAAATTCCTACGATAAAATGTCCAAGCCTAATTTTATGACAGGAATTTATGAGTAAAAAGTTGAATATTACCTTTTATTGTTGTTATTTCTTTTCTTTTTGGCTTTGGTACTAAAAATCCACATACAATGTTAAATTGCTGAATTTAAAAAAATAAAATAAGCTATTCATTATAAAACTAATTCCTTAATGAATAAAATAAAGAAAATTTCCTGATTTTTGGTAATTAGATTAAAATTAAAAACTTTGAAAAAAAATTCTTAAGTAAAATTGGATATATCCTGAAAAATCTTTTTTTATTTATTTTTATTTTTTAAATCAAAACATAAATGAATTTAACTTCAGAACATGTTATACAATTTTTCTATCAAAAGTGCTACTTACATTAATTTAAAACAAGAATGTAATATAGCCAGTCATATCATTTAGAGTCTTTTTTGGTGATTATTGTGACCTTCTTTTTGGAAATGTTAAAATCGAAAGAGAAAATGTATGAAAATTTCCTTTTAAAAATCAAATAAAAAATGACTAAAGTATATGTCAAAAGAAGAAAATCACAATAAAAACTTGATTAAAGATGACGTGTCTATTAAGGATATGTCCCATTTCTTAACCCGAAAGCCTTGGGACTCTAAGGCGCCAGATTCCAGTGCCCTTCTGCTACGTCATCGATCCCCACTGTTAACGAGAAAACAGTCAGTGGTCGGTTCGGCTTAAACCTGTAAGGACCTGAATGAGTTAACTCCCTCGGACTGAATTGGTAAATAAGTTGCCACTCGCTTCCAGGAGCAAACCTTGAAATTCGACAAATTCAACTTTGAAAGAATTGTACTAGAGAAATCATCTCAACTCAATTAGGGTTTGCAACTTAAAGACAGCTTCCCTAAAATCAACCTCTAAAATTCGTCACCAGCAAAACATATGAAATTTCAACCCGCCTCTGCCGATAGGTTGGCGGGTCACACTTCACTTCAAAGAACTTTGTTAACCGGACTCTGAGTTAAGTTCTCCGCAAATCACACCAAAATTTGCAAAAACTATCCTTAAATCTATCATATTATCATTAGATACCACCAAACCGTTTAGGCCATCTTGAATAAAACGGAAATAGATATTTCCGAACTTTGTTTATCAAAAATCTCGTAAAAAAAAGATCCTACAGGGTTGTTACAAAGAAAAATAGTTAATTCAAAGATCAAATTATCCGATTGGGAAAAATTACATCGTTATCTTAAAAAATAAACAAACCTATCCATATTACGTGCGAAAGGGTAATTTTCAGGCCGCGATTTAGAGAGAAAGAAATACATATTATTACCCTCTTACGGTTATGTATCTAAGTACGGATGGGTGTAACGGACAAACTTTTTTTAGCCAAATTTTTTCTATTAAAATGAATAAAATCTTTAAAAACTTTAATATTACAATTTAAAATGAATAAAATCTTTAAAACTTTAATATTACAATTTACTATGAATAAAAACTTGAAAAAATTTAATCTTAAAATTTCGCAGTGAAATTGACGTTAAATGTCTTCGGTTTTAGTATTAATTCTTAAAATCGAAAATAAAATGAAAATTTGAATATTTTTTCTAAGAGAAAAACTGATAAAACAATCATTCAATATATTATTTTTATTCTAATTGGTCGTAAAAGTTAAATAAAATATTTTTTTACGCTCAAACTTTAGTTACCGAGAAGCGTCTCGTCATATGTCAGTTTTGCTCTTCCGTATATTCTAAGAATCACACATTACTATTCAACAATAAAAATTACAAATTCTTTTAAAAATATTAATCGAGCACGGATCGGACCAACTTTTAGTTCACCTGAATTCTAAAATTCATATTTTGAAATATCCGTGAAAAATTCGATTTTTTTCCGCAGAAAAAAAAAATTTAATTTATTTCACGCAGAAAATAAAAATATTTAATCACACAAAAGATTGAAATTCTCGTAAAAATTAGTTTCTTACAAAAAAAATTTTTTTTTTTTGACAATTTAATAGAATATAGGACATACCAATTACATGCAAAAAAAGTTTTCAAATATTAATATTATGACATTTTTTTGCACTTTTTATTTCCGATTTCATTAATTTTTCCTAAAAAAAACTATAGTTCGGTACGTTATACAATTTCATTGATATAGTTATTCAGCCTCTTATCTTTATAGAAAAAAAGTACCAAATTTTTTTTCCACGTCATTTTTTTTTATCTCATAAAATAAAATAGGGGTGGGTGGGTGATAGACCTCGTAAAAAAATATTTCCCCTAATATATTTTAGAAAAAAACTATTTCAGATGTATTTACATCCAATGGTAAACATTTATGGAAATTTTCGTGAAAATCGGACCATTAATTGATTTTTCATAGAATTTTTAAAAATCCTCTTATCGTAACTTGTTTTTAGCTACGTTAAATTTCAGTTGATTTAACAGTGCAAAAATGAAAACATTATTTTTCAATCATAATTTTCATTTTTTTCGTAAGCTGATAAAAAATTTAAAAAATCATCAGGAGTTTGATTAATGTTTTTTCTTTCGAATGGAAAAAATATTTCAAGAAAATATTAATTTTTTCTGCAAGTTTCATTGTGTTAAATGTAGGGTGGGGGGTAAATTGCACAGGGTCAAATTGGTGGTACCTTATTATCATATAATATTAAATTTGTTGTTAAATATATTTGTCTTGTCTTGTCTTGTCTTGTCATTCAGTGTCCGAACTTGAAAGTTGCGGTAATTTTCCCTACAAGTGAGAGTTAATCCTTTTACAGTTTTAATTCCCATAAATGTGGTCACTTAGGACCCTCATGAAGGTACATCAGTCAGCAGGGGACAGGAAGTTGGGACACCGGTAGTGAAAACAGAACAATCAAAAAATAAAGGAACGAAATTGAATCGCTGATTTTTGCTGTAATATGTAAATTAAAACCTAATTCATTCGTAATTCTTATTTACAATATTAAATTAGCGACAAAGAGAAGAAAGAAACTGCTATCGAGTGAAAGATCGGAATTTTCTTCTAACTGTAAGTACTTTTTGTAGTAGTTTTTTTTTTTGTTGTTTAGAGGGAACGACGTGTTTTGTCGGAACAAACAGTTTGTCATATTAAGCTATGAGTTAGGAAGACATTACAACATCTACCCGCAACGTAAACTTCCATGGTATTTTATTGTATCCCTGGGTCCTGGGGTATCAAAATAAAATTTTGCCAGTAATAAACTCATTCTCAACGTACCCAAATAGAAAAAAATGTGGGTAATCAAGGACTATTTGCTCGTAAATTCCTACCATAAAATAAACTGAACCCCCACTTTATGTCCGTGTTTTTGTATTAAAGGTTTTATTTTTCTTGTACCCGTTATTTTACAATACAAAATATATTTTCTTTATTTATTTTAATATTCATTTCAATGTGTATATTCTAAAAGTTTTTATTTTGTGAGAATGGTTAGTTTTAAAGTGGGGGTTCGTTTTACAATTTAGGCATAAATTGGATCCTCCTTTTATGACCGTAATTTTTTTTTTTCGTCGACGATGATTAAAATCTGACGTTTTTATTTTAGAGTACCAAAGCCAAAAAGAAAAGAAATAGCAACAAAAAGTAATATTCAACTTTTTACTCGTAAATTCCTGCCATAAAATTAGGCTTGGGCATTTTATCGTAGGAATTTACGAGTAAAAAATTGAAGTGTAAAAACGAACCCCCCACTTTAAAACTAAGCATTCTCACAAAATAAAAAAACACATTGAAGTGAATATTAAAATAAATAAAGGAAATATATTTAGTATTGTAACATAACGGGTGCAAGAAAAATAAAACATTTATTGCAAAAACGCGGACATAAAATGGGGGTTCAGTTTATTTTATGGTAGGAATTTACGAGCAAATAGTCCTTGATTACAAAAATGTGTATGGAGGTTGGGGAAAACCTTAAAGCTAATAACTTCTCTTTGGATTGCCAATTTTAGTAAATTTGATATCCTTTTGTATGGATATGATCATTCCCTCCAAAAATCTTATAATTATTAAAAAATAATGTAAATAATGAAGATGGAGAATTCAAACCAGTGCGAAAATATGTAAATTTCAAGTCCAACGATTGCATAGAAAATTATTTGCATCACCCAAACGAAACTTGATACGTATTTTCCTGTAGCGAATATTTTATATTTGAAATTCACTAATCACACGAGTTTTAACACCTCCCCTGAATAGCGTATAAATTAGGGACTAGCAAACAGAACCTCAAAGTCATTTTTGACCAAATGACTTTAGCCCCCCACCTACAAAAAATAATTTACCAAAATTCAGGGAATTATCGGATTTTAATGAAATTTTCAGTGTTTATTTACCGAAGAACGATATTTATAATGCATTATTTATTTTATTTCAAAACTTTCTCATTTTTTTCAGGTCACTTAATTTTGACCCCCCTTATGTTGGGGGCGTAAAATTGTTTTAAGTTGGTCCTTACCTGATACTAATTACAGTATAAATAAAGAGATAAAAGACCGAAGTTATGAATAGAAACAAAACAAAAAAATGTTTTACGGTTCTATGAGAAAATAGCGACTGGCAAAATGAGCCTAAAATGCGTTTTTGACCAAATGACTTTGGGGGGCCCCCTACAGAAAATAATTTACCAAAAATCAGGGAATTATCTGATTTTAATGAAATTTTCAATATTTATTTATCAATGAACGATCTTTATAATGCATTATTTATTTTATTTCAAAACTTTCTCATTTTTTTTCAGGTCACTTAATTTTGACCCCCCTTATGCTGGGGTTGTAAAATTGTTTCGAGTTGGTCCTTGACTGATAGTAATTACAGTATAAATAATGAGATAAAAGACCGAAGTTATGAATAGAAGCCCCCCCAAAAAAATTTTTTACGGTTGCGCTTCTATGAGAAAATAAGTACCGAAAATCGAAAAATAAAATGTAAAAAAATAATAAATAATTTTTTTGAGATTTCTTTTTTACTCATTTCGATAATTATTTAATTGGCTATTATTTTATAAAAGAAAAAATTATACATCGATGTTTTTTCTGAAGGGGTACATTTTCAATCGAGTTTTTCTTCAAAACTTATTACTTTCGTCAACAAAAATAAGTAGATATTTATTTTTAGAATCTAAAAATATAACATTTTAAACTTAACATCAGCATTTTCATATTTTGAATGAATTTTATATATTAATTTTTCATAGCAAAAATACTAAATTAAAGTTTTGAAATAAAATAACTGATGCATTATAAAATTCATTAATTGTTAAATCAATATTGAAAATTTCATTAAAATCGAATAATTACCTGATTTTTGGTAAATTTTTTTGCAAACGCGAATGTTACAGTAAAATTGTAAACAAGCACTTAAAAACATCGAAAACGAGGCTGAATGGCTGATATCGTCGAAATTGACCAAAACAAATACTTTTAAATCTATTAAAAATAAACTGCATATGTAATTATATTTTCTTTTTTTTAATTATGGTTATTATGTTACTACTTATCGATTTAGACAAAGTTTGACCTTAAATAATAGATTTAATTATTTCTAATTCGCTTTTAAAATTCCTAGCAGACGACAAAATCGCCAGTCCCTAGTATAGATCTTTTTGTCTACTTAGTGGCTATACTTGAAAATTGGTCGGAAAATTAGGGTGACCCCCCCCCCAAAAAAAAAGAACCCACAAAATTGGTAATAAAACTGTTAATTCTAACTAGGGGGTAGGGTTGGGGTTTATGGTTAGTTTAATGGGAAAATAAATAATTTGGGTTCTGTTTTTACTGGGTCACTCTGTAATGTGTTTTCATTTTCCGGCCAATTTGCAACTTTAGCCCGGAAAATTAGTGCGACCCAGAAAAAACAGAACCCACAAATTTTGTAATAAAACTGTTAATTTTAACTAAGGGGGGGGGGGTAGGGTTAGTTTAATGGGAAAATAAATAATTTGGGTTCTGTTTTTACTGGGTCAACCTATAATATGTTTTAATTTTCCGACCGATTTGCAAGTTCAGCCTATATAGTTTAGGTATACCTAATTTGTCGAAAAATCCGTGATTTTAAAAAACTAATTCACGTTTGAAAAAAAATTACCAAAAATCAGGGAATTATCCGATTTTAATGAAATTTTCTGTCTTGATTTACCAACGCATGAATTTCATAATGTATCTGTTATTTTATTTCAAAACTTTCTGATTTTTTTTTCAGGTCACTTATCTTTGTCCCCCTTATTTTTGGGGCGCAACATATCGGTTGGGTTATATATGATTGATATTAATTTCTAAATAAATGAAAAGACAAAAGACAAAAGGTGAGAATAGAAGAAAAAAAAGGATAAAATTCTGGTAGAAAATAAATACCGAAAATCGGAAAATAAAATTTAAAAAAATAATTTTTGGAGATTTTTTTTTTTTTACACATTTCGATAATTATTTAATAATATAAAAGTAAAATTATACATCAGTATTTGTTTCGTTTAAAAGGCGGGGATGCAGGCTAAATTTTCAATAGATTTTTCGACAAAAAATTATTAGAGATTAATATTAGCAAAGTAGTTATTACAAAAATATGATTTTAGAATCTTTTCATATGACATTTTAAACTTAACATCCTGATACTCATATTTTAAATGAATTTTATATATTAATTTATCATAGCAGAAATACCTAATTAAATCAGAAAGTTTTTAAATAGAATGATTGATTCATTATAAAATTCATTCATTGATAAATCAACTGAAAATTTCCTTAAAATCAGATAATTCCCTGATTTTTGGTAATTTTTTTTTCAATCAAGAATGTTAAATTTATTTTGTAAACACAGATTTGGCAGCAACTCATGGGTGGTCATCTTGATCCAAATTAACTGAAAAAATCATTTTGATGTGTAATATTATTTTGCCTGTTTTTTACTGATGTTATTACATTTTGACTTAGACAGAATTTTAACTTTATAGTCGAATTAATTAATTTAAATTCATAATTAAAATCTATTTAATATTTATACCACTTCCTTTATTTGCTGGTTACCAGTCTAAAAATGAACCACATTAAATATTTGGGTCTATTGAGCTTTTTGTCCTGCCCTATTTACCTTTTGGATTCCTGGCCTCATTTATGCCACTTCAATTCATAATTAAAATGTAAAGCAGACAAAAAATGGATATCTGTAATTTAGCATTTGTCCTGTCCTATTTACCTTTTGGATTCCTGTCCTTATTTATGCCATTTCCTTTATTTACTGGTTACCAGTCTAAAAATGAACCACATTAGATATTTGCTTCACAGATAATAAATAAGATGATTGATGATGCAATCAGATGGGTAAATTTAAATTAATAGTGATCAATGCAAAAAGAGTCAGAATTTCAAATAGCACAAACACAGGAAATTAAATTAAAAATTTATTAGGATAAATAATCAAGGTAAATAATAATGATATAATTAGAGGATACACATCAATTATTTTAAATCCTTGTATTTGACTGACATAGTGGTATTTCAGTAAATACTTTCTATCAAAATCTTTATTTAGAGTGATATATATAACACACATTGTATGATTTTAATCACATTAATAACACTAGCAAATATATGCACCCTCCGGGTGCAAGTATTTAAGTTTTAATGTAATAAAATATTGTATTAAATTAGAAAGGCTAATGAAACTAAATAAGAATACAGATACAAAGATTTGAAACAGAGGGAGTATAATAAAAATTAGAACAACTGAAACTTACTCTTCCATCACTCTCGTCTTTCATTGTTATTTTTTCTAATTTAAGAATTTAGTTAAAAGAGGAATTCTTGTTAATTTAAGATGCATTGAAGAGATTTTTGATTATATTCATTAAAATAAAACCAAACAGTTAGAAATCAATAATACTAAGCACATATTTAATAAAATCACATTTTTAATATCAATATGCAAATTAGCCTTCCCGTTCACACTGTAAACCGCTATTTTGTTGTATATATACATATAATTGCATGTTATTATTATGTAGATATGGTTAACAGTATTAACAATGTTAAACAATTTTATTAATAATTGAGGTTTAAATAAAAATACAATCATTGAGAATGTGATGTCAATAACTAAGGGAATTGTGACATGAGTAGTAATATAGTTTCGGTTACAGACAGAAAAACACACAATCTCCATTATAATAAGATGTGTTGTCAATGAATAAATAATAATAGAGAAAATTTATAGAAAATATTTTTTATTTTTTTTTTAATTAAAAAAAAAAAATTATCATATGTAGCAAATCATTTATCTTTCAGATCAGTAATATTTGCTATAAATTGATATCTAAAATAGCAGCAAAAATACAAAATGGTTTCCATGCAAAAGTTATTTGACGTCAGACTCTGATAGTTGGAAATTTGTAATTAAAAATTATTTGAATTCTTCGGAAAATCCCTGTAATTAATTCATTTCTTTGTGAATGTAAAATATTATATGATATTATTATTATTATTGTTATTATTATTATCATCAAGGATAGACAATGTAAATGATAAAATTTGGTGAAAAGAGATTTGATGACGTTAGTATCCTAAATGCAATTGTCTGGAAAGTCTTTCATATTCTTTTTTCTTCTTTCTCTTTGATTTTTTGTGAAATTGATTATTCTATGGTCAACATTGGCTTTTCGAGAAACACAATTTGTTTCCAATTTTCAGATAAACACCAAAGTAAATATTTAAAGATACTTTTGAAGTTACATCATCTTTTTCCTTATGTCTATTGCCTCTTCAAGTGTTGATTCATATTAAATCGGTGTAATTATTTTATTGTCCAAGCAAGTAGACATCACGAAAATGGTATAATGATCAAGTCACGCTAAAAGCACTGCTGGGATCACCAAAGTTAAGCAGCGATGCACCTGTTTCATGTCCTGAAATTTATTCTTTTCTTGTTACTTCTTGTCTTATTAAAAGATAATTATCCTATGATTTTATATAAACTGCATTTCTTTATTTTCTTTTAATGTAATTTTCTCTTGTTTTATTGATTACAGATTTTTAACCTGGAGCAAATAATTCTCTGAATTTAATACATTTTTGGTGACCTGAGACTTCAGAAAAAGTTGCATTTGAACTCATAATGGAGAAAAAAATGTTCTTGTGAACATCGGAGTTGTTTCTTTTCACGGAAAAACAGATATACAGGAGAGAAATAATAATAATAATAATAATAATTATGGATTTACATGGCTTTTTTGTTTTAAATGACAAAAAGTGTTGTCAAAAAAGAAGTAGCGGTGGAAAAAAAAAATGGAGATTCAATGGCATAGGTATGTAGTTAGGTAAGCCTCTATTGCCATCACGATAAAAGAAGAAGAAGAAGAAGAAGAAGAAGAACAACAACAACAACAAAAAACATTTTGTTTGTTCTGTCTTTTTCCGAAGTCACTGAATACCTCCAAATTTTCAAAGTGTGTCTGTCATCAAAAAATTGTACGCACAACTGTGTGAGTAAGCGTGTTTATTTGTGAATGTGTGCATAGGTGCAGAAACACACTTATATGTACTTTATTATAGATACAATTGGTTCCTAAGTAGGTAGATGCATTATTGATAAGATGTAGACACACAATTATTTTTGTAAAATTTCTGGTTCTTTTTTCTGTGAAAATATGCCAAGGCACAAAGAGGATACAGCATCTTCATGTGAAGTATTCAGTATGGCTTTTTCTCAAAATTCAGATTTGGTGAGGCATATGCGGACACATACAGGGGAGAAGCCATATTCCTGTGAACTATGTGGCTTAGCCTTTTCACAAAAATCACATTTGGTGCGGCACATGCAAACACACAGGGGAGAGAAGCCATATTCTTGTGAAGTGTGTGGCTCTTCGTTTTCACAAAAATCTGATTTGGTTAGGCATATGCGAAGATACACAGGGGAAAAGCCACAATCTTGTGAAGTGTGTGGAACTTCTTTTTCAGAAAAATCAACTTTGGTGATACATATGCGAACACACACAGGAGAGAAGCCATATTCCTGTATAGTGTGTAGCTCTTCCTTTTCTCATAAACAAAGTTTGTTGAGTCATATGCAAACACACACAGGGGAGAGGACAAATTCTTGTGAAGTGTGTGGCTCTTCCTTTTCACAAAATTCACATTTAGTGTTGCATATGCGGACACACACAGGGGAGAAGCCATATTCCTGTGAAGTGTGTGGCTCGGCCTTTTCACAAAAAGCACATTTGGTGCGGCACATGACAATACACACAGGAGAGAAGCCATATTCTTGTGAAGTGTGTGGCTTTTCATTTTCAGGAAAATATGATTTGGTTAGGCATATGCATAGACACACAGGAGTGAAACCACATACTTGTGAAGTGTGCAGCTCTTCTTTTTCACAAAAATCTGATTTGGTTATGCATGTGCGAACACACACAGGAGAAAAGCCACATTCTTGTGATGTGTGTGGAGTTTCCTTTGCTCGAAAAGCTCATTTGAGGACTCATATGATGACACATATGGGAGAGAAGCCATTTTGTTGTGAAGTGTGTGGTACTTCTTTTTCTCGAAAATCAGGTTTGGCTATGCATATGCGAACACACACAGGAGAGAAGCCACATTATTGCAAAGTGTGTGGCTCTTCCTTTTCTAGAAAAACAAATTTGTCAAGTCATATGCGAACACACAAAGGAGAAAAGCCATATACTTGTGGAGTTTGTGGCTTGTCTTTTACAGAAAAATCAAATTTGGTGAGACATATGCAAACACACAGAGAAGAGAAACCACATTCTTGTGAAATGTGTGGAACTTCGTTTACTCGAAAAGCTAATTTGTGTAGGCATATGAAAACACACTGTACAGCTGGCATATCAGACTGAGTAGCCACCTAGGGCTGCTTAGATTACATATGTATGTCATGAGGGCTTCACATGACAGCTACTTGAGTAATGAAGTATTTTGTCTTTTTATTCAAATGCCTTGGCCGAATCGTGTGGGTCCTAAGTGGTTAGGCAATTGACTCTCTAAAAAAAAAATATTTCAGGGGAAAAATATAGAATGTTTTTTCTTTCAAGCAAAAAAAAAAATCAATCAATAAGACAATTTATAAGTGATAAATAATTATTTTATTTTATAAAAAATAATTATTTCCTTTTTTTTCTGAAACAGACGGGTACAAAATACATAAAAGTTCATGAAACAGTCCAATAAATACCTTCTTTTTTTTTCCGTTAAAACATAAGTTCCTCTTTTGTTATTATTTCTTTTTTTCTCTTCTTAATTTTTTTATTAAATATATGTTTCTCCTTTTTTCTGTTTGCTTTTTTTTTTTAAATCTGTTTCCAAAAACAATCTTTTTTTTTTCTTTCCTTTTCAAATTAATTCGCTTTTCTTCAAAAATCTCTTTTTCCCATTCTACAAATTTTTACCTTTTAACTCAGTCCTACCAATTCACTCTTTCTTCGATAATCCACTTTCAATAAACTTTTCTTCTTTCCATCGAATTTCTTCTAATCTCTTACATTCTCAACTGTCGAATCCAAAAACTATTCTCCACAAAACCATTATTAACTCGGTCTAGCCATCTGCTTGTATCGTCTGTCTCATTACCTTCTCAACTCATATCTAACCGTCTATCTCTTATCCGGTAATTTATGAGGAAGTGCATCCCTGCCTCAGAAATTGCTACCCGGTGACTATTAAAATAACGTCCCCAGCCATGTTGTCTCGGCAGTGTTACTTAAAAGAAAACAACCAACTTAGGGCATTAAATGTATTTTGGAAGGGGGGGGGCTTCTCTTTTTTGATATGAACAAATGGAGATGGGTGGATAGATATATATAAACAAAGTAAAAAATGAACAAATTGAGGTAGATAGATAGATAGATAGATATCCATCTTCATATCTAAACAAGAATTATGACAAATTTCTATAAATAAACAAGAATTACAACAAATTTCTATAAATAAATTTCTAAACAAATTACGATAAATAAATAAGAATTACGACAAAAAAAGAGAAGCCCCCCACCCCCACCCTCTAAAATACATTTAAACGCCCTAAGTTGGTTGTTTTCTTTCAAGTAACACCACGAGATGACATAGCTGGGGATGTTATTTTAATAGTCACCGGGTACCAATTTCTGAGGCAGGAGACCGGGACGCACTTCCTCATAAATTATCTTTTATCATCTCACCATTAACATCTGTTTCAGTGGATTTTTTCCCGGTCATTTTTCAAATCAAAACAAAACCTTAGGGAACTAATCCCCTTTTTTTTTCTGTCCAAGGACAGTAACTCTTATCTTTCCATTTATTTTTTAACTTTTATACTTTATCCTTTTTTTTTCCCCAATAAATAGTTAACTCTTGTACTATATTATTCAGGATATTCTTAGATTTCTCAGAATATCATGACAGTAACATTTATAGCACAACCTTTTTTATTGCTTAAAAAGAGCAAACAAATATTTTACAAACATTTTATCTAAAAATTCATGAATATTTTAATACACAAATTAATAGATCTAGACAACTAACAGTTATTAAAGTTATTATTAAAAATAGTTATTAGATCAATTCATATCAATTTATATTTATTATTTTATTTATTATTAGATTATATATTATTTATATTTATTATTATTCAAATAGTTATTAATCTTTTAATACATAAATCTTTTAATACACAACTATATAAAGTAAACAAAATTTATCTAGAAAGATCTGTATAATCTTTTGGTAGAAATAAAGATTAACTTTATTAATTTAACAGTAATTTTTATGCAAATAATAATAATTTTTATGCAAGAAAGTAATACCAATTGTAGTTGGTGCACTTGGAACAGTCCCAAAAGGATTAGAAAAGGGTTTGGATATCAGAGGAAGGATTGAAACCATTCAGAACACTGCACTGCTGCAATCTGCCAGAATACTCAGAAGAGTCCTGGGGACCTGAGGAGACTTGCTGTCACTCAGACTCCAGTGAAAGACCATCAGCTAATGCTGATGTGAAAACTCAAAAGGAGTAAATAATAATAATAATAACAGTAATTACTTGGTTATTTTTAATTACTTTCTGGTTTATCACAACTTATGGGTAACTTTTTCATGTCAATTTTACGAAAACAATTTTAGGTGCCGTTAGTACGTGGCCTACCTGGTTTGAATCTGTTATGAGTATATTTATAGATATAAGTAGTAAGCAATTTATCTTGTAGAATCCAAATCTAATAAAATCAACAAAGTTGTAAGAAATATATATATTTTTTTTAAAGATTTTAAAAAATTATTCAGGATATTCTTAGATTTCTCAGAATATCATAACAGTAACATTTATAGCACAACCTTTTTATTGCTTAAAAAGAGCAAACAAATATTTTACAAACATTCATGAATGTAAATGAATGAAGTTGTATAACAAAAAAATGAAATTGTAAGCAACATATTTACAGTTTTCAAAAAAAGTTTTAAAGAATTTATCAATCAAAAGTGGTTCCCCTTTGTTCATGTTAGGCTTATAGGAAATAACCGATTTTTTGTGTTATATGATAGCTATTGAATTATCTGCACTTGAGCAGATCATTTTGCCACAAGTCTATAAATAAAGAAGAATAAAATACCTGTTATTT
Source organism: Doryteuthis pealeii (assembly GCA_023376005.1). Taxonomy (NCBI): domain Eukaryota; kingdom Metazoa; phylum Mollusca; class Cephalopoda; order Myopsida; family Loliginidae; genus Doryteuthis; species Doryteuthis pealeii. Next base: position 56,874,013 of record CM042177.1, read on the forward strand.
TAGAAGCCAAAATCATCTATGATAAGGGTTTGATTCAAACTTCTGTAAAGACTTCTGATTACAACATGAAGGATCCTAAGTTTGACAAGAAGTTTCAAAAAAAAAATAAATAAAGGACATCAGTCTAAATTAATGAATACACAATGTTTACAATATTTAAGATTATTCCAACAGTAATATATTTAAATTATGATAGTGAGGGATTTTTAAAAAAATTATTCTATTTTAATTAGTTTTTTATTCTATTTATTTTATTTTATTTTTTTATTCTTATTTTATTTTATTCTAATTTATTTTTTGATTACTTATTTTTTTTTTTTTTTATTATATTTTTTTTAATATGTTTAAAATTAAAAGAAAATTCTTTATTTGATTTTCTTATAGATTTTATCTTTATTTTTATTATTTTGTTTTTATTTCAAAACTATAATGATAATAATGATAATAATAATGGTATAATATAATTTATAAAGAAAGTATGAAAATATAATTATTTACTTGGATACCAGCTAAGATATAGCAAAATCTTGGTTATTTTTTGCTCAAAAAGCAAGATCTGGTGATAGGGAATGTTTATGTGTATTTACTTTGGCGTTAATTGTTTTATTTTTGTAGTATCCGCCGGACATACATACACACCAACTGCACTGTTTAAAGAATAAAATTTATTTGGAACTCTTCAATCATGTTTATTTTTTCATTTTTGTTCTGAAGCTTGACACTTCTTTTGCTGGACAATTTTCGGTATATCTAATTTTAATGTCTATGCAGTTTTGACAACAAGTGCTGATCTGTCGTCCCTGTTGTATAAGAAGTTTTAGTAAATTTCATGAATGAAAATAACTGTTCACACACAAATAGGTAGAACGAAATATTGCCATGATTCTTGAGGCAAATTTTCTGAAGCTTTCTTTAAATTTATGGAAAGGCATGAATAGAAATCAGGTTTCCCCACTTGAAGATATTTTGCTTTGTGTACAAAATCCAAATGCAGGTTTTCTTCTGTGTTGGTGACATCAAAGGTGAACAATCCTGAAAATGCAAACTTATGTTCAAAAAATGAGAAATCACAAAATCATTCCTAAAAATTCCACATAAACCTTATAAACAGTTCTATATGTAAGTTTACTTTGGGTTGGTGATATCAAAGGTGAACAATCCTGAAAATGCAAAATGATGTTCAAAAAATAAGAAATCACAAAATCATTCCTAAAAATTCCACATAAACCTTATAAACAGCAATCTTTTTTCATTCCCGGTCTGGGAGAGCAGGTCCTTAAATACACAATTACTGTGTTCATCCAGGCTCCTTACTCTGAATTGCCCGTGCAGCACGTTCGACATTCATCAGCACGCGTCAATCCTCACGACGTGACTTCACATCCGGGTTACTCTGCACAGTCTAGTGATTCACATGCGTCAGGTTACGACTCACGATCAGGAGGATGTGAGTTCAATCTCCCCACTCACCCCTGATCTCATTCTGCATGCCAAATACAGTTGTGCACACTTCAAACCTCTATGTGTGTGGTTTCTCTCGCCACAATTTTTTTTTCTTAATGCTCTCATTTGTTTGCTATTGAGTTATTTCAAAATATCAAAGTTTTATCTTCATCTCACTGTCATCATCATCTATCAAAAGAACCATGTGATTAAACTGTTATTAGATTATCTGGTGAATAAAAAAAATAAAATGTTACATAGTCTTATTTTATATACAACACAATTTGAAACATATTCATCAATACATAGGACAGAATTTATATGAAACTCATTATATATATATATATAATATATATATATATATATATATAATATATATATAATTGCAGATTCACCGTATTCGGCTCAGCCAAATCTCACTTTGTTTACAAAGTTTGAGAACTCTAGGTGAAGGTCATTTCCCCTTAGAAATATAGCGATTAAATAGCCTGCTATACTTGGCGACTGACTGTGGATATGTGGGTAAGAGGCTTGGCGAGCGTAAGTTCGTTCGGGTCTCGAACCCAGCCAGAGGCTAGCTGCTAAAAATCGTATAACTGTACTGATGAGAGGTGATACCTCGAAACACGTGTCTATAGTTTACCCTCTCTCTATATATATATAACTTTTTCAAATCCTGTTGATTATTGTTCAGTAGATCTATTTGTTATTCTTTGCCTAATTCTTATTCAAATGCTTAGCAGCTATTTTTAAAATTGATACTTAAATGGCATTTCAGCTTTTTATTCAATTCTATTGTTTTACTTGTGGGCAGATCGTGTAAATGTTCTTATTTCATTAAGACTGTAGCGTTAGTTCCGTATTTGCCTGGGAGAGTTGTCTGCCCGGTTTAGTTTGCTGGTGCCCGCTAAGGGAATTAGTATTTAAGCGGCTGGTTCAAAAGGCTTCTCTCTCTTTTCCTGTTTCTGATACTACGAGACACATGGGCTAGACATGGTCTATCCCTTCTCGTTGGGGCTTTTGGCCCCACTTACATTACTGTAAGTTCTTCACAGCATGGACTATCCCTACTCATGTCTGTACCTTTTGTATATCTTGTGACATTCATGAATGTGTGTTTATCTTTCTACATGTAACTTTGTTTTACCCATGTACTTTGTATCTCGTCATATCCATGTGCTGTCAATATTAAATGTTTTGTCTGTTAACCTTCGTCGGAGTTGTGTATTCAAAGTATATATAACTTTGAACCATTCTTACAAGACAAACGAAATTATGTTTGATCAAAATGTGTAGATTTTGATTATTCTTTTACTTCATTAATCTATAAATATAGAATGCGAGGATTAGAATTCATAAAGGCCGACGTCTCTGGGAATTTTAACTTCACAAAACACACCTCACAAAGTTGAAGAGTTCGATAAAATCTTGACGTTAATTATACGTTCTGATAAAAAGACGCAATTTTCAACTCAAAGAGACTTTCACTTTTTTTCCTTTTTTGTACCAATTTGTGTACGTTTTTTTTTTTTTTTTTTTTTTACAAATGAATGGTATTAAATTTTGTTGCTTGAAGATAAAATCACACTGAAGCAAATACAGGCTTTTTAAAAATTTATTCCCTTGTAGGATAGAACATGTGATTTTAGATATTTGTTGAAATCACTATCAAATTAAATAAATTTTAAGTTATTTATGACAAATAATATGCATTCTTTTTCAAGATATTTACTCTGTATGTAGTAATAAAAAGAAAGATTCCAATAAAATCGGTAGACTTTTAATATATTTAAATTGGCTTACAATGTCATTTGCTGACTGCTTCTGATTATGCAACAAAGATTTGACTTAAGCAGGTGTATTTGCAATGTTGTATAAGCAAATGTAGAAATCTCGCTATTCACTAATAAAATACATACACTCGCCAACAAAACAAACATAAAGCAGAGACCCCAAGACCGGAAGTGTCCTCTATCGGAGTCTAAAACAGAATGACCATTTTAACACATATCTGCGCATGGGCTCCGATCGGGTGTTCCGCTTTGATAGTCAATTCCTAACATTAAATAAAAATAAAAAAGTGGTAAATAAAATTCGCATTTTCATCCAATGAAAGCGATTCCCGGGTGAAATGAAAATAACTTCATTTGATCCAACTTTCGGCTGTCATCCTCTATAAATAAACATTCTGAAAGGCAGACGGCAGAGAGGTCCAGGGCGTCATTTCGAATACACGCTCGCAAGCGAAATCAACATCACAGGCGGCGATTCACCTACACCACCCACTTACCCAAACCTGACATCACAAGGCAGTCAAGTCAACACGCGAACATTTCTACATCATTCGACGATACAAAAAAAATGCTACTACATACACAATATTCTGCCTACATCACCACCCCACTACCACAGTCAAGCTGGACATTTTACGAACTTAATATTCACCCACAACTATCACCAAAATTATCCTGTAATTCTCATTTCTATCCTTTCACCATTCTCATGTTGTTTTTCAATATAATTTGGAACTTAAAATCTGTGTTTGTTCTTTTCCTCATCACCATACGCTTGCATGCTAATACGGTTTATAACAGCAAGAAGTGTCATCATTCTCATCAATGATGGACAAATGGCTTCAAGAGTAACTGACTTAGAAAAATTATCAGTCAGTACCTATGAAGCCTTTTGCTTTTCTAGTAAAATTTATTCTCAATAGTATTATCAATTAAAACTATATATACTTAGCTGCTCATAAAAACATTATGAATGAGGCTTTGAAATCTATCTCATCCAAATTGCATTTAGACATGTCAAGATAGACTTGATCAATGTTCTACTGTTTAATTTGAACAGCATTTTTTAATGTAACCAAAGCTAAAAAGATAACTGTTTAATTTAGGTAAATACTAATGTGAAGTGATTATTGGATAACTTCTGTATCTTCTCAGAAACATCCACCAAACATTGAATATATCAATGGCAACAATGGATGTTATTTAAATGATACTGTTTGAACTCAAAGAACAATTGAGTCAATCAAATGCAAATATATACACAAAATTCTTTTTTTAAAGAATACAAATTAATTTGGAGAAAAGAAAATTTTGTTAGATAACTATTCCCTTGATTCTCTATCACCATCCATAGTTTATGTAGTAATAAAAAAAAAGATTCCAATAAAATCGGTAGACTTTTAATATATTTAAACTGGCTTACAATGTCATTTGCTGAGCTTCTGATTATGCAACAAAATTTGAGTTAAGCAGGTGTATTTGCAAGAAGTGTCATCATTCTCATAAACAGCATGGATTCCCTTGATTCTCTATCACCATCCATCTCTATTAGCCATTGCTTTTGGTAAGTCTTCTAGATGGCATCTAGTTTCCACATAGAAGTGATCAATGTAAGTTTTTGGTGTGTCCATGTATAGGAGTCCATTGGAAAACATTGCTTATGAGTTCATTCATAATACAATTTTACACAAAAAATTATATAAGGTTAAAGTCATTTAAAATGGTTTCTGAATTGTTCCACGTGAGAATGGATGAGTGGATAAAAGTCTCAAATAAGATCCTCTTCAAATAAAGTTTTTTTTTTTGTTTTAACTATTAGTGGAATTTTTACTAATTTTTACTAATATGTTGTGATACTATCGAGGAGTGACTTTTTGAATATATTAATTCAATAAAGTAGTGAAAAATTTACAAGGGAATAATACACACTAACACACAAAAGAATAAATAAGTAAAGTAGAATTAAATGTGGCTCATGAATTGGACATAGTTGCACATTTGTTGTGGTACATAAGAGAAAACTTTCAAAATATGTTGAAATACTATCAAGGAGTGACTTTTGAAGCCTTTCAATAAAGTAGGACTTTTTTCACTTTCAACTATCAAGCTTTTTGACCTTTCAATAAAGTAGTAAAAAATTACAACACACACACACACTTTTTTATTTACAAATTTTGCTTAAACGACAAAATATTCAAATCCTTTGTCGATTGTCTGTTTTTAAAAAGAAAAATTTCCAGTTTGATTTTAATCATGGGGTTGGATGGTGTGTTCGATTGTTATCATCAGGTTTATGGCAAAATTTCCCTTTCTTTAAAATTTGAGTTTTATATTGTCGATTTTGAAGAAACAAAGGGGAGAAAAGACGTGTTGATATTGTCTGTAAATTCTTTATTAAAAACAATAAAAATAAAGAATAATAAAAATAATGAGCTGATTTTTTTAAAGACTAGCCTATCAAAGTAAAACAAAGGTTGACTTGATTAGGTTTTAATTGTGTAAAAAAATATATATATATATATATATATAATATATAAATGACCATAGTATCTTAAACTTGAACTTTATCTTAATTATATTTATTTATTCATCTATTTTAATTAAAACATCAAGTTCTACTAAAATCACCAAGATAAAAACTTGTGAAGTATTATGGCTTAATAAAGTTTAAACAGTCTGTATGATGTTCTACACACCGAGTAATTCTTTGCAAAATTCACTTGTCATTATCATCTTCTATAATTATCGAATTTTATGCGATACGCGCATTGTAATTGCCTTCAAGCAAAAATATAAATATAAATATATATATATATATATATATATAGTTAAAAAAGTGGAAAGTGCCAACTATTATTACATTTTAGCTCAGTCGGTAGAACGCCCGTCTTGGAATTGCAAGGTTCTGAGTTCGATACTGGTTGCTGTCAAGTAGCACAGATTGGGTAATCTCATCTGTGCGGTACAAAAATAAAAAAAAAAAAAAACAAGAAACAAAGCAGAATTAAATGTGGCTCATGAATTGGACATAGTTGCACATTTGTTATGGTACATAAGAGGCAAATTTGAACATATGTTGAAATACTACAAAGGAGTGACTTTAGAAGTCATGAGAAGTCTGGTACAAGATTTTTCTTATATCCAGGGGAATGAGAACAGTGTTGACAAGTGGATAAATGAATAATAATATTTTTGACACAAAAAAAAACGTTGAAACATGAATTTTACTCTTTGTTAAGTACAAAAAGTATTTATTACAAATGTAAAAAAAAGTATAATACAACAATGTATTTATTAAAAATGTAAAAAATATAATACCCAAGTTTAGAATGTTTGTTTAAACTTGAGTTCTACTGTGTGTGACCACAAATGCTTATTCAAATTGATCTTTCTATAAAGAAAGTGCCACATATTTGACAAGAAAATGGCTTTCCTCCTCTGTGTGTACGCATATGTCACTAAATGTGTGGGACTGATTTTTGTGAAAAGGAAGCACCACACTCTTCACAATAATATGGTTTCTCTCTTGTATGGGTTTGCATATGTATCACTAAACCTGATTTTTGTGAAAAGGAAGTGCCACAATTCTCCCAGGAATATGGCTTTTCCACTGTATGTGTCAGCATATGCCTGACCAAATGTTATTTTCTAGAAAAGGAAGTGCCACACTCTTTACAAGCATATGGCTTCTCTCATGTGTGTGTTTGTATATGTCACTAAATGTGTGACTACATATGCTTCTGCAAATTTGATATTCCTGTAGAGGAAGAGCCACACTGTGAGAAGACCTGTTCTACACTCTGCTCTTTCGATGTACTTGTCTAGATCCCAACGTTGTGAATTATGTACTGGCCGAATTTAAAGCACGAGTCAGAAAACCAGGCTCACAAGGATTAAAACAAAACAACAACAACAACCACAAATGTGTGTAAACAAGACACGGATGGAAGAAGAGTGTGTGTGTGATGCTTTCGCTGTCTATCCAGCTGGCTACTACTGCTCCTCTCCTACTGGCGAACTTAACCCTTCAATCCCCGGTGCTAACTAACATAGGGCTCGAGTTTAGTTGTATTTATGTCAAATTCCCTTCCCCAAACCATCTTCTCCGGACCACACAAATGGCCAGCACTTGATAAATCGCCGACTTCTAGTCGCCATTACCCTTAAAATTAAAGTACTCAAATATTTTTCCAGACAATCCGTCTTCAATATGTTGATCATTAATTTTTTCAAAAGAGAATTTCTCCTAAAAAATCCTTTTTGCTTTTAATACCTGGGTGCCTAAGATATTATCACCAAGTGGTCCCATTTCATGGTGGCATACAGGTCTCTTTAAACTTTACGACCTAATCTTTGGATTCGTAAAAAGGTCAGCCACCCACCCCTTTTACTTATGCCGGACCTTAACCTACTCTCTTTCTTATTTATTTATTTATTCTGACCATGTTCGTCTTCAACCACAGTATCACAACACACTCTACAAGAATGTGGCTTCTCTCCTGTATGTGTGTACTTATGCATTACTAAATTGACTTTTTGTGAAAATTTTCATAAGAATGTTGCTTCTGTCCTGTGTGCACCAGCATATCCTTCCATAATGTTGATTTATGTGAAAAGGAATCACTACACTCTTCACAAAAATATGGCTTCTCTGTGGGTTCACATATGCATCACCTGAATTTTGTGAAAAGGAAGTGCCACGATTCTTACAGGAACATGGATTTTCCTCTGTATGTGTCAGCATATGCCTGACCAAATGTGATTTTCTAGAAAAGAAGTGCCACACTCTTTACAAGCATATGGTTTCTCTATGTGTGTGTTCATATATGCATCAGCAAGTCTGAATTAGATGGAAAGGAAGTGCCACATACTTCGGAAAAATGTGGTTTTTCTCCTGTGTGCATTTACATATGAAGCACCAAACTAAATGTTCCAGAAACGGAAGAGCCACACAAATCACAAGAATATGGCTTCACAACTGTGTCTGTTTGCATATGGTCCGGAAAATATGATTTTCTTGAAAAAGGAAGAACTACACACTGTACTAGAATATGGCTTCTCTCCTGTGTGTGTTTACAAATGATGCACCAAACTTCTTTTTATCAAAAACGAAGAGCCACACACTTCACAAGATTATGGCTTTTTTTTCTGTGTGTTCACATATGACTTACCAAATTAGATTTCCAAGAAAAAGAGCCAAACACCTCACAAAATATGTGGCTTCTCTCCTGCGTGTATTATCATATGCTTCTTCAAATCTGATATTCGTGAAAATGAAGAACCACACACTTCACAAGAATGTGGCTTCTCTCCTGTGTGCGTTCGCATATGGACCACTAAATTTGATTTTTGTGAAAAAGAAGAGCCACACACTTCACAAGAATGAGGCTTCTCTCCTGTGTGTGTTCGCATATGGATCACTAAATCTGATGTTTTTGAAAAGGAAGAACCACACATTTCACAAGAATGTGGCTTCTCTCCAGAGTGTGTACGCATATGTGACACCAAATTACCTTTTTGTGAAAACAAAGAACCACACACTTCACAAGAATATGGCTTCTCCCCTGTGTGTGTTCGCATATGTATCAGTACATTTGATTTTCTTGAAAAAGATGAGTCACACACCTCACAAGAATATGGCTTCTCTCCTGTGTGTGTTCTCATATGCTTCTTCAAATCTGATTTTCGTGAAAATGAAAAACCACACACTTCACAAGAATGTGGCTTCTCTCCAGAATGTGTAAGCATATGTGTCACCAAATTTCCTTTTTGAAAAAACGAAGAGCCACACACTTCACAAGAATATGGCTTCTCGCCTCTGTGTGTTTGCATATGCATCACCAAATTTCCTTTTTGTGAAAAGTAAGAGCCACACACTTCACAAGAATATGGCTTCTCTCCCATGCGTGTTCTCATGTGTCACTAAATTTGAATTTACTGAAAAAGAAGAGGCACATACTTCACAAGAATGTGGCTTCTCTCCTGTGTGTGTTCTCTTATGCTTCTTCAAATCTGATTTTAATGTAAATGAAGAACCGCACACTTCCTAAGATTGTTGCTTCTCTCCAGAGTATGTTCGCATATGTGTTACCAAATTTCCTTTTTGTGAAAATGAGGAGCCATACACTTCACAAGAATATGGCTTCTCTCCTGTGTGGGTTTGTATATACATCCCTAAAGATGATTTTAATGAAAATTAAAAGCCACACACTTCACAAGAACATAGTTTCTCTTCTCTGTGTTTTTGTATGTGCAAATGTGATTTCTCATATGATGTATATATATATATATATATATATATATATATACTCCACCACACTGATTTTCCTGAAAAGAAAGAATATACTTCCCAACAATATATTTTTCTCCAATATGTGCTCGCTTATGTTGCTTTGAAATGTGGATTTGTTGAAAATTCAAGAAAATGGTGTATTCCAATCCTGGGAATTATCTCATCTGGTTTAAAGATCTGTAATCAAGAAAACAAGAGAAAACAATAATTTAAAAGAAATAAAAGTAAAATGAGATGCAGATTATAAAAAATCAAATATATAAAATATCAAGTTAAAAGAAAGAGGAAATGCAGTTTATATAAATCATACATTTCAATATGTTCAGATGTATTCAATATTATATTAAAAAATGTAAAATATAACGATTTTACAGGATTTTATAGGGGGAAACCTTTACTTATTCTTTATTAATTATATTACTTATTATAAAGATCTGTAATCAAGAAAACAAAAGAAAATAAGATATATAAAATATCAAGTTAAAAGAAAGAAGAAATGCAGTTTATATAAATCATACATTTCAATATGTTCAGATGTATTCAATATTATATTAAAAAATGTAAAATATAAACGATTTTACAGGATTTCATAGGAGTTTTTCTCCTATGATAATTTATAATATCTTTACTTATTATTCATTGATTATCAGATATATAGAAATATTTCTTCCTGGAAATATTTTTAATAAAGAAATTATTAATGTATGTTTTAAATTTGAATGATTTCATTTAAATAAAAATAATAGTTATCTAAAGTCTGTTAAATCGAACTTAATGGACCTAAATTCCATCATCGTATATCACCCACCCCGACAGAAAAGAACATACCAAAATTTCAGTGTTGATATATCAATGAATAAAAGATATAATGCACCGGTTATTTTATTTAAAAACTTTTACATTTTTTCAGGTCAATTAATGTGAACCACGTATCTTTGATGCGTAACACAGATTCTCAAATATACGTGGTTCAAAGTTAACTGAACTGAAAAAGTGTAAAAGTTTTTGAAAAAATATCTAATGCATTATATATGCTACTCATTTATATATCAACACTGAAATGTCATTAAATTCGGTTAATTCCATGATTTTTTTTGGGGGGGTGGGGGGTCTTATTAAAAAAATTATTATAAATATTCATAATAGTTAATTCACCACCTGAATACAGTTTATCTTCATACCCAAGAGAGAAGTTCTTACCTGTCAACAGGGAGATAATGTCTGCATATTCTAAACCCAGCTGACAGGGCTACTAGATAACCAAAGTTAAGCAATGATCAATACTTAGATGGGGGGACATTAATATATATATTAATATTACATTCACAAATGTAAAATATAAACGATTTTACAGGATTTTATAGGAGAAAAACTTTACTTATTATTCATTGATTATCAGATATATAGAAATATTTATTCCTGGAAACATTTTTAATAAAGTATTTCATTTGCTGAATTGTGTGAAATTATCAGGAATTTTTTTCCATGAATAGAAGAAAAAATATTGCTTGAAATTTAGTGAAAATTGCATGAAAGTTAGTGAAATATTGAAGAAAAAAAAAATTATTTTTATATTATTAAGATTGATAAAAGAGATAATGATTTGGTTAATGGCTTCTCTCATCTGTGTTCACCAAGTATGCTTCACCAAGTGTAATTTTCTCTCCTGTGTGTGTTCACACCAAACTATTTTTTGTGAACACACTTAATATGAACATAGTTTATCTTTTTTAAATAAATGAATATTTTCACCAAAAAATTGACATCAGAAAAGAATCAGACATTTCACAAAATATGATTTCTCACCTGTGATTTCTCACCTGTGTTCACTCTGCCAATCGGACTTCCATAAAAGGAAATAAATCTGTACTTCTCAAGAAAATTTAGAACACCAAAAAAGTACAACATTCAAATTCAGGAAATTCTTTCATTCAGGTTCAAAATCTGTAATGAATAAAACAAGAGAAAACTCTAAGTTATAAGAAAGAAGAGTAATAAAGAAATTCAGTAAAGCCATGTATTTCAATATATTCGGGTGTGTTAATATTATATTTACAAATGTAACTGAAGTACTTTCTTAGATTATACAGGATTTTATTTAAGAAAACCTTTACTTATATATTCATTGCTAGGCAGATATATGAAGAAATTACTCAGTGGAAAATTCTTTAGTAAACAACTCCATTTATTGAATTATTTATTTATTATTAGAATAGTCATGTGGAAGAAGATTGAAGAAGAAAAAAATATTCATCCACATTTTAGAGAACCAAAGACATTTGTGAATATTTGTTTGAAGGTGTTTTTCCCAAAAAGTTAATGTGATATAAAAGCGATATTTACCCCACCAAGTATTTTCTCGACAAGTAAATGTAAATATTTTAACACCACCTCTCTAAAATATTTTTTAGCAATTTGAAGGTGTTTCTATCGACAAATATAAATATTTTTTTAGTGGTTTGAAGGCGTTAAAATCAACAATTTAATGTGATATAAAAGCGATATTTACCCCACCAAGTATTTTCTCGACAAGTAAATGTAAATATTTTAACACCACCTCTCTAAAATATTTTTTAGCAATTTGAAGGTGTTTCTATCGACAAATATAAATATTTTTTTAGTGGTTTGAAGGCGTTAAAATCAACAATTTAATGTGATAAGAAAGCGATATTTTACAGCCACCTTTAAGTTTTTTATTGACAAGTAAATGTAAATATTTTACTCCCCACCCCTTTTAGAATATCTTTGTTTTTGGTATTTTCATTTTATTTTAAATCAAAACAACTGTCAACAATTTTTAAATAAATACGACTGAATTTCGAAAATAAAACAATCAATACAGTACAGGTGATATTTTGAGCAGGCACCGCTTAGCTGTTTTTAAGTCAGGAGTCCTGGGGGCACGAATGCGATATGCACCAAAATATCCATGTGATGGGAGATGGGGCAATGTCAAAGGTGTCATTAACGCTTGAATTGTATGTTGATTTAAAAACAAATTCTGATGCAGGGTTGTCCACAAAGTGTTTCTTCACTGACTGCAGTCTCGCGTAGGCCAACTACTTCTCCCCAGCGCTCCACTCACTTCAGTTATTTATGGTCATAGCCCCCAACATCTGGGCACATCAGCTGAACCTCACACCCATGCAACGCACAGTTCTCGTGCATTCGGATGGATGTGTGTAGGCCCCCAACGTCCAGGCACCTGAATTGAATCTCACATCTATGCAGCACCTAAATCGCATTTATTTTTTGCATTCGGGAGGACGCGGGTTCAACTCCGGCAGGCAAGACAATGTCTTGCTCTTTTTCTAAATGAGTATGGTAGTACTCGTTCTCCGTCACACTCCCCTCTGATGTCCTCATCACAAAACATGCAGGTGGGTGCTGGCCCCTTTGTTCGGGCACTCCTTTGGAGTCGGGGAGCTGTGGCTTCTTCCACAACCAAACCACATTCACGTCCATCATAATTGGTATGTACTATATTCTATTAAATTGTCAAAAAAAAATTCTTTTTTTAAGAAATTAATTTTTAAGAGATTTTCAATCTTTTGTGTGCTTAAATATTTTTATTTTCTGCGTGAAATTTTTTTTTTTTTTTTTTTTGGTGCGTGAAAAAATCGAATTTTTCACGGATATTTAAATATATGAATTTTAGAATTCAGGTGAACTAAAAATCGGTCCGATCCGAGCTAGATTAATATTTTTAAAAGAATTTGTAATTTTTATTGTTGAATAGTAATGTGTGATTCTTAGAATATACGGAAGAGCAAAACTGACATATTTGTTTTGTTTTTATGCAAAAAGACGAGACACTTCTCAGTAACCAAATTTGTTTTTGTTAGCGTAAAAAAATATTTTATTTAACTTTTTCGACCAATTAGAATTTTTTATTCTAATAAGTATATATTGATTATTTTATCAGTTTTTCTCTTAGAAAAAAATATTCAAATTTCCATTTCATTTTCGATTTTTAAAATTAATACTAAAACCGAAGACACTTTTTTAACGTCAATTTCACTGCGAAATTTTAATATTAAATTTTTTCAAATTTTTTATTCATTTTAATAGTAAATTGTAATATTAAAGTTTTTAAAGATTTTATTCATTTTTGTAGTGAGAAAGGAGACCCGCCTTGTGCAACACGGTGTGACGGAGAGGGTGGCGGGCGTGAAGACTTGCCATATTCTCGAAGGAAGCGGGCTAGGCTTTGCCTAGGGTGTAGGACTGACCTAGAGTCGAACCCGCTTCCTTCAGAATGTGAGAGCTGTGGACGATCGGTGAAGTAGGAAATGGCATAGTGGCCCGGATGTGGGTGGTCGCGCTGTGCTGGCGAGTGTCGCACGTGCTGAACGGACAATTATGAGTGAGGAGCCCGGATGTGGTGAAATTGGGGTGTATTTAAAGGACTTATTCTCAGAGACCAGTAGTATTTTGTTGTTGAGACGAGCGGGACAAAGAAATAGTTTTGGAAATTGGATTTTTGAGCGAGATACAGTTGGACTGTTGATTGGAGCCTTGAGTCAGACTTGACTGTAAACCCCCCCCCCCCTACTGTTTAGAATTTTAATAGTAAAGTTTGGCTAAAAGTATGTCCATTACATTCAACCATATGTATTTGTATAATCGTAAGAGGGTAATAATATGTATTTTTTTCTGTCTAAATTGCAGCCTGAAAATGACCCTTTCGCATGTAATACGGATAGGTTTGTTTATTTTTTAAGATAACGATGTAATTTTTCTTAATCGGATAATTTGATCTTTGAATTAACTGTTTTTCTTTGTAACAACCCTGTACGATGTTTAATTGGTTTTTTTTATGAGATTTTTGATAAACAAAGTTCGGAAATATTTATTTCTTTTTTATACAATTTGACCTAAACTGATCACGTGACCGAATTGGGGATCCCTAATAATCACAATTATTTTACATCTATCTTTAGGGAAATCATTATTTACATGATTTTTAAAATTATAATGTAATTTTGGAATGGAATGACCGTAACTCCTAGAAAATGATACTAAATTTACTGAAATTGGAAAAAAAAAAAAATTAATAATAAATAAAGTTATTTGTTTTTTATGTTTAGTTTACATACGCCCTCGATCTAGATTTCAATTACTTTTTAAAAATTTTGTTGAGGAATAGTGAGAATGAGTTTACTGTAGTAATAATTTTATTATTGGTAACACAAAACCCTGGGCGAGAATAAAACACAAAGAAAGTTTAAGTTGTAGTAGGTAGGTGATGCATAGGTACCACCAATTTGACCCTGTGAAATTTACCCCACCCCCTATATTTAACACAATGAAACTTACAGAAAATTTAATATTTTCTTGAAAATTTTTTTTTCCATTCTAAAGAAAAAACATAAAATAAACTCCTAATGATTTAAAAATAAAATTTTCAACATACGGAAATAATGAAAATTATGATTTAAAACAAGTTACGATAAGAGGATTTTTTAAAAATTCTATGAAAAATCAATTAATAATCTGATTTTCACGAAAATTTCCATAAATGTTTACCATTGGATGTAAATACATCTGAAATAGTTTTTCTAAAATATATTAGGGGAAATATTTTTTAAGAGGCCTATCGCCCCCCCCCCTATTTTATTTTATGAGATAAAAAAAAATGACGCATCAGAAAATTTTTTTTTCTTTTTTTCTATAAAGATAAGAGTCTGAATAACTATATCAATGAAATTGTATGAATGTACAAGGTGTAGTTTTTTGAGGAAAATAAAAAGTGCAAAAAATGTCATAATATTAATATTTGAAAACTTTTTTTTGCTTTTATAATTAGTATGTACTATATTCTATTAAATTGTCAAAAAAAAAAATTTTTTAAGAAATTAATTTTTAAGAGATTTTCAATCTTTTGTGTGATTAAATATTTTTATTTTCTGCGTGAAATAAATTTAATTTTTTTTTTTCCTGCGTCAAAAAATCGAATTTTTCACGGATATTTAAAAATATGAATTTTAGAATTCAGGTGAACTAAACATTGGTCCTATACAAGCTCGATTAATATTTTTAAAAGAATTTGTAATTTTTATTGTTGAATAGTAATTTATGATCCTTAGAATATACGGAAGAGCATAGCTGACATATTTGTTTTACAAAGAGACGAGACGCTTCTAAGTAACCAAAGTTTGTTCCTGTTAGGCTGACAGTGTTAGCGTGAAAAAAATTATTTTATTTAACTTTTTTCAATAATTAAAATAAAAAGTAAGTATAATAGATTATTTTATCAGTTTTTCTCTTAGAAAAAATATTCAAATTTTCATTCCATACTTTTACTGGTTAAACGTAAAAGGGATATAATTAGTAACTTTTCTGTCTATATTACGGTCTGAAAATTACCCTTTCGCATGTAATACGGGCAGGTTTATTTATTTTTTAAGATAACGATGTAATTTTTCCCAATCGGATAATTTGATCTTTGAATTATAGGTACCACCAGACCGTTTATGCCATCTTGAATAAAACGGAAATAGATATTTCCGAACTTTGTTTATCAAAAATCTCGTAAAAAAAAGATCGTACAGGGTTGTTACAAAGAAAAATAGTTAATTCAAAGATCAAATTATCCGATTGGGAAAAATATAATAATATATTTTAGAAAAAAACTATTTCAGATGTATTTACATCCAATGGTAAACATTTATGGAAATTTTCGAGAAAATCAGATTATCAATTGATTTTTCATAGAATTTTTTAAAAATCCTGTTATCGTAACTTGTTTTTAGCTACATTAAATTTCAGTTGATTTAACAGTGCAAAAATGAAAACATTGTTTTTCAATCATAATTTTCATTATTTTCGTAAGCTGATAAAAAATTTAAAAAATCATCAGAAGTTTGTTTAATGTTTTTTCTTTCGAATGGAAAAAATCTTTTCAAGAAAATATTATTTTTTCTGCAAGTTCATTGTGTTAAATGTGGGGGGGGGTTAAATTGCACAGGGTCAAATTGTGGTACCTATTGAATTAACTATTTTTCTTTGTAACAACCCTGTACGATCTTTTATTTTACGAAATTTTTGATGTGTTAATGATA